>JARQOD010000004.1:370714486-370796537 GCA_033576555.1 Oophaga sylvatica | reverse complement strand
GTCACATTATTGGAGACCACGATTAAATTCTGGTCATCCAGTAACAACATATGTCCTGCTTTACGAGCCTGTGATGATGAGAGCTCCTGCTCCAGAGAAGACACCCTCTCAGATATTAAAGCCGTAGCCTCCTCCACTGAGGCTGTGCGAGTTTTAGTGTGTCATATAATTTCTAAGAGCTGAAACTACCTTTCCTGAAAAGCTTCTATCCTAGCTATCAGAGAGTCTATATCTGCTTTAGTGGGAAGGCGTTTATTCAACTCCTGCCTTGTACCTGAGTCTCTCCCTGCCAATCTCCATCAGCTTCATCTCCCTGGCCTGCTGCATTCCTGATGTGCACTGTATCTGGGCTTCAGTGGGGGGATGAGCCACCCTCCCCGATGAGTCCCGAGCGCTACTTCCCTGTCTCCCCACAGGCGTCTTCTCCGACATAACTCGTGGTCTCACAGTGCTGGGCACCATTGCTGTGGCGGTTGCAGGCTTCCCTTCAGCATACCGCTCTGAATCATGCGGGGTCACGGCTGTTTCTTTGTGGTGGAAAGGGATGGAGTGCTGCTGGAACCAGGTACCCCTCTTCTAGAAGCACACATGGATCCCGTGAGTGAGTTAAAGTGAAGTATATTCTCCCTGTCCCCTGAGCACTAGGAAGCAGCATCTTCACTCCATCAAGGCAAAGCCATGCCCCCCTTCTTACCTTTCTTAAATATCGATACCACATCAGTCATCCTCCAATCCTGTGGCACCAAACCTGTTACACGAGAGTCTAAGAATATAAGATACAGTGGTCTGTCAATTACTGAGCTCAATTCCCTCTATATCTGTGGATGAATGCCATCTAGGCCAGGGATTTATCAATGTTTAATTTGCTCAGACGCAGGCATACTTCTTCTTGTGTTAAACTATTTATATCAGGTGTAGTGATGAGCGAACTTGCTCTCCACTACTCGTTACTCGCCCGAGTATCACGGTACTTGGTGTACTTGGCAAGCACCGAGCATTTCAGGGATTACTCGCTGGAACTCGGGTCCTCCACCCATCATTTTTGGCGGACTTTACAGACCCTTCTTTTTTCTGCACAGTTACCGAGCATTCATTTTTTCCCACACCATACAGAGCTGTACGCTCCTCACACACTACCGTTTTCCGGCTGTATCACGGACAAATACATGCTGACTATCTGTGTGTGACTCTGGAATATATATGGAGATTGAATTTTTCCCCTACACTGTATACAGCTGTCGCTTGTGACACAGCACGTATATCTGCTCTTTGTATTACAGACCAATCCATACTGAGAGAGCGTCTGTGTGTGACTCAGGAAATATTTAAGGAGATTGAAATTTTCCTTACACTGTATACAGCTGTATGCTTCTGATACAGTACCATATATCTGCTGGTATTTTTGGTACATTTTCCCAAACATGAGGAAGTATGGTGGAATAGGCCGTGGATGTGGGCGGGGGGGGGGCAGCTGGTACTGATGGTGGTGGTGCATCTGCTGGTAGTGCCAAAAGCACAATGGCACCTAAGGCAGGGGGTGCTGAGCCTGCGTCATTGTCTGGCTCCAGAAGGCCTGGAAGACTAACTTTACTGGGAGTAGGTACACCGGATTTAAAGCTAGAGCATCAGGAACAGGTTTTGGCTTATATTGCCAAAATAGCCTCCAGCTCTATTGCCTCCTCTTTTGAAGTTTCAAAAAATGCAAGCACTGAGTCTTCAGTGCAGGCTCCTGGTCAGGAACGACACCTTTCCTTGTGTCCTTCACCCCCTCCACAAATGAAGGTTGTGGCAGGCCACACTTCAGATTACTCCATGGAGCTCTTTTCACATACCATGCCTGGGTTATCAAGTGAAATCCTGAATTCCCCAGTCCAAGATGAATCTGACATGGAGTGCACTGATGCACAGCCACTGCTATCTGATTCTGTTGGTACATTCATCCAGAGCATTGCATTGCCCTCAGTCTACTTAGCCAGATTCTGACCCTGATGAAACTCAGGTGCCCCTTCCCGCATACTATACCACCTTACACGGTGACACAGAGGAAGGTGCAGATGAAATTGAAGAGAAGGTGATGGATGACCCAGTTGTTGACCCGGATTGGCATTCATTGGGGGAAGAGGATGCCGCTGGCAATAGCTCAGAAGAGGAGGAGGATCCGCAGCAGGCATCGACATCGCAGCTGCGGTTATCTGGCAGGCCCGTAGCAGTCCAAAAAAAAAAAAAAAGAGTTGCAGAACAGCTTGGCCAGACGGTCAAATTAGCACAGCGTGCAAGCCCTGAAGATTTATCCCATAGTAGGTAGAGTGCAGTGTGGCACTTTTTTGACCAAACCTTTGCCTCATCAATAGGATTTATCTGTAAGAAGTGCGGAAGGACCTTTAGCCGAGGGATAAATCTCAGAAAATTGAATACCAGTTGCATGCTTAGACATTTAAACACCATGCACTTGCAAGCGTGGACGGACTACAAAACCTCACTGGCTTTGAACGGCTACATTGCCAAACTGATCTCATTACAGATGATACCCTTCCGTTTCGTTGAAAGCGCAGCTTTCCGAGAGCTCATGGCCTATGCTGTCACACACTATGACCTACCCAGTCGGCACTTATTTTCTAGAAAAGCCATCCCTGCCTCCACCTGCATGTGAAAGACCGCATTGTCCGTGCACTCAAACAATCAGTGAGTGGAAAGGTGCACCTCACAACAGATGCATGGGCCAGTAGGCATGTCCAGGGCCGTTACATGTCCATCACTGCGCACTGGGTTAATGTGGTGGATGCAGGGTCCACAGGGGACAACGGCGGTGGGACAGTGTTGCCTAGCCCACGGTAAAGGCAACAGTTGGCTGTAGGCGTTTGACCCTCCCCCTCCTACTCCAGAAGCGAAAGCTCGTCGACAGAGCGCAGTCGCATGAGCACTCCATCTGCAGTTGCCAGTGTTGCATACGAGGTGTCCCACTATCGAACAGCTAGTGGTAAGTGTCAGCAGGCTGTTTTAAAGAAGATGTCTTTGGGTGACAACAGACACACCGCGGAGGTACTGGCCAACTACTTGCAGCGAGAAACTGAGTCATGGCTGGGCAGTCTACATCTTGAGCCAGGCAAGGTAGTTAGTGATAACGGCTGTAATTTTGTGGCAGCCATAGCCCTGGCAAAACTCAGACACATACCTTGCCTGGCTCACACCTTGAACCTGGTGGTGCAGTGCTTCATAAATAATTATCCAGAGTTACCAGCCCTGCTCCATAAAGAGCGAAGACTGTGCTCGCACATCCGTCGCTTGCCCGTAGACTCCAGTCGTATGCAGAGGCTGCAGCGATCGCTCCACCTCCACAAGCACCTCCTAATCATAGACGTTGCAACAAGGTGGAACTCCACCATGAACATGGTTGAGAGGCTGTGCGAGCAGAGGCAGGCTGTAATACATTTGTGAGAGGTTACACGGGCAGACAGTTTTAGGGCAGACATCGAGTTGTCGGGTGTGCAGTGGTCAAAGCTGAAAGACCTCTGTAAAGTCCTTCAGTGTTTTGAGGAATGTACATGGCTGGTAAGCGCAGACGACGCCATCATAAGCATGAGCATCCCACTTATGTGTCTGCTCATGCAAACTTTGACGTACATTAAGGATCAGGCGTCTGCAGCGGAGGAGGAGGGAAGCCTTGATGACAGTCAGCCATTGTCGATGAGGGGGATGATTATTTTGGGGAGGACGATGCTTCTCAGTGGGCATGAGAAAATGTTGGCTTGCCAAGGTCAGGTACAGGGTTTGTGCATGATTGGAGGTATGTGGATTTGGCAGAAAGTGCCCTCCACCCACCACTGGCAGTGCACCATTGAAACCTGGAACATTGGCCCACATGTGTGATTATGTCTTGCGGATACTAAAAATGGATCCCCGCATTGCCAAAATTATGAAGGATGACGACTACTGGTTGGCCAGCATTCTCGATCCACGCTATAAAGGCAAATTACAGAACATCATGCCACAGGAGTACCTAGAGCTAATATAATATATAATGTAACAAACAAGCAACTCTGGTAAACCATTTGTTAGAGGCATATCCAGCACACAGCAGCGGTGCAGGTTCTACCACGAGCCGTACTGGGCAACATGGAAGAGGTGTTCAAGGTGCACACAGCCAAAATGGTGTTGGAGACACGGGTTTCATGACCATGTTGTGGACTGATTTCTCGAGTACCGCTCACACGACTGTTAATACTGAAATGATTGCAACAGACAGGAGACAGCAGTTGTCAACTATGGTTCAAAATTACCTCTCCTCCCCTATCGATGTTCTCCCTCACAGTTCATTCCCCTTTGACTACTGGGCCTGTAAACTGGACACCTGGCCTGAATTGGCACAATATGCCTTACAGGAGCTCGCTTGCCCTGCTGGTAGTGTGCTATCAGAAAGAGTCTTCAGTGCTGCTGGATCAATCCTGACAGAAAGAAGGACCCGGCTGTCAACCCAAAATGTTGGTGATCTCACCTTCATTAAAATGAACCATGCCTGGGTTTCAAAGGATTTTGTACCACCTTCCCCTGATGACACATAGGTTGCCAGCAAAATGGCTCGCTTTGTCCTCCTCTTCCTCCGACTTCTCCAATTCCTCCATTTGCAGCTGATGAACTTCCAGCCTACACCTCAACATATGCCAGTTTTTCCACCTCCCTAACAGGGCTGTACCCCCCCCCAGGGCCGGCGTCAGCACCTGGCGCACCCGGGCAAGTGCCGGGGCCCTGAGCAGGTGGGGGCCCACTCGTGGGTGACGGCACTGGCACAAGGCCCCTCATAGTTTGCCGGTTTCTCTGACGTTGGGGGGGGCTCACTCGCCATCAGAGACACCGGTGTACTATGAGGGGCCTTGTGCCAGTGCCGTCGCCCATGAGTGGGACCCCCTGCTTGCTCAGGGCCCCAGCACTTGCAATACTTACCTCTCCCTGCTCCACCACTGTGACGTCTTCCGTGTTTCCTGACCGTGACATTCAGGTCAGAGAGCGCGATGATGTCACTTCTGTGCGCCCTCTGCCTGAACAGTCACAGTGCAGAGAACTGGAAGATGGTGATGCTGATGAGTCCAGAGTACAGCAGTGCCCAGTTCCTTTTTTATTTAATGTTTGGAGCAATATATGGGGAGCATTATACACTGGAGAATTATATATGGGGCCCATCATACACTGGAGCATTATAAATGGGGCACATCATACACTGGAGCATCATATATGGGGCCCATTATACACTGGAGCATTATGTAGGGCCCATTATATATGGAGAATTATATAGGTCCATCATACACTGGAGCATCATCCATGGGGATCATCATATACTGGAGCATTATGTGGAGCTCATCATGTACTGTATGGAACATTACATGGGACCAATTATGTATGGAGCAATATATGGGGCTCATTATTCTGTATGGCGCACTATGTGGTGCCCATAATACTGTATGGAGTACTATACTGTCCGTTTTTTGAACTATTGTAGAATTTACAATAGATATCACTCATGTAATGTAAGAAGTGAAGTATTTGTCATTGTACTATACCTATATTTCTCTGCCGTATCAGAGCATCATGAATTGTGGTACGTGTTAAAGGGGCCCACTGAGACTCTTTGGCCCGGGGCCCACGAAAACCTGGAGCCAGCCCTGCCCCTTCCACAACTTTAGCCAAATAACCCCCCCAGTTTTCAATGCGTTACTATTTTATTATGAAGTAAATTAAGGTTGACAAGCTTAAGTAATAAGAATTGATGTCGTTCGCATTGAAATGGGCACTGTAGTGTGTTTACTGTCCTCCACTCCCTGCCGACTTTTATTCCCCATTGACTTGCATTGGGGTCGGATTTTCGACTCCGACTCTACCTTTTCCCTTAGTCGGCCGACTTCATTCGACTCGACTTTTGGTAAAGTCAGGTGGTCCGAAACCCGACTCGACCCTCCCGGAGCCAAAGTCGCTCATCTCTTATATACAGCACTAGTTAGCCCAAAAAAAAATCAGGGCACACATTTGTCGTAGTGGTATCTCTGTGCCAGCTCATATCAGTGTGTGCTCAAAGTTTGGGCAGCGTAGGCCGGTTTTCCTTTTTTTGTCCTGGGTGTCACAGTCCAGATATACAGCACTAGCTAGGCCAAAAATAACAAAAAAAACAGGGCACACATTTGTCGTAGTGGTATCTCCGTGCCAGCTCATATCTGTGTGTGCTCAAAGTTTGGCCAGTTTAGGCCAAAACATTGTATTTTTTTTTTGCCATTCTGCTAACATAATTATTCAATCTGATAAGGCCAAAAACATTTTTACCTTAAGTCCAGATAGGTAAAAGTGTGGCTTTCAAGCATGCGTATCTCATACAAGTTGACTCCCAAATCAACCATTTTGTAGTGAACGTGTATAATATTCTGTTCCACTTACAATGGGCAAGGCGCGTGGCAAGGGAAGTGGACGTGATGGTGATGGTGCAGGCCGAGGCCATGGGTGAGCTGAAATTGGCCCACTGAAAACCTTAGTGTCCGAAGTCCTAGAGGAGTGCAGCAATACAGCACTATTGAAGCCTGAGCAGTGTGAAAAGGTTGTTGGTTGGATAGCGGATAATACCAGCACCCTTTTTTCAACACGGTCAAGTCACAATAGTCGTGAATCTGTACCACATATTCCTTACCTTATCTGTACCTTATATTCTCCTTCCTCCCACCATGCTGAGTGCCCAAAGACAACTGATCCCACACTCGGACACTCCAAAGAGCTGTTCAGTTTTCCATTTGTAGATTCATGCCGCTCGGCTGCTCCACTAGAAGTGGGGCAAGATGATATTCCATGTAGTGATGCACAAATCTTTGAGCAGCCACGGTTACAAGAGGTGGTGGATGATGTAGAAACTGACCTAACCTGGCAGGAGGACATGAAGAGCGAGGACAGCAGCACACAGGGGGAGGTAGGCGTTGCACCACTTCAGGCAGGAAGAATAAGTGTGGTGGCCGAAGACAGAAGGCGGGCAATCGTTCCTCGTAAAACCAACCTGACGGAAGCTGCCAGTCCAACTGTTAGGTCTTCCCAAGTCTGGCTATTTTTTAAAAACTCTGCCGATAACCCGAAACAAGCCATTTGCAACACCTGTCATGCCACCATCAGCAGTGGTAGCAAAACTACAAACCTTACCACCACCAGCATGATCAGGCACATGACAGCAAAGCATCTGATTTTGTGGGTCCAACCCCATTCCCCAGGAACAGTGTCTGCTGGTGACACCACTGCTTCTTCCACTGTTGTGCGTGCAAGTCAATCCACTGTCCACGGTGCATGCGAAGATGCCTCCTGCCCTGCACCTACTGTTGACCACAGTCAAATAGCATCATCATCAAGCACGTCCTCATCCTTGCCTCAGCGCAGCCTTCAGTTGTCCATACCCCAGTCATTGGAACGTAAGCGGAAATACGTAGCCAACACCCCACAGGCCACAGTACTCAATTCTCATATTTCTCGTCTGCTTGCGGTCTAAATGTTGCCTTTTAAGCTCGTGGAGATGGAAGCTTTCCGATACCTGATGGCCGTGGCCATCCCAAGTTACTCTGCCCCCAGCCGCCTCTTTCTTCTTCTAGTGAAGCCATCTTCTTCTCTGCGTCCCGTCGTGGCTCCTGTGCAGGTGCACTGATCTGCCTTGGTGAGGGCAGAGCAGAGTATTGCAGTGCGCAGGCACCGGGAAAGGTCAGAGAGGCAAAGGTCACCAGGGCAGAGCAGTGCGCCTGCACCAGAGCCGCGACGGGACGCAAAGAAGAGGATGGCTTCGCTAGAAGATGGGAAGCACCGAACCAGACCGCGACGCCCATTGGACCTAACCGGATGGCGGACCGCCCCTGGGTGAGTATAATCTAACTCATTTTTCTCATCTTTCAGGTAACATCGGGGGCTTATCTACCGCCTCACAGAATGCTGTAGATAAGCCACAGATGGCGGTGGCCACATCTCATACTCCAAAAATGGGGTGACATATTCCCTTTAATGTCAGTCTTTTCCCTCGGTGGCCACTGGTATAATTACATTGCTGCTGACTTGTCAGGGGAAGGTGTTGACCACTCCCACCATCCTTTAAAAGTTCACCTGAGGCGTCAGATGACTGTTGGTGATACTTCTGCATTTGGAGACCAACCAAGCTGGAGTCAGGAGCTGGCTGAGTGCAGTGGTACTTCTGCTGTTTCCTGTTGTGAATACTTTGGAGGCGACTTCTGAGCTGGGGCTCTCCCCGGTGGTTTCTGAGGGTAATGAACTAATTACTGAATGGCCTTCAGCTGGCTCTGAATGGTATGATATAAGTGACCTGAGTTCCCAGCAGCCTTGCCGGTAATCAATTATTCCTCCTGCTCTTTCTAGGAGCACATCTTGCTTTCCTGCTCTCATTCAGGTAAGTGTTTTGCTTTTTTTTTCCTCTGTTGGATATTCACTGCAGGTTTGCTGCTTGCAGTGGATTGCAGCCTGGTCCCCTTTTGGGGTCTTGCGCTGTAATTGTGCTCATTGTGTGTTTGCATTTTTGCTTTGTTCCCTTGTCACTTTTCATTTGCTGTGTTGCTGTGTGTTACACCAGAGATCTGATTTAGGTGGTAGAGATCGTGTGATCTCAGGTTTTTTGTTAATCAGAAGTGTTGGTATTTTTGTCAAGGTTTTTTTTTGGGTTGCAGTCAGAATTCTTTCCTATACTTTTCTATCTAGACAGATTGGGCCCCAGCATTTGCTCATTCTATTTTCTGTCTGTGTCCGTGTTTTCTTCTTGTCTAACCGCCATTACATGTTCGGGGGCTTCCTATTCCTTTGGGGATTCTGCTCCGGGGCAGATAGCATTCATCTTTCTGCCTTTAGGTGTAGCTATCTCTCCGGCTGTGACGAGGCGTCTAGGATCACCGTAGGTACGCTCCACGGCTACTTCTAGTGTGGTGGTTAGCTTAGGTTACTGAAATCCAATAGTTTCCAGCCTCTCTGGTGTATTGCTACTTTGGCTATTTTTTGTAATTTCTCCTCAGCTACCGAAACATAACAGTTTCCCTGATCTGGTGCCTAACTCTGCTGTGCGGTGCATTGCAGCAGAGAAGGCTAAGTGTTTGTTGTTTAGTTGATTTAACCACTAGGTGTCTGTCTTTCCTTCCTTTGGTTATTTTGGTGTGGTTCGCTTTATTTCCTATCTCACCTCCTGGGGAGGGGGTTTAGCTCAGGGCTAAACAGGAGACAGGGACAGGTCGGTGACTTGGGCCTCACTACCTTCAAGTATACCCCCAAGTTAAGGAAAGACAGGGCCCTCCCTTAGCCTTAGGGGCAGTTCAGGATCCCTGGCTCCTCGTCCCCTATGTTCCATTACTGCCCCATGACATTATCACCAACCGACAGTTTGTTTTTTTCCCCTTTCTGGTGAGCCATGGCCCAAATACAGGCCTTTGCCCAACTACTTCAGACCCTCACTGATGAGCTTAAGGTGCTGCGGGGTGAGGTGTTACAGCAGTTGGTGGGGTTCTGGGCCTCGGCTCAGATGCAGGTTCAACCAGAACCTAAGATATCTCTCCCTGAAAGGTGTTCTGGAGGGAAAGATAAATTTCTGTTTTTTTCAGGAGGCCTGTAAATTGTACTTCAGGCTCCGCCCTCGTTCATCAGGGAGTGAGGAACAGCGTGTGGGGATTATTGTCTCCCTTCTTAAGGCTGATCCCCAATCTTGGGCCTTCTCCCTGCCGACCGACTCACCTTCTTTACAGTCGGTGGATGCTTTTTTTTTTACAGCTCTGGTGTATGGAGATCCTGATGATGTCTCTCTGGCAGAATCCCGACTCCGTAAAATTAAGCAGGGGGACTGGCCGGTTGAGGAGTACTGTTCAGAGTTCAGGAGATGGGCCACTGACACACAGTGGAATGACCCTGCCCTTAGTAGTCATTTTGTGCAGGGTCTGTCCTCAAGGTTGCAGGATACTCTGGTGCAGTACTCCGCCCCCAGGTCATTGGAGGCCACCATGTCCCTTGCCATCCGGGTGGATAGACGCCTCAGGGAGAGGCATACACCAAAACTGCCTCCTGTTGTCCTTGCTAGGGAGGAGGACACAGCTGAGCAGTCGGACGAACCCATGCAGTTGGGAGCAGTTCGTTCCCAAACGGGGTTGCCTGCGGTTCGACGTGGTGTGGGGGCATGTTTTACTGTGGGCAGACTGGTCATTCCATTGGGGTCTTCCCAGCTTGCACCAAAACACCTGTACCATCTAAGAGCCGCATCCCACTGGTTGTGTGAAGGGAAGCGAAAAGGGAGTGTATATTTCCTCCATTTCTTCCCCTCAGTGTACCCTGTCTGCGGGAGTGGTGATTGGCGGGGTAACTAAGGGAATACCGGTGCTTGTGGACAGCGAAGCAGGAGTCAATTTGGTGGATGCTCACTTTGTCTGGACCCATGGCCTGTTGTGTAGGACGCTAGCAAAACCACTAGGCGTCCAGGCCATTGACTCTGTCCTACTCAGCCAGGGGAGTGTGACCCAGGTCGTAGATGATATATACCTGCGTATAGGGACTCGTCATGTAGAGTCCCTGTCATGCTACGCCTTTGAGGGTATGCCAATACCCATCATTTTAGGCCTCCCATGGTTGAAAAAACACAACCCGGTCATAGATTGGTGTTCCAGGGAAGTAGTCAGCTGGGGTCAGTCGTGTGAAGGCTGCTGCCCGGGGGCTACTGTCTCTGCTGTCTTTCTACAACCATCCCCTTCTTCTCCAGTGGGGACAGCAGAGGTGCTGCCAAGGAGTAGGGGCAAGTTCCACTCCTCACCACTAGCCAATCCTGAGAGTCGGAGCCCTCTTAGGAGGAGGGGTCAAGGGAGGGGGGTGGTTTCCTCTGAGAATTGTTTGAGTGTGGTGGCACAGGGGGATGCCTCTGTCAGTTCCTCAAAGAGTTCACCATCTTGTGGCAAACGTGTGTGTGGCAAAAAACATTCAGGTCCGGACCTGTGTGTGAACAAGTATGTATGGGTGTCCACCAAAAACATCCGGTGGAAGTGTGCTGCTGGAGTCTGGAGTTCTCGGGTGATCGGGCCGTATCGGGTGTTGGCCATTCTCGGCCTGGGACTTACCAGCTGGAGTTACCCCCAGTAATGCCCATACATAACTCATTCCCCAGGTCGGTGCTCTGGAGATTTGTGGCACCTCCGGAGCATATGTTATTGCCAATTCCATCAGTCCACGTTTGCCATATACCTGAGAGTCAGGTGACTGCTGGGGTGAACCCTGGTGGATCGAGGCGTCCTCACCGAAGGTTGTTTTCCAATGAGGTGTGGTGTTGAGGGTCCAGAGGCCCCTCATTAAAAGGGGGGTACTGTCACGATCCACTTTTGGATCTGTGGCAGATTTTGCTTTCCATATCAAAACATTTTTCCTTTCAGGCCATCGGGGGTTAATGTCAGTTTTTTCCCAGTGGCCGCTGGTGTAATTACATTGCTGCTGACTTGTCAGGGGTGGCCACTCCCACCATCCTTTTATAAGGTCACCTGAGGCGTCAGCTGACTGTTGGTGACACTTCTGCATTTGGAGACCAACCAAGCTGGAGTCAGGAGCTGACTGAGCGCAGTGGTACTTCTGCTGTTTCCCTGATCTGGTGCCTAACTCTGCTGTGCAGTGCATTGCAGCAGAGAAAGCTAAGTGTCTGTTGTTTAGTTGATTTAACCCTAGGTGTCTGTCTTTGCTTCCTTTGGTTATTTTGGTGTGGTTCCCTTTATTCACTGTCTCAATTCCTGCCGAGGGGGTTGGAGGTTTAGCTCAGGGCTAAACAGGAGACAGGGACAGGTCGGTGACTTGGGCCTCATTACCTTCAAGTGTACCCCCAAGTTAAGGAAAGACAAGGCCCTCCCTTAGCCTTAGGGGTAGTTCAGGGGCCCAGGTTTCTCGTCCCCTATATTCCATTACTGCCCCGTGACAATGCCAGGGTATACCGCAAAGATGAATATAGCAGCCATGTCAATGTTTTATCGAAATAAATAAAGATTTTGGATTTTGTTCCTGGAGCTGGACCCTTCTTTTTCTATGAAGTATTTTCAAGATGCCTTGGCAGAGACATGTCCTTGCTCGGATTTGCTGTGTTCTTCAGAAAATAACGAAGGGTGAGTTGAACTAACGTTTTGTTTTTTTTGAACTGACACATGTACCATGCCTGGCCCATGTGCTGAAACTTGTTGTTAAACGTTTTCTAAAAAGCTATCCGGAGCTGCCGGATCTGCTGGTTAAAGTACTCTGCCTGTGTGCACATTCTAGAAAGTCAGCTACAGCTTCAGCTGCCCTTGCCGTGCTTCAGCAGCGATTACAGATTCTGGCTCACCGACTGGTGTGTGATGTCCCCACGCTTAGGAACTCTACACTACATATGTTAGAAAGGATTTGTGAGCAGAAGCGGGCAGTTGTTGAATATCAGCATCAACAAGGCCATCGTTTGTCAGGTCTGACTCCACACATAAGACCTCAGGAGTGGACATGGATGTCAGACATATGTACCATCCTCTAAAACTTTGAAGAGTCCACCAAGTTGGTGATCAGCGATGACGCCATAATTAGCGTCATCATCCCGCACATCTGCATTCTGAAAAGCTCTCTACTCACAATGAAAGAGGAGGCATTGCAGGCAGAGCACGAGGACATGGATCAAGTAACCATACAGGGTGATTACACACAGCCCAGCCTCGTGTCATCCCAACATGGATTGGTTGACAATGAGGAAGAGGAAGAACAGTTGCTACTTTCATGCGCTATAGACGGTACTACATCCACAACTGTCATACTGTCTATTCAGCGTGGATGGCCTGAGGACAGGGAGGTAGAGGAAGAGGACACCTCGGTCAGTCGTCCTGTTGGTGAAGAAACAAAAGGCTTGCCTGTTACCAGTCTGGCATGCATGGCTAACTTTATGTTGCACTGCCTTTCGCATGACCCTTGTATTGTCAAAATATTGGGTACCAGTCATTATTGGCTAGTGACACTTTTAGACCCATGGTAGAAGGATAACTTTCAATCTCTTGTTCCAGAGGCAGACAGGTATGCCAAAATGGTGCAGTACCATAGGGCCATTGTTGCAGAATTATTAAAAAAAATCCCATCTCAAAACGCTGGCGGCAGAGATAACAGTTCGTTGGCCAACCAAGCATGACAGGCGAGGCAGACTCAAGTCCAATCCAGCAGAGACAGGGGAACACTGGCAAGGTTCTGGGACAGTTTTCTAAAACCCTCCCATTGCCCATGTAATGAGGTGCAAGGTAATCTGATAAGGATTGCAATGTTCTCTAAGATGCTGAGGGAGTACCTTGCTGACCGTACCAACGTCCTTCCTGATTCCGCTCTGCCTTTTAATTATTGGGTATCCAAGCTGGACACGTGGCATGAGCTGGCTCTCTATGCCTTGGAGGTCCTATCCTGCCCTGCTGCTAGCGTTTTGTCCGAGAGGGGTTTTTAGTGCTGCTGGTGGCATTATCACAGATAAGAGCATTTGCCTCCCTATGGAAAATGCAGACAGGCTGACTCTTATAAAAATGAACAAGGGATGGATTGGGCCTGACTTCTCGACACCACCAAATGGTGACAGCGAAGCCTAAACTACAATGTAGTGGTGTTTTTGGAGGTGTGTTCCCATGCACCTCTTCACAGTCAAACATGGATATACACTTCCTGATTTTGGCTAGTTGGTGTCTTCCTCCTCCTTCTCCTCATCCTCACCGTCCACCACCACTTGAACACCAGGGTGAACGTATTCAATCATGCTCCGGCAACTCTGTTATGGCAAGGGTGTTATGATGGCCGTCACCAAAATACAAAAAATATGTACACCCCCAAGGGGAAATGTTTGCCAGCCCATACACTAAGTGTATGGGCATTCCAAGTCTAGGACACCCGCTCCTTTAAATTGGGCCTAGTTTTTAAATGGCCTTCCTCCATGCCTCATCATCCACCGCCACTAGATCACCAGGGTTAACGTGTTCCGTGCTACTACAGCCAGTGTCAAAATCCTAACAAGGTTGGGTGTTTTTGCTGGGTGTTAAATACTTGTTATGGAAAAGGTTGAGGTGTCCCCCACAGGGGAAAATGTTTCACAGCCCTCGTTCCAAGTCTAGGAGACCCGCTCCTTTTTAATGGGAAAGTTTTTTATGAGGCACTCCTCCATGTTTCTTTCAAGGGGGATTGGGGTTATTGGGGTGGATATGACTTGGTAGCAGAGCAGGCCTTGCATTCAATGCAACATTTTTTATGGAAGCCATCCTGGACATCTCGTGAAAGGCGTATTGTGGTGCGTCGTAATTCTTGGCAGCCCATCCACTCACTGCATAGGCTATAACTTTTTAGGAGGCCCACTGTTTAATAATGGCCCTTTAAGCAGATTAATGCCGCCTGATGAATCTGTAAAAATAGGCTCCGTGACTTTAAGTCCCTCCTTCATAAATGAATTAAGATATGTCTGCTTATTGCCAAAATTCACCTGCCTGTAATAGTGCAGAACACGTTCACCCTGGTCATGTAGCCGTGGACAATGAGGAGACCTAATAAGAAATCATACTTAAATTAAACAACTAAATTACAAATGTGAAGCCACGTATGAAAGAAAATAACAAAAGGAGGGGCGAACACAGGTTCATAGATATGAAGCCAGAATGTGTTAGACGAGATATGTTTGTCCCTAGCAACAGCTCAGAGACAGTGATATAAATAGAAATATTATATAATACCCTTGCCAAAAAATTGAGTTACCGTATATACTCGTGTATAAGCCGACCCATGTATAAGCCGACCCCCCTAATTTTGCCACAAAAAACTGGGAAAACTTATTGACTCGTGTATAAGCCGGGTGTATAAACTGCCGTCCTGCTCTGTGCTGCCCTCGTCCTGCTCCTTGCTCCCCCATCCAGCTCTGTGCTCCCCCATTCTCCTCTGTACTCCCCACCTCCTGCTCGGTCCTCCGCTGTGCTCCCCATTCCTTCTCCGTCCTCATGTGCCCCCGTCCTGCTCCGTGCTCCTCTGTGCCCTCCATCCTCTCCCCCGTCCTGCTCCATGCTCCTCTGTGCCCTCCATCCTCCCCCCTTCCTGCTCCGTGTTCATTGTCCTCCTCCATGCTTCCCCCGTCCTCCGTTCTCCCCCCTCCTGCTCCGTGCTCATTGTCCTCCTCCATGCTTCCCCCGTCCTCCGTTCTCCCCCCCGTCCTGCTTCGTGCTCATTGTCCTCCTCCATGCTTCCCCGTCCTCCGTTTCTCCCCCCGTCCTGCTCCGTGCTCATTGTCCTCCTCCTTGCTTCCCCGTCCTCCGTTCTCCCCCCGTCCTGCTTCGTGCTCATTGTCCTTCTCCATGCTTCCCCCATCCTCCGTTCTCCCCCAGTCCAGCTCCGTGCTCATTGTCCTCCTCCATGCTCCCACCATCCTCCTCCATCATACTCACCCTCCCCGTGCCATCGCTGAACGTCCCTGCAATCCTGCATTCTCCCCGGCTTCCTGCAGCTCTCCTGTGCTGAGCGGTGACGTAATACAGCTCATTAAGGCCATGAATATGGACGCCACGCCTATGGGAGTGGCGTCGCGTCCATATTACATGACCTTAATGAGCGGTATACGTCACCGCTCAGCACAGGAGAGCTGCAGGAAGCCGGGTACAACGCAGGATTGCAGGGACGTTCAGCGATGGCACGGGGAGGGGTGAGTATGATGTCCCAGCCACCGACTCCTGCCACGGCACCCCCTCCCCCGCTGGTTTCTGCCCAATGACTCGTGTATAAGCCGAGGGGGCATTTTCAGCACCAAAAAAAGGTGCTGAAAATCTCGGCTTATACACGAGTATATATGGTACTTTTGCATCACGCAATCCCTTCTGCCTGGTATTCTACTGGTTGTGGATGATGAGGATAAGGAGGAGGCTAACAGCAAACAGACCAACTCAGGAAGCAGATACCCATGTGTTGTTGTGAAGAATTGACCGAGAATACACCTCCCCTAAAAAGACAATGCATTTAAGGTTCTATTTCGGTGTTTTCATTTGGAGGTGTACAGAAGTCTTGGCCAATCCAGCCCTTGTTCATTTTGATACGATACGATACGATACACTTTATTGATCCCAAGGGGAAATTACAGTATTACAGCAGCAATACAAACAGCAGTACATAAAATATTAGGATACAAATCTTGCACAGGTATACCAACATTACATAATAAATAAAAGTGGGTAGTTCAGGTGTATATAAGTCAATGTTAATTGACATTAGTACACCAGCCATCAGTCATTATTTTCTACCACCCTTATGAAATTATTGTACATCCCCATAGCAGTAGGTACAAACGATTTCCTGAATTTTTCCTTCTTGCACCTTAATAGGATTAGACGGCTGCTGAATGTGCTCTTCTGCTTCAAGAACAGCTCGTATAGTGGGTGTGTATTATTGTTCATTATAGACCTACACTTCTTCTGAATTCTATCCTCCAATACCTCCTCAAAAGAGTCAAGATGGAGGCCAACAGCTGCACTTGCCTTCTTGATAAGTTTGTTGAGCTTATTAGCGTCAGCTGCTCGCACACTACTGCCCCAGCAAATGATAGCAAAAAAGATGGCGCTTGCTACAACCGACTGGTAGAACATCTCCAGCATTTTACTGCACACATTGAACGGCCTGAGCTTCTGCAGAAAGTACAGTCTGCTCATTCCCTTCTTGTAAACCTTTTCTGTATGACACCTCCAATCAAGTTTACTGTCAAGGTGAACCCCCAAATATTTGTAGCTCTCAACAATCTCAACCTCCTGGCCAGCAATATTGATTGGTAAGTAATCCTCCTTTTTCCTTCTATAACTCACCACCATCTCCTTGGTTTTCTTTACATTTAGTTCTAGACAGTTAGTCTGACACCAATCCACAAAGTTAGAAACCACCCTTCTATATTCCTCCTCCCCCCGGCCCACCACAATGCCCCCTACAATCACAGAGTCATCTGAGAATTTTTGGAGGTGACAAAAATCAGATTTATACTGAAAGTCAGCTGTATACCATGTGAAGAGGAAGGGTGACAGCACTGTACCCTGAGGGGCTCCAACACTGCTCCATACACTGCCAGATACCACCTCCCCCATCCTTACAAACTGCGGCCTGTCCGTCAGGTAGTCACTTATCCAGTTCACCATCCCCTCATCTGCCGCCATAGCAGTCAACTTATTACGTAGTAAGGGTGGCTGTAAGGTATTGAAAGCACTTGAGAAGTCAAAAAACATGGCACGCACTGCAGTTCCATCATTGTCCAAGAACGAATGCATTGTATGTAGAAGAGACGCTACAGCATCATCCACCCCCAATCTCTGCTGGTACGCAAACTGCAGGGGGTCAGTGTAGGCCCTCACCCTCGGGCACAAGTAGGCAAGTATTATTCTCTCCAAGGACTTCATAGCATGTGATGTTAAGGCCACTGGACGATAGTCGTGTAGGGAAGTTGGAAAAGTGGTCTTAGGAACCAGCACCAGGCAGGTGGTCTTCCACAGTTCTGGTACCCCCTGTGATTGAAGGCTCCAGTTAAACAGGTGCTGGAAGACAGTACACAGTTGGTTTGCACATGCTCTGAGGACACGTGGGCTGAGGCCATCAGGCCCAGCTGCTTTGCCAATAACAAGTCTGCTAAACTGTCTTCTCACGTCGCTTTGGGAGACAGTGAAAGCAGGCAGCTTATCCTCCAATGTCAATGCTGCAGATCTTTTCCCGGATCCATCCCCCATTTCTGATGAATCTGTGCTTGTGTTGGTGAATCTGTTGAAATACTCATTCATTTCATTAGCCCAGGGCAGATCCACTTGCCCATGCTCCGACTTTGCCTTAAACCCAGCACTAAAAACCCCCTCTGACAGAACGCTAGCAGCAGGGCAGGCCAGGACCTCCAAGGAGTAGAGAGTCAGTTCATGCCATATGTCCAGCTTGGATACCCAATAATTAAAAGGCACAGAGGAATTCCAGAGGTCATTTGTACGATCTGCACGGTACTCCCTCACCATCTTCCCAAACATTGGACTTCTTGTCACAGCACCCCTTGCCTCTGTGGCGGCACGATGGGAGGGTCTGAGAAAATTTTCCCAGGACTTTGCCATTGTTCCCCTGCCTGACCTGGATTGTACTTCTGTCACTCTCGCTTGGACTCCTTGGCTGTACAACAAACTCTGACGTCTGCTGCCAGCATTCTCACATGGGAATTTTTTCACTAATTCCGATACAAGGGCACTATGGTAATGCACCATTTTTATATCCATGTCTGACTCTGGAATAAGAGATTGAAAATTTTCCTAGCAGCATGAGACTAAAAGTGTCACCAACCAGTAATGAGTGTCACCGAAAATTGTTATAATGTGAGGGTCATGGGAAACGCAGCGCAACATAAAGTCAGCCATGCATCCCAGACTACTAACAGGCATGCCTTCCAAGTCCTCACCAACAGTACGACTGACCATGGTGTCCTCCTTCTCCTCATCCTCCTCCTCCCTGTCCTCAGGCAATCCCTGGTGAACAGACGGTATGACAGCTGTGCTTGTAGTACCGTCTACAGCGCATGAAAGTAGCTCCTGTTCTTCCTCCTCCTCCTCTTCATTGTCTATCAATCCACCTTGCGACGACATGAGGCTGGGTGTTGTGAATGTGCTGGAAATGAATTCTGAGCAGAAGCTCCCTCTGGTGGTTACAAACAGTACTGAACTATCCAATGAAGATTGTGAGGATTGGCGATCAGGTGTTACTGACTGGTCTTATATAAGGGAGGTTCCCTCCCATCAGGGTTGCCGGTGATCAATTGTTCTGGTCTCATCTTTGATTCCTGTTCACTTTGTAGCTTGCTGTTTCGTACCTGCATCTTCTGCTAACAGATAAGACATTTTCTTCTTTTAGTTTTTTGTGCTTGCTTTTTGCATTTTGTCCTGCACTTCTGTGGGGGTCTGCCGGGTCCCCTCCGGGGGCTTGTGCTCCTCTCAGTTTAGTTCAGCCACTGTTGTTTGTTCATTTGCCTTTTCCAGTTTTTTCAGTGGCTGCTGTTTGGTTTTGTTACACCAGAGAACTAATTTGGGTGGTAGAGGTCGTGTGATCTCAGGTGTTTTTGTAATTAGTAGAGTTGGTACTTTTCAGGGTTTTTTGGGATTGCAGTAAGTGTCCTTCCTATCCTTTTCTATTTAGGAAGTTTGGGCCCCAACGTTTGCTCATACTATTTTCTGTCTGTGTCTGTATTTTCCTCTTGTCTAACCACCATTACATGTTTGGGGGCTTTCTATGTTCTTTGGGGATCTGCTCCGGGGCAGATAGTTTTCCTCTTTCTGTCTTTGGGTGTAGTTAGCTTCTCGGGCTGTGACGAGGCGTCTAGGACCAACGTAGGTACGCTCCACGGCTGCCTTTAGTTGTGGTGGTTAGTCAGGGTACTGTAATCCCATAGATTCCAACCTCTCTGGTGTATTTCCTTTTTTGCCTGCTTTCCTCAGCTGCCAAATCATAACAGTATCAAGGGCCCAAAAACGGATATTTGTATGGTACTCACAGAAGGGAAAAATAGTGTTAAAAAAAAAGAAGATTGTCAGAGTTGTCAGAGATTTTTTTTTTTTTTCCCTCTGTTTCTCTGAATGCTGAGGAGGATTTTTTTTTCTCTCAATGGAGTTTGCACAGTTGTCTGGCCATGTGGATCAGCTTTCCACTGAAGTTTGGAGTATTGCTACCTATCTTGCAGGGTTGCCTGTTGTGGAACCTAGGATTCCCATGCCAGATTTGTTTTTAGGGGATCGAGCTAAATTTCTGAATTTCAAAAATAACTGTAAGTTGTTTTTTGCCTTGAAATCTAAGTCCTCAGGGAACGCAGCACAGCAGGTTCAAATTGTCATCTCTCTCCTGCGCGGCGATCCTCAGGATTGGGCTTTTTCCCTGACACCTGGGGATCCTGTTTTGAGTAATGTTGATGCATTTTTTCAGGCTTTTGGGTTATTGTACGATGAGCCTAATGTCACTGATCAAGCTGAAAAAGCCTTGTTGGCATTAAATCAGGGGCTTGAGGACGCTGAGTTATACTGTCAGAAATTCCGAAGGTGGGCAGTCCTGACCAAATGGAATGACGATGCTTTGGCAGCCCTTTTTCGGAAGGGTCTGTCAGAGAATGTAAAGGATGTTATGGTGGGATTCCCTGTCCCCTCTGGTCTCAATGATTCTATGTCATTAGCGATTCAAATTGACAGACGTTTGCGTGAGTGTAGAGGTATGCGTGGAATAGTGTTGCCTTGTGAACCAGCTTCTGAACCCATGCAGTGTGATAGAGTGGCTTCTGGGACACAGCGTCATGAGTTTCGAAAACGCAATGGGTTATGTTTCTACTGTGGTGATGCCTCTCATGCTATTTCAGTCTGCCCTAAGCGGGGAAGACGTTTTGCACGCTCAGTTGTCTTGGGTAGTGTTCAGACTAAATTTTTGTTGACTGTTACCCTGATTTGCTCCCTGTCTACATTTTCTGCTCAGGCTTTCGTTGATTCGGGAGCAGCTATTAACCTGATGGATTTTGATTTTGCTAAACGTTGTGGGTTTCCCTTGATACCCCTACGGAAGTCTATTCCCCTACTGGGGATCGATTCTACCCCTTTAGCTGAGAATAAACCTCAGTTCTCTACTCAGGTGATAATGAGGGTTGAACCTGATCATCAGGAGAGTTGCAAATTTTTGGTGCTGTATAATCTGCATGACATTATCGTACTGGGTTTCAATTGGTTACAGTCTCATAATCCTGTTTTGGATTGGAAATCTGTGTCTGTAACCAGTTGGGGCTGCCAATGTGTTAATACCAACACTCCTGTTTTTTCTGCCTCCCCCAGGCTCAGGATGTTCCTGACTTTTTGACTGATTTTTCTGATGTGTTTAGCGAAAGTAAATCTGCATCCTTGCCCCCCCATAGGAGCTATGACTGCGCTATTGAATTAGTGCCTGGTAGTAAATTCCCTAAAGGTCGCCTTTTTAACTTGTCTGTACCTGAACATGACGCTATGCGGTCTTATATCAAGGAGTCATTGGAGAAGGGTCATATCAGACCATCCTCTTCACCCTTGGGTGCCGGTTTTTTCTTTGTGGCCAAAAAGGATGGTTCATTAAGGCCGTGTATTGATTATCGTCTCTTGAACAATATCACAGTGAAATATCAATATCCGTTACCCTTGATTTCTGACCTGTTTTCCAGGGTGAAAAGTGCTACTTGGTTTACCAAGCTTGACCTCAGGGGGGCATATAACCTTATTCGCATTAAGCACGGGGATGAATGGAAGATGGCATTTAATACCCCAGAGGGGCATTTTGAGTACCTAGTGATGCCCTTTGGGCTCACTAATGCTCCTTCTGTCTTCCAGTCCTTCATGAATGACATTTTCAGGGATTTTGTGGATAAATTTCTGATTGTTTATTTGGATGATATCTTGATTTTTTCCAATGACTGGGACTCTCATGTGAAACATGTTCGGACTGTGTTCCAGATTTTGAGAGAGAATGCTCTGTATGTGAAGGGATCAAAGTGTCTTTTTGGCGTACAGAGGATCTCATTTCTGGGATTCATTTTGTCCCCATCTGTTATTGAAATGGACCCGGTCAAGGTTCAGGCCATCTGTGATGGGGTCCAACCTACTTCATTAAAGGCTCTTCAAAGATTCTTGGGTTTTGCCAATTTTTATCATAAATTTATTGGTAATTTCTCTGTTATTGTTAAACCATTGACTGATTTGACCAAAAAGGGTTCTGATATGGTGAATTGGCGTCCTGAGGCAGTCTCTGCGTTTCAGGAACTTAAGCAGAGATTCACTTCTGCTCCTATTCTACGGCAGCCTGAGGTTTCTCTGCCATTTCAGGTGGAGGTTGATGCCTCTGAAATTGGGGCAGGTGCCGTTTTGTCCCAAAGAGATCCAGAGACCTCTAAAAGTAACCCTTGTGCCTTTTTCTATCGAAAATTTGCTCCAAATGGACGTAATTATGACGTGGGTAATCGGGAGTTATTGGCCATGAAGTGGGCTTTTGAAGAGTGGAGACATTGGCTGGAGGGAGCCAAACATCAGGTGGTGGTCCTCACGGACCATAAAAATCTGGTTTATCTGGAATCAGGCAAGCGACTTAATCCTAGACAGGCCAGGTGGACCTTGTTTTTCACACGTTTTAATTTCATGGTTTCCTTTCTTCCTGGCACTAAGAATGTTAAGGCGGATGCCCTCTCGAGGAGTTTCCTTGCGGACTCTCCTGAGTTATCTGATCCTGCTGTTATTTTGAAAGAGGGTGTAGTTCTTTCCGCCATCTCGCCCAATTTGAGACTGGCTCTGGAAGGGTGTCAGGAGGATAAACCCGAGCGCTGCCCTATTGGGAAATTGTTTGTCCCAGACCGGTGGAAAAAGAGTGTGATGTCTGAGATTCATTGTTCCGCGTTGGCCGGTCATCCCGGAATTTTTGGTACCAGAGACTTGGTTAGTCGGTCCTTTTGGTGGCCTACTTTGTCTCGTGACGTCAGGGAATTTGTGCAGTCCTGCGGGACTTGCTCTCGCTCCAAGCCTTGCTCTCGCTCTAGTGGTTTGTTGATGCCATTGCCTGTGCCCAAGAGACCATGGACTCATATCTCTATGGATTTCATTTCCGACCTCCCTGTTTCTCAGAGAATGACCGTTATCTGGGTGATTTGTGATAGGTTTTCCAAAATGATACATCTTGTGCCATTATCTATGTTGCCTTCCGCATCTGAATTGGTGCCTTTGTTCCTTCAGCACGTGGTTCGGTTACACGGCATTCCTGAGAACATTGTGTCTGATAGAGGAGTCCAGTTTGTTTCCAGATTTTGGAGGACTTTTTGTTCTAAACTTGGTGTTCAATTGTCTTTCTCCTCGGCTTTTCATCCTCAGACCAATGGAAAAACTGAGAGAACAAACCAGACATTGGAGACTTATCTGAGATGCTTTGTGTCTGCTGATCAGGATAACTGGGTCTCTTTTTTGCCTTTGGCTGAGTTTGCTCTTAATAATAGGGCTAGCTCTGCCACTTTGATGTCTCCATTTTTCTGCAATTTTGGGTTTCACCCTCGATTTTCTTCAGGACAGACGGAGGCTTCTGTCTGTCCAGGTGTTGACTCTGTTGTGGAGCGTATGTAGCAGATTTGGGACCAGGTAGTGGAGAGGTTGTCCCTCTCTCAGGAGAGGGCCAGCGGTTTGCCAACCGGCATAGGACTGATGGTCCTCAGTTTGAAGTGGGGGACTTGGTCTGGTTGTCCTCAAGAAATATCCCTATGAGAGTTGCATCTCCTAAGTTTAAGCCTAGGTTCATTGGACCTTATAAGATCATGGAGATTCTTAATCCTGTTTCCTTTCGTTTACTTCTTCCAGGGACATTTAAGATCCATAACGTGTTCCACAAGTCCTTATTGAAGAGGTTTGTCGAGCCAGTGGTTCCTATGGCTGTGCCTCCTGACCCTGTTTTGGTTGAGGGCAATCTGGAGTATGTGGTTGAGAAAATATTGAATTCTCGTTTTTCTAGACGGAAACTCCGGTATTTGGTTAAGTGGAGAGGTTATGGTCAGGAGGACAATTCTTGGGTGTTTGCTTCGGACATCCATGCTAGGAGACTCATCCGTGCGTATCACAGAGCTTATCCTGACCGACCTGGTTGCTCAAATGAGGGTTCGGTGACCCCTCCTCAAGGGGGGGGTACTGTTGTGAAGTGCTGGAAATGAATTCTGAGCAGAAGCTCCCTCTGGTGGTTACAAACAGTACTGAACTATCCAATGAAGATTGTGAGGATTGGCGATCAGGTATTACTGGCTGGTCTTATATAAGGGAGGTTCCCCCCATCAGGGTTGCCGGTGATCAATTGTTCTGGTCTCATCTTTGATTCCTGTTCACTTTGTAGCTTGCTGTTTCGTACCTGCATCTTCTGCTAACAGATAAAACATTTTCTTCTTTTAGTTTTTTGTGCTTGCTTTTTGCATTTTGTCCTGCACTTCTGTGGGGGTCTGCCGGGTCCCCTCCGGGGGCTTGTGCTCCTCTCAGTTTAGTTCAGCCATTGTTGTTTGTTCATTTGCCTTTTCCAGTTTTTTCAGTGGCTGCTGTTTGGTTTTGTTACACCAGAGAACTAATTTGGGTGGTAGAGGTCGTGTGATCTCAGGTGTTTTTGTAATTAGTAGAGTTGGTACTTTTCAGGGTTTTTTGGGATTGCAGTAAGTGTCCTTCCTATCCTTTTCTATTTAGGAAGTTTGGGCCCCAACATTTGCTCATACTATTTTCTGTCTGTGTCTGTATTTTCCTCTTGTCTAACCGCCATTACATGTTTGGGGGCTTTCTATATTCTTGTCATGTGTGCATCGCCACGAAGATCGTCGCGGTTGCACATTCTGACTTCTCACAGCTGAGTTGCTGTTTCTTTGTGTTTGGCAGTTAGGGAGTTAATTCTGTCTGTGCTCAGTTCTGGGACTGGGTGCAGTTTTCTCCCGGCTGCAATTAATTATTTGTTGATTGGTTTCCTTTAAATCTCTGGTTGTCTGTGTTGGGAGTTGCCAGTGAAATTCTTCATGCAGACCACAGATAGGATTGTATCTGTATAGACTTAAGTTAAAGAGCTCCTTAGTTGTTTTAAGCTCACCTTGCTTAGAGTTTAATATCCCAGATCATTTATGTTCCTTCTGTGTTTGAGTGTGTATGCAAGTCTGTGTTTTCTCCAGTCTGTCTTATATGTCTAATCTGTGTATTTAGCAGAGATCAGCCCATATCCCTTTGGTGGTAATCAGAATCCTTCTTAGGACTGATTACAGGGTTCAGGGACTGATAGGAGACAGGGTTAGGCTGGAGACTTGGACCTCTGAACCATTATCAGTACCTCCAAGGTGAGGGATTAGTTAGGACCCCAGTTTAGGGTCAGGTTAGACCCCCGGTCCTCCTCTTTCCTGTGACAGTGTATCAAGTCCTCAAGATTAACCCTGAGTTCAACGGATATCGTGTCAGGTAAATCTATTCTATATTTACATGCTGATGTTGCTAATCTATATGTTGTATAGAGTGTTGTTCTTTTAAGAATAGTTTACTGACATCGTACACATATCATAAGACCGCGTGACATTTTCACTGGCCTATAAAATTATTCCCAGTTGCCATGGATCCAGTAGCCCAGCTGGCTCTGCAGTTGCAGGGATTATCCATGGAGCTGACGGACATTAAGTCCAAAGTTTTGTCTCCCTCGGAGAAAACCAGATTTGAACCTAAAGTAGCTCTCCCGGACAGGTTCACTGGTGGGCGAGACAAATTTTTTACCTTCAGGGAAGCATGTAAATTGTATTTTCGGCTTCGGCCTCGATCATCAGGGAGTGAAGAGCAGAGAGTGGGAATTGTTATCTCGCTCCTACAAGGGGACCCTCAATCCTGGGCCTTCTCCCTTCCTCCGGGATCCCCGGCTCTACAGTCAGTAGATCGATTTTTTACTGCCCTGGGTTTGGTATATGATGACCCAGATCGGGTCTCTCTTGCTGAGACAAAATTACGTAAGATACAGCAGGGAGATCGTCCGGCGGAGGAATTTGCTTCTGAGTTCCGTAGATGGGCCACAGATACTCAGTGGAATGACCCAGCTCTTAGGAGCCAGTTTTGTCATGGGCTTTCTGACAAATTAAAGGACGTTTTGGCTCAGTATGATTCTCCTCCATCACTGGAGGCTGCTATGGCCCTAGCTATCCGTACTGATAGACGGCTCCGGGAGAGGTGCGAGGTAACTCCGCCCCCTGTTGTTACTCCACCTACTACTAAAGTCCCTTATGTTGAGGTTCCCCTTGTCTGTTCGGAGGAGCCTATGCAGTTGGGAGGGACATCATTTTGTAGGAGGGGATTGGCGGTACGCCGCAGGACTAGAAGGTGTTTTTTCTGCGGGAAAGAGGGACATTTTGTTGGGGGATGTCCATCCCGTGCCTTGTTGAGCAAAAAGTCGCCGGAAAACTGTTAATCCCAGGTTGTGTGGTGGACGACAACCTGGGAGTATGTATTTCGTCCGCTAGTTCTTCTCAGTTCCTTGTACCAGTGGAGGTGGTGGTTGGTACGAGAGTGGAGAGATTTTCTGTTCTTCTTGATAGTGGGTCCGGGGCTAATCTGGTTGACGCTCAGTTTGCTCAGGCTCAAGGTATGCATCTGAGTGTATTGGTCAAACCGATCCCTATATTCTCCATTGACGCCAGGCCTCTCGGCCAAGGTAGCTTTGTTCATGAGGTTCATAACATTGACCTTCGGGTAGGGGCAATACATAGGGAACTATTATCTTGTTATGTGTTGGAGGGTCTACCTACTCCTATTGTGTTGGGACTTCCTTGGTTGGTTAAACATAACCCTGTGATTAATTGGCAGTCCAGAGATATAAGCCAATGGGGGGAGTTTTGCAAAAGTAACTGCATGAACACAGTCATCAGTGCGGTCGTGCCTAGTACTTTGCCTCCTTTTTTGGAGGACTTTGGGGATGTGTTCTCTGAGGAGGGGTGTCAGGAGTTGCCTCCTCATCGCGTGTATGACTGCTCTATTAATTTACTTCCTGATGCTAAGTTACCTAAAGCTAGGTTATATAACCTTTCTGGTCCTGAGAGGCAGGCTATGAAAGATTATATTTCGGAAAGTCTGGCCAAAGGGCATATTAGACCTTCATCTTCCCCAGTGGCCGCGGGGTTCTTCTTTGTGAAGAAAAAAGATGGAGGCCTACGCCCTTGCTTGGATTTCCGCGAACTTAATCGGATTACTGTTCGAGATCCGTATCCACTCCCTCTGATTCCTGATCTCTTCAATCAAATTGTTGGCGCCAAATGGTTCTCTAAATTGGATCTCAGGGGGGCGTATAATCTGATTAGGATAAAAGAGGGGGATGAGTGGAAAACGGCGTTTAACACGCCGGAGGGACATTATGAGAACCTTGTCATGCCTTTTGGTCTGACTACTGCACCAGCAGTATTCCAACATTTTGTTAATGACATTTTTCGTCATCTGGTGGGGCTGTTTGTGGTCGTATATTTGGATGACATTTTAATTTACTCACCAGATCTTGTGTCTCACCAGGAGCATGTGAGACAGGTGTTGCAGATCTTGCGAGACAATAAACTATACGCCAAACTGGAAAAGTGTGTATTCGCCGTACAGGAACTTCAGTTTTTGGGTTTCTTGGTGTCAGCCTCCGGTTTCCGTATGGACCCTGAAAAGGTGAGAGCAGTGCTTGAATGGGATCAGCCAGAGGATCTTAAGGCTCTGCAGTGTTTTCTGGGGTTTGCTAACTACTACCGGAAATTTATTTGTAATTTCTCATCTGTTGTCAAACCTCTCACTGACATGACAAGAAAAGGGACGGATTTTTCTAAATGGTCGGACAAAGCTTGCCAAGCTTTTTCCTCTTTGAAAAAATGTTTTGCTTCGGCACCCGTTCTCATCCAACCAGATGCATCACAGCCGTTCGTTGTGGAGGTGGACGCGTCTGACGTAGGGGTGGGTGCAATATTGTCCCAGGGTCCGTCCCTGGTAAATGGCATCCGTGCGCTTTCTTTTCTAAAAAATTGTCGTCCGCCGAAAGGAATTATGATATCGGCAATAGGGAACTTTTGGCCATTAAGTTGGCTTTTGAAGAATGGCGTCACTTTTTGGAGGGGGCAGTCCACCCGGTCACCGTCATTACTGATCACAAGAACCTGCTGTATTTGGAATCTGCTAAGCGTCTGAATTCCAGACAAGCTCGATGGTCGTTGTTTTTTACCAGATTTAATTTTGTTGTCACTTATCGCCCTGGATGAATGTTAAGGCGGATGCCTTGTCTCGCAGTTTCCCAGGGGCCGGGAAAATGGATGACCCGATTCCTATCCTTCAGGAGGGGGTGGTAGTGTCGGCTGTATGTTCTGAGCTTGAGGAGGAGGTGTTAGAGGCTCAGGGGGACGCCCCTGCAGGACCTCCTGGGAGACTGTTTGTCCCAAATCAGTTGAGACAAAAGGTTATTGAGGCACATCATAATTCTGCTTTAGCAGGACATCCAGGGAGTAAGGCTACTTTAGATCTCCTTTCTCGCCGGTTTTGGTGGCCTAACGTTAATAAAGATGTTTTAACTTTTGTCGCGTCCTGTGGGGTTTGTGCTCGCTCTAAGACCCCTCATACCCGTCCGTCTGGGACCCTCTTACCCTTGAAACTTCCGGAGCGTCCATGGACTCATTTGTCTATGGACTTCATCACGGACCTTCCTCAGTCGTCAGGGAAGACTGTCATACTGGTGGTTGTTGACAGGTTCAGTAAGATGGCACATTTCATTGCTCTTCCTGCCCTCCCTAATGCTAAGACTCTGGCGCAGGTGTTCATTGGGGAGATTGTGAGACTTCATGGGTTGCCTTCTGATGTGGTGTCAGATAGGGGGTCTCAGTTTGTGTCCAAGTTTTGGAGGGCATTTTGTTTACGTCGGGGGATGCAATTGTCATTTTCCTCGGCTTTTCATCCGCAGACCAATGGTCAGACAGAGCGTCTGAATCAAAGCCTAGAGACTTATCTTCGGTGTTTTGTCTCAGAGAACCAGGAGGACTGGTCTTCTTTCTTGCCTCTGGCAGAGTTCGCTCTTAACAACAGGCGGAGCGAGTCCACTGGTAAGTCCCATTTTTTGGGGCATATGGTTTTCATCCCCAGTTTTGTACATTCAATGGGGGGGCCCTTCTGGGGTTCCTGAGGAGTAGCGTTTCTCGTCGTCACTTGCTTCAGTGTGGAGAGGTGTATTGAATAATCTGAGTGCTATGGGGAACCGTTATAAACGTATGGCTGATAGGAGGAGAGTTTCTGGTCCAGATCTTAATGTGAACGATCTGGTATGGTTGTCTACCAGGAATATAAAACTTAAAGTTCCCTCCTGGAAGCTGGGCCCCAGATTCATCGGACCGTACAGGATCAGTTCCATAATTAATCCTGTGGCATTTCGTCTGAGTCTATGGGGAACCTCCCTCCTACGTTTAAAATTCATAATGTGTTCCACAAGTCATTACTTAAGAGGTACGTGGCACCAGTCATACCATCACCTCTACCTCCTCCTCCAGTGGTGGTCAATGGTAACTTGGAGTTTCAAGTGTCAAAGATCATTGACTCACGTCTGAATCGCCGGTCCCTTCAGTACTTGGTGCATTGGAAGGGGTATGGTCCAGAGGAGAGGACGTGGGTTCCTGCGTCTGACATTAACGCAGATCGTTTGGTGCGGACCTTCCACAGAACTCACCCGGGCAAACCTGGCCCTGAGGGTCCGGAGGGCCCTCGTAGAAGGGGGGGTACTGTCATGTGTGCATCGCCACGAAGATCGTCGCGGTTGCACATTCTGACTTCTCACAGCTGAGTTGCTGTTTCTTTGTGTTTGGCAGTTAGGGAGTTAATTCTGTCTGTGCTCAGTTCTGGGACTGGGTGCAGTTTTCTCCCGGCTGCAATTAATTATTTGTTGATTGGTTTCCTTTAAATCTCTGGTTGTCTGTGTTGGGAGTTGCCAGTGAAATTCTTCATGCAGACCACAGATAGGATTGTATCTGTATAGACTTAAGTTAAAGAGCTCCTTAGTTGTTTTAAGCTCACCTTGCTTAGAGTTTAATATCCCAGATCATTTATGTTCCTTCTGTGTTTGAGTGTGTATGCAAGTCTGTGTTTTCTCCAGTCTGTCTTATATGTCTAATCTGTGTATTTAGCAGAGATCAGCCCATATCCCTTTGGTGGTAATCAGAATCCTTCTTAGGACTGATTACAGGGTTCAGGGACTGATAGGAGACAGGGTTAGGCTGGAGACTTGGACCTCTGAACCATTATCAGTACCTCCAAGGTGAGGGATTAGTTAGGACCCCAGTTTAGGGTCAGGTTAGACCCCGGTCCTCCTCTTTCCTGTGACAGTGTATCAAGTCCTCAAGATTAACCCTGAGTTCAACGGATATCGTGTCAGGTAAATCTATTCTATATTTACATGCTGATGTTGCTAATCTATATGTTGTATAGAGTGTTGTTCTTTTAAGAATAGTTTACTGACATCGTACACATATCATAAGACCGCGTGACATTTCTTTGGGGATCTGCTCCGGGGCAGATAGTTTTCCTCTTTCTGTCTTTGGGTGTAGTTAGCTTCTCGGGCTGTGACGAGGCGTCTAGGACCAACGTAGGTACGCTCCACGGCTGCCTTTAGTTGTGGTGGTTAGTCAGGGTACTGCAATCCCATAGATTCCAACCTCTCTGGTGTATTTCCTTTTTTGCCTGCTCTCCTTAGCTGCCAAATCATAACAGCTGGGCTGAGTGTAATCACCCGGTATGTTTCCTGGCTCAATATCCTCGTGCTCTTCCTGCAATGTATCCTTTTTTATTGTGAACAGAGAGGTTTTCAGAATGCTGAGAAGCCGGATGGTGACGCTAATTATGGCATCATCGCCGCTCACCATCTTGGTGCAGTCCTCAAAGTTCTGGAGGATGGTACATATGTCTGATATCCCTGTCCACTCCTGAGGTCTAATATGTGGAGTCTGACCTGAATATCGACGGCCTTGTTGAAGCTGGTTCTCAGCAAATGCCCTCTTCTGCTCATAAATCGTTTGCAACATATGCAGTGTAGAGATCCAATGCGTGGGGACATCACACACCAGACGGTGAGCCGGAAGCTGAAAATGCTGCTGAAGCCCAGCAGGGGCGGCTGAAGCTGTCGCTGACTTTCAAAATGGGCAGACATACGGCGTACTTTCAACAGAAGATCTGGCAGCTCCGGGTAGCTTTTGAGAAAATGTTGAATCACGAGGTTAAGCACATGGGCCAGGCAAGGTACATGTGTGAACTGACCTTGCCTCAGAGGCACTACCAAGTTCCAGCCATTGTCACACACGACCATGCCTGGCTGTAGGTTAAGCGGTGTCAGACAAATATCTGACTGCTCCTTTAGCGCTGTTCACAACTCTTCTGCATTGTGCGGTTTGTCACCTATGCAGATTAGCTTCAGCCCAGCCTGTTGCCGCTAGGCTAAGGCAGTGCTGGAGTGCTTTCAGCTTCTGACTGATGTTTTCATTTCAGAGATGGAGGCTGAAGAGGAGGAGGATGAGGAGAAGGTGCAGGAGCTGTAGACGGTGGGGGCAACTCTGATTGATGTAGGACCCGCAATACTCGTCTTAGGAAGGATGTGTTCCATCCCAAGGTCCGACTGGGTCATGGCTTCCACTATGTTAACTCAGTGTGCCATCAGTGAGATGTACCATCCCTGCCCACAGGCACTTGTCCACGTGTCCGTGGTTAGGAGAACTTTCCCATTAACAGCATTGTTGAGGGCACGGGTAATGGTGTGGGACACATGCTTGTGTAATACCGGTATGGCACAACGGGAGAAATAGTGGCGACTGGGGACCGAGTATCTTGGAACGGCCTTCGCCATAGGGTTGCGGAAAGCTTCCGTCTCAACAAGCTGAAAAGGCAACATTTTGAGCGCAGGCAGTCGAGAAATGTGCAAATTAAGTACTGTGGCCTGTGGGGCATTGGCTGGGTATTTCCGCTTGCATTCCAATGACTGGGATATAGACAACTGAAGGCTGCGCTGGGACAAGGACGTTGACGGGCTTGATGATGGTGCTGGTTGACTGTGGGCAACAACAGGTGCAGTGCCCGAGGCATCTTCACAGGCACGCTGAACTGTGGTTTGGCTTTTAAGCAAAACAGTGGAAGAAGCAGTGTTGTCACCTGCAGACAGTGATCCTGGAGCCTGGGGTTCTGCCCACAAAGTCGGGTGCTTTGCGGCCATGTGCCTAATCATGTTGGTGTTGGTCAGGCTGGTAGTTTTGCTACACCTGCTGATGTGGGCATGGCAAGCGCTACAAATGGCCTGTTTGGGGTTCTCGGCAGAGTCTTTAAAAAATAACAACACTCAGGAATGTCTAACAGTTGGAATGGCAATTTCCGTCCTGTTGGTGTTACGGGAAAGGATGCATGCCTTCTGTCTGCGACCAACACACTGCTTATTCTTGCCTGTTGGGGTGATATGCCTCCTTTTCTAGGGATGAGCGAGTACGCTCGTTAGGATTCGGTACTCAGTGAGTAATGCGGTATTCCCGGTACTCAAATCCTAGAGTAAATTTCACTACTCGCCTCGCAATATTCAGATCTCCTGCCCAGCATGTGTTAGCCAATCACAGTAAAGCCACGGCCTTCTTTGTTGTGGCATTACTGTGATTGGCTGGCCGTGCAGCATCATAATCATAGCCTATGAGTCACAGGCTATGACTATGTGTGTGCGGGGGTCTGTGAAGGTGTGTGTGTGGTGCTGTGCCGGGCTCTGCTATGTCCATCGTGGGACATTCGTTTTTAAAGAGGGACTGCATCGGAAAGGTGAGTATAGTTTGGTTTGTTATTTTAATATTATTTGCAGGAGATGAGGGCTTCGGGGAATTAGGTGTGTGCGGTGAGTATGTACTCTATGTTATGTGTTGTATGTTATGTGTATGCACTGTATTATGTTGTATGTTCTGTATGTCTTTTTCTTTTTTTTTTTTTAACATTCACCACATTAGCCAGATATGGGAATACTACTTTCCCGTCATCCGCTAATGCTGTCACTCTAGCAGGCATAGCTGGATGGGACAAGTAGTCCCATTTGACGATGCCTGCACAGCCAGTAGAGCCCGAGCTCGGCAAAGCCCTGCATAGCCCCGTACAGGCCCGGCAGAGCCCTAGCCAACAGAGCCTGGTACAGCCCCGCGAACACATTCTCTGCCCATTACTCGCATTTCCCATAGACTTACATTGGACTCGCTACTCGTTACGAATACCCGAGTATTAGGAGCTACTAGTAACGAGTACAGCGAGTCCGAGAATATCACTACTCGCTCATCCCTACTCCTTTCCCATGTATGCTGTTGTCCTCGCTCTTCATGTCCTCCTGCCTGGTTGGGTCAGTCACTATGTCATCCACCACCTCGTCTTCCATATCTGCACCATGCTCCTCCTCCTGACTTTCCGGCAATTGTGTCTCATCATCGTCCACCTCTTGTGACCGTGGCTGCTCAAAGATTTGTGCATCACTACATGGAATATCATCTTTCCCCGCTTCAAGTGGAGAGTCTGAGATGCACGAATCTCCAAATGGAAAACTGAACAGCTCTTCGGAGTGTCCGAGTGTGGGATCTGTTGTCTCAGGGCGCTCGGCATGGTAGGAGCAAGAAAGATCAGGGTGAGTAATAGCCGCTCCACACTCACGGCTACGCAGACTTGACCGTGTGGAAGACATGGTGGTGGTGATGGTGGCTAAGTGACTTGAAGCATTATCCGCTGTCCAACCAACTACCATTTCACACTGTTCGGGATTCAATAGTGGTGTTCTGCGGTCCCCTAGAAACTGGGACAGAAAGGTTGAGCGAGAACATGTGGGTTTTTGCTGCGGCCCACTTTCAGCTTGGCCACGGCTCTGCCTCTGCATGCACCATCAGCATCACGTCCGCTTCCCCATTCCTTGCCCCTTGCCTTGCCCATTTTAAATGGACTACTGAAATATTTGAAAAGCTTAATACAAATGGATTTATTTTGAGAAAAATTATATGTGATCAATATACCTGCAAAGAGAAAATTTTTACACCACTGATACACCAGGCCACAGCATGAGATAACAGACTGTATTAATTTTGTTGGATTATGTTTTTGTTTATTGTTTGAATACAATAAAAAATGGGTACAAGAAGGCTAGCAATCAGAACTATGCAACATATGCCTGCCAAGAAAAGATGTTTCCACCACACATACACCAGGCCTTAGTCTGGGATCACAGACTATTAATATTTTGGGTTTGGTTTTTTTATACTGTTTGAACACAATAAAAAAGGCATACAAGAAGGCTAGCAGACAGAACTATGCAACATATGCCTGCCAAGAAAAGATTTTTCCACCACATTTTTTTTATGATTGTGTGGATAAAAAAGCCTGCTGGATATAACGAGAATGAGAGAATTGCCAAAAAAGGGAATTTAGGCCTAAAATGCATCTAATTTTGGCACACGAATATATGAGGCATGTCACAGACAGACCACAAAGTTAAATGTGGCCTGTTTTTAAAAATAATGCAACATAGTGCTGTCTTTAAGTGCACTCACACCCAGGTCTAAATAAAAAAAAGTGCCGTACACTGGCCACACGTAGAGCACGCACAGATATGAGCTGCCATGGAGATACCAGTACCACAAATTTGTGCCCTGATTTCTTTGAATTAAAAAGTACTGGTGTTTTAACGTGCAATCACACCCAGGGCTGCAAGAAAATATTGCTGTACAATAACCACACGTTGACCACGCACAGATATGAAATGGCACGGAGATAACATTACCACAAATTTCGGTACCTTTTTTTTTCATAAAAAGTACTGTTGTTTTTACATGCAATCACAACCAAGGCTAAAAAAAAATATTGCCATACAATGGCCACACGTTGACCACGCACAGATATGAGCTGGCATGGAAATAACAGTACCACTAATTTGTGCACCTTTTTTTTTAATAAAAAGTACTGGTGTTTTTAGTGCAATCGCACCCAGGGCTGCAAAAAATATTGCTATACACTGGCCACACTTCGAGCACGCACAGATATGAGTTGGCACGGAGATACCAGAAACACAAATTTGTGCCCTTTTTTTTTATAAAAAGTAATGGTGTTTTTAAGTGCACTCACACCGAGGGCTAAAGAAAAAATTGCCATACACTGGCCAAACTTTGAGAACGCCCAGATCTGATCTGGCGCAGAGAAACCACACCGAAAAATATGTGGCCTGTATTCCAATTACACCTGGGGCTAGCAGCAACAGAAGTCAGGAAGGGAATGGACCCTGTTGATATATGCGATGATCTATATATGCACATACAGTGCCTGCAGACCTTGCACTGATGTGTATAGAGCAACGTTCACTCCCCTGCCTGCCTAACACTGGAACTTATATACTCCGAAATTAGTCCTTAAAAGGACTGTTGGTTTATCAGGATTTGAGTAGTTTAGGATGGTAGACCCCACACTGGCTAAGAAATCGCCAAATCTGACCCTATCTCGGCAACCGCTCTCCCTACACTCTCTGAATCCGAAGCTGGATGATCTATATATGCACATACAGTGCCTGCAGACCTTGCACTGATGTGTATAGAGCAACGTTCACTCCCCTGCCTGCCTAACACTGGAACTTATATACTCCGAAATTAGTCCTTAAAAGGACTGTTGGGTTATCAGGATTTAGTAGTTTAGGATGGTAGACCCCACACTGGCTAAGAAATCGCCAAATCTGACCCTATCTCGGCAACCGCTTTCCCTACACTCTCTGAATCCGGAGCTGAATGCGGCGAGCAGGGCAGCGTCCAGTCTCTTATACTCGTGATGATGCGGTGCGGCCAAGCCAATCACTGCACGACCACAACAAAGATGACTGCGGCATTTCATTGGTTGGCAGACAATCCCTGCAGCGTGATTGGGTCTCTAAAGTCCATCAAAAATGCTGGGTGGAGACCCCAGTCCCCGCCGAATAATCGCTGAAATGCTTGGTGCTTGCCGAGTACAGTGATACTCGGGCGAGTAACGAGTAATTGTGAGCGCATTCGCTCATCACTAGTAGTTAACTGTTCCATGTGTAGGAGTGAAGAATCTTTTATGTGAGCACAACTGCACAAATGAGGGTTTGCTGCTGTGGCGACACAGGGTGGAGTAGGGTTAACACGACAAGATGCTGGACTGTGAGAAAGGTGCAGACAAGGATATTATGTTGGATTGAGAAAGATGGGGTGTGCTTGGTATGTAAGATCAGTCAAAAACCGCAGGCATGTCCAATTCCGTATCAGCTGACAGGCTATCAATCACCTCAACACTAGGGTGTAAACAAGTGGAGGTTCTTCAAACGGAGACTTGTGTGACAACACTTGCCACAGTGAGGGAGGAAGAATCAAAAGATGGGGTAGATGGTAGTTGGCGAGACCCACTACTCTACATTTTAGCACAATGACATTCCCAGATTAACGCATGTTGATTGCGCATGTGGCAGGTCATGCATGTAGTACTGAAATTGTTTCATTTTTTTACTTTACTAGGTTGTTTTTAAAAAAGTTGACAGATCACAATTTTTTAGATTTTTCCCAATCCGAAAAAAGACCCAAGCTAGGCAACTGCAGAACCATGAGCGCTGCTGTCCACTGCCAGAGTTGGGCCTCAGGATGCATTAGTTGTTGTGGTTGCATAACTCTGTGTCTATGTAACCTCCTCATCTTCCTTCTCCTTTGCTGAGCTACTCAGCTGCATGCCTTTGGGTTTACACCAAGTATGATCTACTACCTCATCATCATCCTCTCTGCTGTGTCACTCCTCGCCCTGAGAGTCACCCTCCTCTTCCTGCCTTGATAGCACAGTACAGTCCACGGGCGCCTCAAATATCTGAGTCTAGTCACAAATGGATCACCTTCACCGAATGGGTTAAATGTCTGTTGAAGAGGGTTTGGTTTAGGCTCGGACAAAACTTGGTCCGGCCATAGATCTAAGTTAGAAAAAATTTGTCCATCGATGCAGATGATTTCCTCCCCTTGACTTTGTGAATCTTTAGAGCAGACCTCTGATACTCATGGAATATAATGTGTTAACAACTCTGCAGAATGGCCTGTTATGTTTCGGTAACTGAGGAGAAATGGCAAAAAAATAGCAAAAGCGGAAATACACCGGAGAGGCTGCAACCTATTGGATTGCAGTAACCTGAACTAACCACACAACTAGAGGTAGCCATGGAGCGTTCCTACGTTGATCCTAGACGCCTCGTCACAGCCTGAGAGATAACTACACCTAAAGGCAGAAAGATGAAAGCTATCTGCCCCGGAGCAGATCCCCAAAGAAAATAGGAAGCCCCCAAACATGTAATGGCGGTTAGACAAGTAGAAAACTCGGACACAGACAGAAAATAGAATGAGCAAACGCTGGGGCCCAATCTGTCTAGACAGAAAAGTACAGGAAAGAATGCTGACTGCAATCCAACAAAAACCCTAACAAAAATACCAACACGTCTGATTGCAAAAAGCCTGAGATCACTCGACCTCTTCCACCTAAATCAGATCTCTGGTGTAACAAAACGCTATTCAGCAAATTAAAAGTAACAAAAGAGCAAAGCAAAAGTGCAGACACACACGGAGCACAATTGCAGCGCCAGACCCCCAAAAGGGGACAGGCTGCAGTCCACTGCAGGCAGCAAACCAGCAGAGAAAATCAAACAGAGGAAAAAAAAAACAGCAAACACTTATCTGAAGGAGAGCAGGAAACTAGCAGTGCTTCAAGCAAGACCAGAAGAACAATTGATAACCGGCAAGGTGCTGGGAAATCAGGCAACTTATATCCTACCATTCAGGGCCAGCTGAAGGCCATACATTAATCAGTTCATTACCCTCAGCAACCACCAGAGGGAGCCCCAGCTCAGAAGCCGCCTCTAGCATATTCACAACAGTACCTCCCCTTGAGGAGGGGTCACCGAACCCTCACCTGCGCAACCAGGCCGATCAGGATGGGCTCGATGATAGGCACTGATAAGTATCCCAGCATGAATGTCCAAAGCAAACACCCAAGAATTGTCCTCCTGACATAACCTCTCCACTTAATCAAATACTGGAGTTTCCGTCTAGCAAAACAAGAATCCAATATCTTCTCAACCACATACTTCAAATTGCCCTCAACCAAAACAGGGTCGGGAGGTGCAGCCATAGGAACCACTAGTTCGACAAACCTCTTCAATAAGGATTTGTGGAACACGTTATGGATCTTAAATGTCCCTGGAAGAAGCAAACGGAAGGAAACCAAATTAATAATTTCCATGATCTTATAAGGTCCAATGAACCTTGGCTTAAATTTAGGAGATGCAACCTTCATAGGGATATTCCTTGAGGACCACCAAACCAAGTCCCCCACTTTAAAACGAGGACCATCAGTCCTATGCCGGTTGGCAAACCGCTGGGCCTTCTCCTGAGAGAGAGATAACCTCTCCACCACCTGGTCTCAAATCTGCTGCATACGCTGCACAATAGAGTCAACCCCAGGACAGACAGAAGCCTCCGCCTGTCCTGAAGAAAATCGAGGGTGAAACCCAGAATTACAGAAAAATGGAGACATCAAAGGTGGCAGAGCTAGCTCTATTATTAAGAGCAAACTCAGCCAAAGGCAAAAAAGAGACCCAGTCATCTTGATCAGCAGACACATAACATCTCAAATAAGTCTCCAAGGTCTGGTTTGTTCTCTCGGTTTGTCCATTGGTCTGAGGGTGAAATGCAGAGGAGAAAGACAACTGAACACCAAGTTTAGAACAAAATGTCCTCCAAAATCTGGAAACAAACTGGACTCCTCTGTCAGACACAATGTTCTCCGAAATGCCATGCAACCGAACCATATGCTGAAAGAACAAAGGCACCAACTCGGAGGAGGAAGGCAACTTAGGCAATGGCATAAGATGTATCATCTTGGAAAACCTATCACAGATTACCCAGATAACAGTCATTCTCTGAGAGACAGGAAGGTCAGAAATAAAATCCATAGAAATATGGGTCCATGGCCTCTTGGGTACAGGTAATGGCATTAACAAACCACTAGAACGAGAGCAAGGCTTGGAACGAGAGCAAGTCCCACAGGGCTGCACAAAGTCCCTGACATCACGAGACAAAGTAGGCCACCAAAAGGAGCGACTCACCAAGTCTCTGGTACCAAAAATCCCGGGATGACCAGCCAACGCGGAACAATGAATCTCAGACATCACACTCTTTTTCCACTGGTCTGGAACAAACAACTTCCCAACAGGGCAGCGCTCAGGTTTATCCTCCTGACACCCTTCCAGAGCCAGTCTCAAATTGGGCAAAATGGCAGAAAGAACCACACCCTCTTTCAAAATAACAGCAGGATCAGATAACTCAGGAGAATCTGCAAAGAAACTCCTCGAGAGGGCATCCGCCTTAACATTCTTAATGCCAGGAAGAAAAGAAACCACAAAATTAAAACGTGTGAAAAACAAGGCCCACCTGGCCTGTCTAGGATTAAGTCGCTTGGCTGATTTGAGATAAACCAGGTTCTTATGGTCCGTGAGGACCACCACCTGATGTTTGGCTCCTTCCAGCCAATGCCTCCACTTTTCAAAGGCCCACTTCATGGCCAAAAACTCCCGATTACCCACGTCATAATTACGTTCAGTTGGAGAAAATTTTCGAGAGAAAAAGGCACAAGGGTTACTTTTAGAGGTCTCTGGATCCCTTTGGGACAAAACGGCACCTGCCACAATCTCACAGGCATCAACCTCCACCTGAAACGGCAGAGAAACATCAGGCTGCCGTAGAACAGAAGCAGAAATGAATCTCTGCTTAAGTTCCTGAAATGCAGAAACTGCCTCAGGAGACCAATTCACCACATCGGAACCCTTTTTGGTCAGATCAGTCAATGGTTTAACAATACCAGAGAAATTACCAATAAATTTACAATAAAAATTGGCAAAACCCAAAAATCTCTGAAGAGCCTTCAATGAAGTAGGTTGAAACCAATCACAGATGGCCTGAACCTTGACCGGGTCCATTTCAATAACAGACGGAGACAAAATGAATCCCAGAAATGAGATCTTCTGTACGCCAAAAAGACACTTTGATCCCTTCACATACAGTGCATTCTCTCTCAAAATCTGGAACACAGTCCGAACATGTTTCACATGAGAGTCCCAGTCATTGGAAAAAATCAAGATATCGTCCAAATAAACAATCAGAAATTTATCCACAAAATCCCTGAAAATATCATTCATGAAGGATTGGAATACGGAAGGGGCATTAGTAAGCCCAAAAGGCATCACTAGGTAATCAAAATGCCCCTCTGCGGCATTATACGCAGTCTTCCATTCATCCCCATGCTTAATGCGAATAAGGTTACACGCCCCCCTGAGGTCAAGCTTGGTAAACCAACTAGCACTTTTCACTCTGGAAAATAGGTCAGAAATCAAAGGTAACGGATATTGATATTTAACAGTGATCTTATTCAGGAGGCGATAATCAATACACGGCCTCAATGAATCATCCTTTTTGGCCACAAAAAAAAAACCGGCGCCCAAGGGTGAAGAGGATGGTCTGATATGACCCTTCTCCAATGACTCCTTGATATATGATCGCATAGCATCGTGTTCAGGTACAGATAAATTAAAAAGGCGACCTTTAGGAAATTTACCACCAGGCACTAATTCAATAGCGCAATCGTAGCTCCTGTGAGGGGGCAAGGATGCAGATTTACTTTCACTAAATACATCAGAAAAATCAGTCAAAAAGTCAGAAACACCCTAAGACTGGGGAGAGGCAGAAAAAACAGGAGTGTCAGTATTAACACATCGGCAGCCCCAACTGGTCACGGACACAGATTTCCAATCCAAAACAGGATTATGAGACTGTATCCAAGGGAAACCTAGTACAATAATGTCATGCAGATTATGCAGCACCAGAAATTTGCAACTCTCCTGATGATCTGGTTCAACCCTCAATATCACCTAAGTAGAAAACTGGGGTTTATTCTCCGCCAAAGGAGTAGAATCAATGCCCAGTAGGGGAATAGACTTCCGCAGGGGTATCATGGGAAACCCACAACGTTTGGCAAAGTCAAAATCCATCAGGTTAATAGCTGCTCCAGTATCAACAAAAGCCTGAGCAGAAAATGTGGACAGGGAGCAAATCAGGGTAACAGTTAACAGAAATTTAGTCTGAACACTACCCAAGACAACTGAGCATGCAAAACGTCTTCCCCGCTTAGGGCAGACAGAGATAGCATGGGAAGTGTCACCACAGTAGAATCATAACCCATTGCGCTTACGAAACTCATGACGCTGAGTCCCAGAAGTCACTCCATCACACTGCATGGGCTCAGGAGCTGACTCACAAGGCAACACTATCTCACGCATACCTCTGTGCTCCCGCAAACGTCTGTCAATTTGAATAGCCAAAGACATAGAATCATTGAGACCAGAGGGGACAGGGAATCCCACCATAACGTCCTTTACTTTTTCTGACAGACCCTTTTGAAAAAGGGCTGCCAAAGCATGATCATTCCATTTGGTCAGGACTGCCCACTTTCGAAATTTCTGACAGTACAACTCAGCGTCTTCAAGACCCTGATTTAATGCCAACAAGGTCTTTTCAGCTTGATCAGTGACATTAGGTTCATCGTACAATAACCCCAGAGCCTGAAAAAATACATCAATATCATTCAAAACAGGATCCCAGGTGTCAGGGAAAAAGCCCAATCCTGAGGATCGCCGCGCAGCAGGGAGATGACAATTTGAACCTGCTGTGTCGCGTTCCTTGAGAACTTAGGCCTTAAGGCAAAAAACAACTTACAGTTATTTTTGAAATTCAGAAATTTAGATCGATCCCCCAAAAACAAATCTGGCATGGGGATCCTAGGTTCCACAACTGGCAACTCAGCAAGATAGGTAGCAATACTACGAACCTCAGTGGCAAGCTGATCCACACGGCCAGACAACTGTGCAAACTCCATTGAGAGAGAAAAAAAAAATCCTCCTCAGCACCCAGAGAAAAAGAGGGAAAAAATGCAACAAACAGAAAAAAAAAAATTTCTGACAACTCCCTTTTTTCTTTTTCCTTTTTTTTTTATTTTCCCTTCTGTTGAGTACCATATAATTTTCAGTATTGGCCGGTTATACTGTTATGTTTCGGTAACGGAGGAGAAATGGCAAAAAAATAGCAAAAGGGGAAATACACCAGAGAGGCTGGAACCTATTGGATTGCAGTAACCTGAACTAACCACACAGCTAGAGGTATCCTTGGAGCGTTCCTACATTGATCCTAGATGCCTCGTCACAGCCTGAGAGATAACTACACCTAAAGGCAGAAAGATGAAAGCTATCTGCCCTGGAGCAAATCCCCAAAGAAAATAGGAAGCCCCCAAACATGTAATGGTGGTTAGACAAGAAGAAAACTCGGACACAGACAGAAAATAGAATGAGCAAACGCTGGGGCCCAATCTGTCTAGACAGAAAAGTACAGGAAAGAATTCTGACTGCAATCCAACAAAAACCCTAACAAAAATACCAACACGTCTGATTGCAAAAAACCTGAGATCACTCGACCTCTTCCACCTAAATCAGATCTCTGGTGTAACAAAACGCTATTCAGCAAATTAAAAGTAACAAAAGAGCAAAGCAAAAGTGCAGACACACACGGAGCACAATTGCAGCGCCAAACCCCCAAAAGGGGACAGGCTGTAGTCCACTGCAGGCAGCAAACCAGCAGAGAAAATCAAACAGAGAAAAAAAACCCAGCAAACACTTATCTGAAGGAGAGCAGGAAACTAGCAGTGCTTCCTGCAAGACCAGAAGAACAATTGATAACCGCAAGGCTGCTGGGAAATCAGGCAACTTATATCCTACCATTCAGCGCCAGCTGAAGGCCATTCATTAATCAGTTCATTACCCTCAGCAACCACCGGAGGGAGCCCAGCTCAGAAGCCGCCTCTAGCATATTCACAACAATGGCCCATCTGTGATTCCCCACAGTCATTTAGGCGTTTGGAGAGTTGTGATGTGGGGGAAAAAAGGTTAATTGGGGTGCCACCACATAGGACTGTACTGTGTGTGATGTTAAGGTGGAGGAAGAGGAGCAGAATCCACTTGATGAAGCGCTTGTCATACAGGAGCACATGTTCTTTTTGGCTCTCATCTACAAAGCGCACCGTTGTACGGCTGCCAACGAAAGGGAAAGGAGTTGCCAGTCCAGTAATAGAAGTTGTAAAAATGCTGCGCACATTCTGACTGCAGCAAAACAAACCGACTTCTCATCCCTCATATCATACCTGTCTCACAACCCTAAACAGCTATTCAGTACTTTCAATTCTTTCCTGCACCACCCCTCCCTCTCCTCTCATCTCAGCTGAATACTTTACCTCACACCAGTGAACTTGACGCAATAATGTCCCACCTCATTCCAAACTTTACCAGAGTCTTCATCACAAGCGTAACCCACCTCTTCAACCAGTCACTAACAACTGGTGTCTTCCATCCTGATTGAAACATACCTCGATCACACCCATCCTCAAAAAAGCCCACCCTTGACCTATCCTCCATGTCAGCCTATCACCCCATATCATTTCTCCCCTATGCCACCAAACTACTGGAACAACATGTCCATTTTGAACTGTCCTCTAACCTCTCCTCTTGCTCCCTCTTTGACCGCATACAATCTGTACTTCAGACTGCATCATTCCACTGACACTGCCCTGACTAAATTCACCAATGACCTACTGACCACCAGATGAATGCAATGCAAGTTTGTCCTCCTCCTTCTCCTGGACCTAGCATCTGTCTTTGACACAGTAGACCAATCCTTCTTACTACAGACTTTCTGATCTGTTGATATTACAGACTTGTCCCTTTGTTGGATCTCCTCATACCTAATCGACAGGACATTCAATGTCTCCCACTCACACACCACCTCCTCATCTCACCCCCTAAGTGTCGGTGTCCACAAAGGTTCAGTTGTAGTACCGGGAACTATGCTTAGAGGGTGCACTCGCTCACTCACTTCCTCTTAAAGGGACTACCAGCATCAACCTCAGGTAATCCCAATTTATAGCTGGGTGACACCTTCTCCTCCAGTATGGAGGTGCCTGAGCAACGTTGTTAGTTTGCCTTGCATGTTTGCTAGTTGTCAGGTTCCAAAGGTCCGTCTGTCTGCTTGTCTACCCTATACCCATCTGCTCTTACCTGTCTTTGCCCATCTGCTCATACCTGTCTGCGCTCTTCTGTCCATCATCTGGTCAAGATCGCACCTGCCATAACCCATCTGTCCAACACCCAGTCCAGTCCGCACCTGCCAGTGCTTTTCTGTTCCTCAGCCAGTCCCATCTGCACCATTGGTTCCAGAGTCCCTACTGTGCCTAACTGCATTTTTTATCCCTCCTTTGGGCCTTGCCAGCTTACCCACTGTAGGGGGTCAGCTGCCACATTCTGTAGGTCAGCCATGGAGTAGCACCTGGTGCCACCTCTTTGTACCTCCTTGGGTCTCAGTTTTCACCTGCTGCCGCTTGTCCGATTAGGGATTTGGTAGGGCACCTAGTTACACCCCTTCCAGGCTTTCAGATAGAGACTGTAACGGGCAAAGTGGTGGAATCACTGTTCCGTATCTATCTGCTGGGTTGGCTGTAGTGGAAGAGGTGTTGGTCCCCGTTATACTAGTTCTACTTTATTGCAATTGATGACACTTTGTTGGTGTTTGCCACTAATTTTTGTAAATGTGTTGACTCCTGGTTGGGTCTCCTTCATGTGTATTGCCTGTAGCAGTAAGCCTTCGAGACCGTCAGGCCTCCACTTCCTTGGACTCAACTACCATATATTTATACAATGTATAAATATATGAGGGGACAGTACAAAGGACTTTCTAATGATCTTTTTACTCTTAGACCTGTGACGGGGACAAGGGGGCATCCTCTACGTCTGGAGGAAAGAAGGTTTAGCCATAATCACAGACGCAGATTCTTTACTGTAAGAGCAGTGAGACTATGGAACTCTCTGCCGTATAATGTTGTAATGAGTGACTCCCTACTAAAATTTAAGAAGGGACTGGATGCCTTTCTTGAAAAGTATAATATTACAGGCTATTTTCACTAGTTTCCTAGATATTGCATTGATCCAGGGAGCTAGTCTGATTGCCGTATGTGGAGTCGGGAAGGAATTTTTTTCCCCAATGTGAAGCTTACTGTTTGCCACTTGGGTTTTTTTTTGCCTTCCTCTGGATCAACATGTTAGGGCAGGTTAGGATAGGATATGGGTTGAACTAGATGGACTTAAAGTCTTCCTTCAATCTTAATAACTACTGTATGTTACTATGTTACCTGTGTTACTATCCTTAAATTTTTCTGACAATGGTAGTCTAGAAAACTGATATTTGAGCCACCTGAGTGTGGCTCAGCATGAAAGCAGGTAGAGGTGTTGCATGTGGTGTCAGGGCTCCCAGCAAAGGGGCCCTTCACTGATCCCTTATCGACTTTGTCTTACTGTGACGTTCAATTGAAAGCTGTAAATGCTGTCCAAGACCACGATTCCTCATGCCTGGCTGATTGCTGCAGTGCCATGCTAAAATCTGTACTGTGGGTGAATTGAGGCCACTTTCCTGGTGTTTGTCCCTCATTTGATGTGTTTGGCAGCATTTGGGGCCCTTCTAAGATGTTGTGCATGCGTTTGATTTTACCTCCCATTGAGGTGAATGGCGTTCGGTTATGTTCGGCGAATATTCAACTAATTAATCGGCGAATATTGCAAATTCGGCGAATGTAAACCAAACATTGAAATATTCGCTCATCTCTACTAATGGTATACTAAAAATGGTCATATGTTTGTGCATTTTGCCTATACGTGACATCCAGTCATATATTAAATATGTTGTTTTCAGAAAAAGTTTTAGTACAAAACTATAGACATTTTTAATGCTGAATTTGCAATGTAAAACCCTGTTGTAAGGCTAGGTGGCAGCTACAGGAGAAATACCAATTCAACTAAACTTCCAAGGTACCTGGGTGCTGTACATCAACTGAAAAATAGCCCAGTCGATCATGTTCTTGTATTTTGCTTCCATCTAGTGGTTTCTCTTTCTTTCCATCTTCTCTGATGTCTTTTTGTAATTATTCTCAATACTTGGCTTTTTATATTTTGTGGGAGAACTCCACTTGCATATTTGCTGCACAGTTAAAAAATTTACAGTGACAGCAGTGTAGAGGAGATTTTAAAATTCTCGGCAACAAGTTATACTTAACCCCTTCACCCCCAAGGGTGGTTTGCACTTTAATGACCGGGCCAATTTTTACAATTCTGACCACTGTCTCTTTATGAGGTTATAACTCTGGAACGCTTCAACGGATCTTCGCGATTCTGAGAATGTTTTCTCGTGACATATTGTACTTCACGTTAGAAGTAAAATTTCTTCGATATAACTTGCATTTATTTTTGAAAAAAACGCAAATATGGCGAAAATTTTTACAATTTTGCAATTTTCAAACTTTGAATTTTTATTCCCTTAAAACAGAGAAATATACATTTCCCACATGTCTACTTTACATCAGCACAATTTTGGAACAAAATTTTTTTTTGTAGGAAGTTATAAGGGTTAAAAGTTGACCAGCGATTTCTCATTTTTACAACAAAATTTACAAAGCCATTTTTTTTAGGGACCACCTCTCATTTGAAATCACTTTGAGGGGTCTATATGGCAGAAAATACCCAAAATGACACCATTCTAAAAACTGCACCCCTCAAGGTACTCAAAACCACATTCAAAAAGATTATTAACCCTTCAGGTGCTTCACAGGAACTAAAGCAACGTGGAAGGAAAAAATGAATATTTAACTTTTTAGCCACAAAAATGATCTTTTACAAACTTTTTTTTTATTTTCACAAGGGTAAAAGGAGAAAATGGACAGATAAGGTTGTTATGCAATTTCTCCTGAGTACGCCAATACCCAATATGTGGGGGAAAACCACTGTTTGGGCACACGGCAGAGCTCGTAAGGGAAGGAGCGCCGTTTGACTTTTTCAAACTAAAATTGGCTGGAATTGAGATTGGACGCCATGTCGTGTTTGGAGAGCCCCTGATGCGCCTAAACAGTGGAAACCCCCACAAGTGACACCATTTTGGAAACTAGACCCCCTAAGGTACTTATCTAGATCTGTTGTGAACACTTTGAACCCCCAAATGTTTCACAAAAGCTTATAATGCCTGGGTGTGAAAAAAAAAAAAAAACAATTTTCCACAAAAATGATTTTTTAGTCCCAAATTTTTGAATTTTCCCAAGGAAATTGGACCCCAAAAGTTGTTGTCCAATTTGTCCTTAGTACGCTGATACCCCATATGTGGGGGGGGAAACTGTTTGGGTGCACGGCAGGGCTTGGAAAGGAAGTAGTAACGTTTTGGAATGCAGACGTTGATGGGGGTCATGTTCCGTTTGCAGTGCCCCAGATGAGCCTAAACAGTGGAAACCCCCCACAAGTGACCCCATTTTGGAAACTAGACCCCCTAAGGAACTTATCTAGATCTTTGGTGAGCACTTTGAACCCCCAAGTGCTTCACACAAGTTTATAATGCCCGGGCATGAAAATAAAAAATCCTATTTTTTTCTCACAAAAATTATCTTTTAGTCACTAATTTTTTATTTTCACAAGGGTAACAGGAGAAATTGGACCACATAAGTTGTTGTCCAATTTGTCCTGAGTACGCTAATACCCCATATGTGGGGGGGAACCACTGTTTGGGCGCACGGCAGAGCTCGGAATGGAAGGAGCACCATTTGACTTTTTCCAACCAAAATTGGCTGGAATTGAGATTGGATGCCATGTTGCATTTGGAGAGCCCCTGATGTGCCTAAACAGTGGAAACCCCCCACAAATGACCCCATTTGGGAAACTAGACCCCCTAAGGAACTTTTCTAGATCTTTGGTGAGGAATTTGAACCCCCAAGTGCTTCACACAAGTTTATAATGTAGAGCCGTAAAATTTAAAAATCATATTTTTTCCACAAAAATGATCTTTTCACCCCAATTTTTATTTTGCCAAGGGTAACAAGACTCCAAAAGTTATTGTGCAATTTGTCCTGAGTGCGCTGATACCCATAAGTGGGGGTAAACCACTGTTTGGGTGCATGGCAGAGTTTGGAAGGGAAGGAGCGCCGTCTGACTTTTCAACGCAGAATTGGCTGGACGCCATGTTGTGTTTGGAGAGCTCCTGATCTGCCTAAACAGTGAAAACCCCCATAAATGACACCATTTTGGAAACTAGACCCCTAAAGGAACTTATCTAGATGTGTGGTGAGAACTTTTAACCCCCAGGTGTTTCACTAAAGTTTATAACGTACAGCCGTAGAATAAAAAATCTTTTTTTTTTTTACAAAAATGATTTTTTCGCCCCCAATATTTTATTTTCACAAGGGTAACAGAAGAAATTGGAACCCAAAAGTTGTTGTCCAATTTGTCCTGAGTACGCTGATACCCAATATGTGGGAGAAAACTACTGTATGGGCGCACGTCAGGGCTCGGAAGGGAAGTAGTGACGTTTTGGATTGCAGACTTTGATGGAATGGTCTGGGGGCGTCATGTCACATTTGGAGAGCCCCTGATGCACCTATACAGTGGAAACCCCCCACAAGTGACCCCATTTTGGCAAATAGACCCCACAAGGAACTTATCTAGATGTGTGGTGAGCACTTTGAACCCCGAAGTGCTTCACAGAAGTTTATAACGTACAGCCGTAAAAATAAAAAATCTTTTTTTTTTTACAAAAATGATTTTTTCGCCCCCAATATTTTATTTTCACAAGGGTAACAGGAGAAATTGGACCCCAAAAGTTGTTGTCCAATTTGTCCTGAGTACGCTGATACCCAATATGTGGGAGAAAACTACTGTATGGGCGCACGTCAGGGCTCGGAAGGGAAGTAGTGACGTTTTCGATTGCAGACTTTGATGGAATGGTCTGGGGGCGTCATGTCGCATTTGGAGAGCCCCTGATGCGCCTAAACAGTGGAAATCCCCAACAAGTGACCCCATTTTGGAAAATAGACCCCACAAGGAACTTATCTAGATGTGCGGTGAGCGCTATGAAGCCCCAAGTGCTTCACAGAAGTTTATAATGTACAGCCGTAAAAACAAAAAAATATTTTTTTTTGTACAAAAATGATATTTTCGCCCCCAGTTTTTTATTTTCCCAAGGGTAACAGAAGAAATAGGACAAATTGCACAATAACTCTTGGGGTCCAGAGTACGCTGATACCCCATATGTGGGGATAAACTACTGTTTGGACGCATGGCAGAGCAGAGAAGTGAAGGAGCACCGTTTGACTTTTTCAACGCAGAATTGGCTGGAATTGAGATCAGACACCATGTCACATTTGGAGAGCCCCTGATGTGCCTAAACAGCGGAAACCCCCCAATTCTAACTCCAACCCTAACCCCAACACACCCCTAACCCTAGTCCCAACCCTAACCACAAACCTAACCCTAACACACCCTAATCCCAACCCTAACCCTAATCCTAACTTTAGCGCCAACCCTAACCCTAACTTTAGCCGCAACCCTAACCCTAACCCTAATGGGAAAATGGAAATAAATACTTTTTTTTTAATTTTATTATTTTTTCCCTTACTAAGGGGGTAATAAAGGGGCGTTTGATTTACTATTTATAGCGGGTTTTTATGATTGGCAGCTGTCACGCTAAAAGACGCTTTTTATTGCAAAAATAGTTTTTGCATCATCACATTTTGAGAGCTATAATTTTTGCATATTTTGGCCCACAGAGTCATGTGAGGTCTTATTTTTTGCGGGACGAGTTGACGTTTTTATTGGTACCATTTTTGAGCACGTGACGTTTTTTGATCGCTTTTTATTTCGATTTTTGGGAGGTTAGAATGAACAAAAATCAGCAATTCATGAATTTCTTTTGGGGAGGCGTTTATACCGTTTCGCGTGTGGTAAAATTGATAAAGCAGTTTTATTCTTCGGGTCAGTACGATTATGGCGATACCTCATTTATATCATTTTTTCATGTTTTGGCGCTTTTATAGAATAAAAACCATTTTATATAAAAAATAATTATTTTTGCATCGCTTTATTCTGAGAGCTATAACTTTTTTATTTTTTCGCTGATGATGCTGTATGACGGCTCATTTTTTGCGGGACAAGATGACGTTTTAAGCGGTACCATGTTTTTTTATATCGGTCTTTTTTATCGCGTGTTATTCCACTTTTTGTTCGGCGGTATGATGATAAAGCATTGATTTTTTGCTTCGTTTTTTTTTGTTGTAAGGGTTCACTAAAGGGGTTAACTAGTGGGACAATTTTATAGGGGGGTCGTTATGGACGCGGCGATACCAAATATGTGTACTTTTATTGCTTTGTTTTTTTTATTTACAGGAAGAAGTGAATTTATTGGGGAATATATTTTTTTTTATTTATTTATTTTGGATTTTTTTTTAAAACACGTTTATTTTTATTTTTTTAAACTTTTTTACTTTGTCCCAGGGTGGGACATCACTGTATTTTATCAGATCGCTGGTGTGACAGTGTGCACAGCACTCTGTCACACCAGCGATCGCTCAGACATTGCAGCAGGCTTCTCAGTGCCTGCTCTCGGCAGGCACTGAGGTAGCTGCCTCCCTCCAGGACCCCGGCGCCATCTTGGATCCGGGTCCTGGGAGGGAGGAAGCCCTCAGAACAGCGCGATCACATCGCGCTGCTCTGAGGGTCACGGGGGGGCGCGCAGGGAGCCCCCACCCTGCGCGATCCTCCCCTGTGCCCCCAGTACAACCGCGATCATGTTTGATCGCGGTGTGCAAGGGGTTAATGTGCCGGGAGCGGTCTGTGACCGCTCCTGACACACAGTCATGGGTGTCAGCTGTGATAATCAGCTGACACCCGGCTGCGATCGGCTGCGCTCCCCCCGGGAGCGCGTCCGATCGCATGAGACGTACTATCCCGTCCATGGTCATACGGGCCCAGGTACCATGGACGGGATAGTACGTCCGATGGCAGTAAGGGGTTAACCCCTTAGTGACAGAGGCAATTTGCAGCTTAATGACGGGGCCAATTTTTACAATTCTGACCACTGTCACTTTGTGAGGTTATAACTCTGGAACGCTTTAACGAATCCAGCTGATTCTGAGATTATTTTGTCATGACATATTGTACTTCACGTTAGTGGTAAAAAAATTTTTTATATGACTTGCTTTTATTTATGAAAAAAACAGAAATATGGCAAAAATTTGAAAATTATGCAATTTTCAAAATTTTAATTTTTATGCCCTTAAGTCAGAGAGATATGTCACACAAATTTCTTAATAAATAACATTTCCCACATGTCTACTTTACATCAGCACAATTTTGGGAACAAAATTTATTTTTGTTACGAAGTTATAAGGGTTAAAAATTGACCAGCGATTTCTCATTTTTACCACACCATTTTTTTTTTTAGGGACCACATCACATTTGAAGTCACTTTAAGGGGTCTATATGATAGAAAATACCCAAAAGTGACACCATTCTAAAAACTGCACCCCTCAGGGTGCTCAAAACCACATTCAAGAAGTTTATTAACCCTTTACGTGCTTCACAGGAGCTGAAGCAATGTGGAAGGAAGAAATTAACATTTAACTTTTTTTGCAAAAACTTTAGTTCGGAACCAATTTTTTTTATTTTCACAACTGTTAAAAGAAAAAATGAACCACAAAATTTGTTGTGCAATTTCTCCTGAATACGCCCATATCCCATATGGGGGGGTAAACCACTTTTTGGGTGCATGAAAGAGGTTGCAAGGGAAGGAGCGCCGTTTGACTTTTTCAACGCAGAATTGGCTGGACGCCATGTCGCGTTTGTAGAGGCCCTGGTGTGTCTAAACAGTGGAAACCCCCCACAAGTGACAACATTTTGGAAACAAGACCCCCTAAGGAACTTATCTAGATGTGTGGTGAGCACTTTGAATCCCCAAGTGCTTCACAGAAGTTTATAACGCCCAGGCGGGAAAATAAACAATCATATTTTTTCCACAAACCTGATCGTTTAGTCCCCAATGTTTTATTTTCCCAAGGGTAACAGGAGAAATTAGACTACAACAGTTGTTGTCCAATTTGTCCTGAGTACGCTGATGCCCCATATGTGGGGGGCGACCACTGTTAGGGCGCACGGCAGGGCTTGGAAGGGAAGGAGCGCCATTTGACTTTTTCAAACCAAAATTGGCTGGAATTGAAATTGGACGCCATGTCACGTTTGGAGAGCCCCTGATGCGCCTAAACAGGCCGTGAAAAAAAAAAATCATTTTTTCCTCAAAAATGATTCTTTAGCCCGCTATTTTTTTATTTTCCCATGGGTAACAGGAGAAATTGGACCCCAAAAGTTGTTGTGCAATTTTTCCTGAGTACGCTGATACCCCATATGTTGGGGTAAACCACTGTTTAGGTGCATGGCAGGGCTCGGAAGGGAGGGAGGGCCACTTGACTTTTTGAATGCTACGTCGTGTTTGGAGACCCCTGACGTGCCTAAATAGTGGAAACCCCTCAATTCTAGCTTCAACACTTACCCCAACACACCCCTAACCCTAATCCTAACCATAACCCTAATCTTAACTTAAATCCCAACCCTAATTCCAACCCTAATTGTAACCCTAACCCTAATTGTAACCCTAACCCTAATTGTAACCCTAATTCCAACCCTAACCCTAATTATAACCCTAACCCTAAGGCTAGGTTCATTTTGCGTTTTACCAGCCCATTCAACACATAGCGTTGACGGGCTTGTAACGGTATAGCATAAGGTGATCGCGTTATGCTATACCCGCTAGCGCAGAGGAATCAGCAAATTATTCATCTGCGCTAGCGATGATGGAGCCCAGACGCTGCAGGCCACGTCCGAGGCTCCTTCACTTAATGACGGCACGTCGCGAATGCATGCCGTTTTACATGGGAGTGAATGGCAGCGTTATACCGCAGTGTAATGCAGTCCGTCTAACAGACTGCCATAACCTAGCCTAACCCTAATGCTAACCCTAATTATAACCCTAACCCTAATGGAAAAATTAAAATAAATACAATTTCTATATTTTATTATATGTCCCTAACTAATGGGGTGATAAAGGGGGGGTTATGTACTGTTTTTTTTATTTTGATCACTGATAGTTTTTCACAGTGATCAAAATGTACTTTCATTCATTCATTTTTTTGAATCTGCCGCCAGATTTTTTTTACAGCATGAATAGGCCGGAAGCCTGGGACCTGCCGAAGGATGGGGGACACCGGGAGGTACAGGGGGGGATCGGGGGTACTGGGGACCCTAATTCTCACCCCTCTGATGTGCGATCACATCAGAGGGGAGAGAAATAATTTTTTTGTTTTTTTTTTTTGCGGTCGCCGTTATACTGTTATAACGGCGATCGCAACACCGGGGTCGGTAAATACCGACCCGGATCATGTTCTCTGGGGTCTCGGCTACCCCCAGCAGCCGAGACCCCGGAGAAAATTGCCCAACCCCCCCGGACAATCGCGGCGGGTGCACTAAGCATGCGCCCGCCATTTTCTTGCCATTGCAGCATGGCGGCGGAACTGGGGGACACCAGAGGGCCCTGGGGCCACAAGGGGGGGATCGGGGACCCCTTTTCTCTCTCCTCTGATGTCTGATCATATCAGAGGAGAGAGAAATTAAATGGCACATCATTTTTTTTTCTTTTTTAGCGATCGCCGTTCTAGGGTTAATAACGGCGATCTCAACATCAGGATCGGTAAAAACCGACCCGATTCATGTTCTCTGGGGTCTCGGCTACCCCCAGCAGCTGAGACCCCGGAGAAAATCCGACTGCAGGGGGCGCTGTTCACTTTTTCCACAGCGCTGTTAATTAAGGGCGCTGTGGTTTATGTACCCTTAATGACCGCCGTTAAAAGGCGTATCGGCGGTCGTTAAGGGGTTAAACTGACATGCAATGCTAATTTTCAAATCTGCAGAATTTTAATTAATTTTAAATATTTCATTGCATACTTCACCCAATGCCTAGGGATAGTTTTTCATTATTTTGCAATAACATTTTTTGGCAAAACCTGCATATAATACATTTTTTGGAGATCTTGAGGTGATCTAAATCGGGAACCAAGTAACATACCCCACATTTGTATTGTTTGTATCATATATGATAACTTATGGCAACAAAATTGAAAAAAAGCCCCTCTGAATGAAAGAAACATTTTGTTTGCATTTACTTGGAAAATGAATAAGGTATTATTTGATCATTGTTTTATCGAATTTAAAAATCGAAGTAAAAAGGGTGTTTAGTTTGCTCATGCACAAGTGAACTGCAGACCCACTGAGTGTTCACTTATCCTAGCCAGACTCTGGTTGAAAACTTGTTCCTGGACCTGTTTCTTCAAATACATTGCTGTTATGAACGTCAAGTTGTTGCCTGTTCATGTTTCCTCATAGCGTCCCTGATCCCTGATGGTAAGGTCCCATGTAAGAATACATCAGATTTTTCCTGACTAAAGAGAATAAGGTTAGAAGCCTCATATATTAGCTTGAAGCTAAAAGTTTTAAAGGTGATAATATCACCTGCCATGGCCAGCAAATAGGTATGGAAAAGATACATTAAACCCTTCATACCCATCTCAACCAAAAGTAATAAGGTCCAATAAGTACCTGTTCTCATTCTTACCACCTGAAGGTCATTCAAAATAGGCATTGGATGTTTAATATGCAGATATTAAACACAGGGAAGGCCTGGGCTTTGTCAGCCTGCTACCTAAGCCTTGTTTGCTTTTCTTCCATAATACATTGACATAGCTAAACAAGATCCATAAGGATCTTAGTCTTTGTTCTGTGCATTGAGGCTATATTATCTGTTACCACTATCCAGAGCTTGCTTGGCGCACCCTGCATCTGGGTAAAACAGTAAAAACTCACATGTCCATGCTTATAAAGAATAAAATCATATTCCGACAGAATTACCAATTCTAGCTGACTGTTAACAAAAATAGAAAGATGTTTTCCTTTTTAACGTCCTCCTGAACTTTCTTTCTACCCTCAAAGGGTAAAAACTTTCAAGTAACATCTAAGAATTAGCTATCATGTGTATACATGATGAATACTGTATTTCTGGCCATTATGTGACTTATATCTTGCATTTTCAACAGTTTTCCTTTCTACAGTTGCTATATCTTAATTTGCAATTGCCTCTGAGCAGGTGGGAGGGACTAGCTGCTATGATGTCTTCCATACAGAGCACAGCATACAAACATGTTTTCCTGGTCCTCATTCCTTAGTTAGCACGGTGTCAGAATAATCAGCAGCATGGAGGATATTAAAGAGTACTGAGTTGTGTAGATGTGAATCTATCCCTGGGACCAACACGCAGGGACTAACCTGATCAACTAGTCTTCAGCGCGGTCTCAGCCCTCAGTGATTTTTAAATTATATATTTCTCTGTAACTCCATAGCATTTCAGAGAAAAAAGTACCTGGCTGAGATGATACATCCTGTGTAGAGTTGAGCGATACTTTCCGATATCCTAAAGTATCGGAATCGGAATGGTATCGCCGATATCACTAAAATATCGGCGATACCCGATACCGATACCGGAAGTCCCATGTAAGTCTATGGGAACAAAATATCGCAACTAAAAAAACCCCATTCTTTCCTTGTAAACACTAAATATACACACATAGAATACATATATATATATATATATATATATACATGTCATTGTGACATATATAATATATACATATATGTATAGTTTATACACTTCTACATAGTAAAATATCCTCTGATTCAATTGCCGGGTAAAGCCGGCTTCAGTGAAAAGACAGAAGCACCCGACATGAAATGACACTTGGTGTACATAGGGTTAACCATGTCTTTTCATGTCCTTTGCTATCTGATTTGCACAAACAATTAAATCAGTCTATGTGTGCAAAATTTCACACCTGTAGGGGTTAATTAAAGGTGTAAATTCGTTGTAAAAAAACCGGACTTTTTTGCTACGAATTTACACCTTTAATTAACCCTACAGGTGTGAAATTTTGCACACATAGTCTGATTTAATTGTTTGTGCAAATTAGATAGCAAAGGACATGAAAAGACATGGTTAACCCTATGTACACCAAGTGTCATTTCATGTCGGGTCATAGGTCATAGGTGTTCGGTCTGGATGCCGAACTTTACTGTTCGGGTTCGCCCATCTCTACTTGCAAAATCATCAATCTATAGCACTAGCTTCTCCAAGAGCAGTTCTCCTAATCACAGCTCTGACTATCCTGAGCTATGTGCTTGTTCAAGTGCCATTATCTCTATATGTACCGTAAATACAGTGATAGCAGTGTACATTATAAAACAAATCACTAATAGCTGAATGTGTTACAGCAGAACTTTATAGTTCTACTAATACTATAACTCAGCCTATCCTATCAGAAACAAAGAAGTAAAGAGCAACATAGCTCTGACCTGCTCCAGAGACAAATTGAGAATATTTCTTTAATTGTAACCACAACAATACCAGCACATTAAAAAGTTGTTGTTGTCCAATGTCCATATAGTACTATATTATGCTAAACAGTGGCCAGAGACCGCCATACCATGCCACAATAGTCCCATAGTTTGTTTTCATAGGACAGTGCGATTCTGTGCCTGCACACAGCCATATACTTTGCATAAAGTACCATATTCTACCTGCAAAGAACCAAATTGTGTGTTTGCAGTCCTACAATGAGCCTATATTGCACCCAATAAACTACACATTAGACCCAAATTAGAGTAATACTTGCCCATGTACATAGATGCCAGAGAGAACCACGTTTGTAAGTTACTGTGTATAACAACGCACATTATTCCATATTGTGCCCTGTTTGATTGATCCGATTCCTAACTGAAGGTGGTTTTCCAATCCTTAAAGAAAACTTCAAACTTGCTCCAAATAGTAAAACATAATCTAATATATTCATGTTTTACCCTTACCCCTCCTGTGCTGCTGGCCACAGGACCAACCGTGTGTTGCTTTCCATTGCGCTTGACAGCAGTGATTGGCTGCCTGAGTGACATGGCATTCAATCGACCTCAAAGCATGGTTAACAACTCCTGAAGGTTCTCAGCTCCCAAAACTTTCATGAATGGGCTAATCTCTAAATCCCACCCTTGCCCACTCAAATTGTATAAAATAGACATGCGGACCCTCGATTTTACCTGATCCGTAGACAATATTGTTTTATATCCATTCAGGAGTTAGGAACACTCTGGCACAACAAGATACTTCTCTTTTATATCCTAAATATGCATGCATGCTAATATTCTGTTACTTTTGATGATGCCAAACCCTATATAGATTTGTATAATCATTGGGTCACATGGCAAAACAAAAATAGGGACAAAGTCAAGTTTGACACCAAATCAGACAAATTCACATTTAGGAGAATCAAAGAACAATCAGACTAATGATCTGTTGAGACTGGGTACACCTTTAGAATACATATAGCCAGTGGCACAACATAAATCTTTTACACGTCAATGCAAAGTCAATAACATGGCCCTCTATAATTGAAAATAAAAATAGTTTGCGCACATAAAAACTACAAGACACAAAAGGATCTGTAGAAAAATAGGAATATGCATGTGTCAAATGGAAAACAATACATAAATTCAGACGCACTCTGTAGAACAGTTTGAGATGCAGATGTAATAATACAGTAATAAATAAATATTGCACTAAGACCCGTGAGAAAAAGGTGATGAGAAAAGCCTGTAGTCTATTATGTAGTAAACCCCAAACCAAAGGACTAAATAGTCATAATACGCATAAGGTATTTATTCATATGGGTATTAATATGGACAAACCCTGAAAAAGTAAAAGAGGTCCTCTTTTAACGATGGAGCAGAAAAACGCTGCAGAAATCCTAAAAAACCTTTTATGCAGAAAGGTCAGAAGAAATTGACACTGTCCCGGCCGGTGACAGCTCAGATGAATGAGTATTAGTGGTGCACTGTGGAGAAAATAGTCCTGTTTGCACAGGTTTTACCTGACAACCCGATGGGTCACTTGCAATAGAAAGTCCAATTTCAGCCTCCTCTGGCCTGCTGACAACCCCGATGGGTCACTTGCAGTAGAAAGTCCGACTTCAGCCTCCTATGGCCCGCAGACGAAACTTACATCCGTTGATGAAAGCCGGTGATCTCTGGCCTCCGTGGCCAGATCAGGAACGCCGGCTGATGATGTTGAATCCTCACTAGGAAGAAGGATGTGGGCAGGACCTGTTGGTAAACTAGCCTGCCTCAAGCACAGTAGTACACAAAATCGCAATATCTAACTGTCCCTCAGAGTGAGCAGAGTAGCGTTCTGTCCCTAACTGAGTTCACAGCACAGTGACGCTAAAATGGCTGCGGCGCCTTTTATAGTGCATTCTGACATCATTTCAGCAGCCAATCACAGCCATGCCATTAGTTAAGATGACCGCAGCATTACAGGATGTGCCCACACTTCATAAGATTCATCATTGGCTGACTAACATCACATTGCCTCTCAAAGAATTATGGGAAATTCCGATTCCGGTATACGATATTGAAAAAGTATCGGAATTAAGTATCGGAATTCCGATAACGCGAATATCGGCCGATACCCGATACTTGCGGTATCGGAATGCTCAACACTAATCCTGTGGCTTGGACAGCACATATCAGCTATCAGGTTTACTTTAAAGAAGCTGAAGGGAGGGGAAGAAGTGTCTCATACATGGAGAAAAAAAAGCTGATTTCTATGATAAGATGTATTACAAAGCTATAATATTCACTTGTACTATTGATTTATGCAGTCTGTTGAAACAACAGTTAATGGTCCAGATTTAAACTACCAATCACTTCTATGTTCATTTTAGCTAACCTGTTGCTAGTCCCTACCGGTAAAACTTGGAAGAAGGTAATCAGTATGACCAAGCAGAAGAAGACTTGATCCTGGTTGATTGAATATTTACAAGATTACATTTTCTTAGGTCTTTTTGGTATTGTATCAAGAACTATTACATTACAAGTGACGAAGGAGTGACCCCAGCGGGTGCCACTAATAAAATTTAGGAAATAATGTCCTACAGTCACTGAACAATGCAACAGTATGCTGTCCCATCACGGGTTCTGAAGAGTGACATGGCTGCTTTAAGATGACATATTGTACTTAGTATTTATGTAATCACTCTGCTTTTCCTACTACAGCTAACGGTGATGGAAGTTGTGATAGTTGTGATAACTAAGTACACCGTCTGACAATGTTTTCAGGTTTTTAATTCAATTTGCATAGATTCCATTTCATCATCTCTGGGATTCAGCTTTTCTGAATCTGTGCACTGATTGCTTCTAGAGATAAGTGAATATGTTTGGAAAACGATCGCCAAACATAAGTTCGGCATGAATATGGTACATCTGGATTCGTGATTGGTATCACAAGCATTTTTCTTAAAATCTGAAAAAGTCTCTACCATTATGTAAAAGTGCAGGAAGATAATTGCGTTGCCACTAAAGTATTTTAACCCCTTCATAACCTTGCCATTTTTGTAATTCTGACCAGTGTCCCTTTATGAGGTAATAACTCAGGAACGCTTCAACGGATCCTAGCGATTCTGAGATTGTTTTTTCGTGACATATTGCGCTTCATGTTAGTGGTAAATTTAGGTCGATAATTTTTGCATTTATTTGTGAAAAAAATGGAAATTTGGCAAAAATTTAGAAAATTTCGCTATTTTCAAATTTTGAATTTTTATTCTGTTAAACCAGAGAGTTATGTGACACAAAATAGTTAATAAATAACATTTCCCACTTGTCTTCTTTGCATCAGCACAATTTTGGAAGCAACATTTTTTTTTTTTAGGAAGTTATAAGGGTTAAAAGTTGACCAGCGATTTCTCATTTTTACAGCAAAATTTACAAAACCATTTTTTTAGGGACCACCTCACATTTGAAGACACTTTGAGGGGTCTATATGGTAGAAAATACCCAAAAGTGACACCATTATAAAAACAGCACCCCTCAAGCTACTCAAAACTACATTCAAGAATATTATTAACCCTTCAGGTGCTTCACAGGAACTAAAGCAACGTGGAAGGAAAAAATGGACATTTTAATTTTTCCAACAAAAATTTTATTTTAGCTTCAATTTTTTCATTTTTGCATGGGCAACAGGATAAAATGGATCCTAAAATTTGTTGGGCAATTTCTCCTGAGTACATAGATACCTCATATGTGGTCATAAACCACTGTTTCGGCGCACGGCAGGGCTCAGAAGGGAAGGAGCGCCATTTGACTTTTTGAATGGAAAATTAGCTCCAATCATTAGTGGACACCATGACGCATTTGGAGAGCCCCTGTGTGCCTAAACAGTGAAAAAACCCCACATGTGACACCATTTTGGAAACTAGACCTCTTATGGAACTTATCTAGATGTGTTGTGAGCACTCTGAACCCCCAAGTGCTTCACAGAAGTTTATAACGCAGAGCAGTGAAAATAAAAAAATCATTTTTTTCCTCAAAAATGATTTTTTTTAGCCAGCTATTTTTTTATTTTCACAAGGGTTACAGGAGAAATTGGACCACAAAAGATTTTGTGCAATTTGTCCTGAGTACACCAATACCCCATATGTAGGGGGGAACCACTGTTTTGGCGCATGGGAGAGCTCAGAAGGGAAGGAGCGCCATTTTAGAATTCAGACTTGATGGAATGTTCTGCGGGCGTCATGTTGCGTTTGCAGAGCCCCTGATGTGCCTAAACAGTAGAAACCCCCACAAGTGACCCCATTTTGGAAACTAGACCCCCCAAGGAGCTTATCTAGATGTGTAGTGAGCACTTTGAACCCCCAAGTGCTTCACAGAAGTTTATAAACGCAGAGCAGTGAAAATAAATCATTTTTGTTTCTCAAAAATGATGTTTTAGCCTATTTTTTTATTTTCCCAAGGGTAACAGGATAAATTGGGACACCAAAAATTGTTGTCCAGTTTTTCCTGAGTACGCTGGTGTCCCATATGAGGGGGGAACCACTGTTTGGGTGCACAGCAGGGCTCAGAAGGGAAAGAGCGCCATTTGACTTTAATGGAAAATTAGCTCCAATCGTTAGCGGACACCATGTCGTGTTTGGAGAGCCCCTGTGTGCCTAAACTTTGGAGCTCCCCCACAAATGACCCCATTTTGGAAACAAGACCCCCTAAGGAACTTATTTAGATGCACAGTGAGCACTTTGAACCCCCAGGTGCTATACAGAAGTTTATAACGCACAGCCCTGAAAATAAAAAATCATTTTTTTTCTCAAAAAATGATTTTTTTAGCCCCCTATTTTTTATTTTCACAATGGTTACAGGAGAAATTGGACCCCAAAAGTCGTTGTCCAGTTTGTCCTGAGTACGCTTGTACCCCATATGTGGGGGGTAACCACTGTTTGGGCACACGTCAGTGCTCGGAAGGGATGTAGTGACGCTTTGAAATGCGGACTTGATGGAATCGTCTGCGGGCATCTTGTTACGTTTGCAGAGCCCCTGTTGTGCCCAAACAGTAGAAACCAACCACAAGTGACCCCATTTTGCAAACTAGACCCCCCAAGGAACTTATCCAGATGTGTGGTGAGCACCTTGAACCCCCACGTGCTTCACAGAAGTTTATAATGCAGAGCTGTAAAAACAAAAAATAATTTTTTTCCTCAAAAACTGATTTTTTTAACCCACAATTTTTTATTTTCACAACGGTAACAGGAGAAATTGTACAGTTTGTCCTGAGTACCCTGGTACCCCATATGTGGGAGAAAACTACTGTATGGGCACATGTCGGGGCTCGGAAGGGAAGTAGTGACGTTTTGAAATGCCGACTTGATGGAATGGTCTGCGGGCCTCATGTTACGTTTGCAGAGCCCATGATGTGCCTAAACAGTAGAAACCCCCCCAAGTGACCCCATTTTGGAAACTAGATCCCCCAAGGAACTCCTCTAGATGTGTGGTGAGCACTTTGAATCTCCAAGTTCTTCACAGAAGTTTATAACGCAGAGCTGTGAAAATAAAAAATCATTTTTTTTTTCCACAAAAATAATTTTTTTAGTCCCCAATTTTTTTTTCCCAAGAGTAACAGGAGAAATTAGACCTCCAAAGTTTTTGTGCAATTTTTACTGAGTACGCTGATACCCCAATTGTGGGGGAAAACCACTGTTTGGGCACACGTCGGGGCTCGGAATAAAGGGAATAGTGTCACAGTATTTAACAGCCAATCAGAGCGATCGTAGCCACGTAGGGGTTAAGCCAACCCCCCTGTGGTGAAGCACAAAAGGTTTGTGCCTGCGTGTTGGGTGACCTTTCTGTGACCCCGGTCACCCGACCCGCAGGAACGCGATCCTTTCATGACACATATGCTGTGTCACAGGTCATGAAGGGGTTAAAGTAGATGCTAGATAGATAGCTAGATAGATAGATATATAGATAGATAGCATTGACCTGCTGTAACCAGTGATTGTCCGAGGGGTTCACACTGGAGATGAACGAATATGTTCGGAAAACTATCAAAAAACATAAATTTGGCACGAATATGGTACATTCGGATTTGTGATCGGTAGCACGAGCATTTTTCTTAAAATCGGAAAAAGTCTGTAACATTCAGAAAAGGATAGAATAAAAGCCTGCAATTCATGTGCCACGTACAGTAAAATCACAGTTTGACAGGTTAGAATAGATAGAATAGATATATACACATTGAATACATAGATATATAGATGTCAGTGCCACACACACATATATATATGTATATATATTACATAGATAGATAAATAGAAGAAAAGCTGGCAATTCAGCTGCCGTGTAGTGTAAAATCACAGCAAGAGTCAACAGGATAGAAGAGATGGGTTACATACAGTAAATACACAAAGACTGGGTAGATATATATGTCAGTGACAAATATAATTAGTACAGTGTGTATGCAGCTTACTATACAGTACATGTATTTAATTAATAAAAGATTACTTTTCTGAAAAAAATGGCGTGGGTCCCAGAGTAATTTTCGTAACCAGCAGAGGGAATGCTGATGGCTGGGGGAAGATGTTTATAGCCTGGAACTTCCCAGGTTATTGATATCAGCTCACAACAGTTTACTTAGCCTTTACTGGCTATTAAAATGGGGGACCCTAAAAAACATCATGTAGGGTCTCCCTATAATTAATAACCAGCAAAGGCTATGCAGACAGCTGCAGGCTGACATTAATAGCCTAGGAAGGGGCCATTGATACTGACCCCCCCAGGCTAAAAACATCAGCTCTCAGTCACCCCAGAAAAGGAGCATCTCTAAGATGCGCCAATTCTGGCACTTAACCTCACTCTTCCCACTTGCCCTGTAGCAGCGGCAAGTGGGGTGATAGTTGGGGGGTTTGTCTAGTCACCTCAAGCGCCAAGGTTAGTAATGGAGAAGCATCAATAAGATGTCCCCATTACTATCCCCATAGTTACATTGTATGAAAACACAGACAACCAGAGAAAAGTCCTTTAATTGAAAGAATGACACAGACTCCTTTATTAATCCATTAAACCATCCTCCCGACCTCGCCCATTCCCCTGATGCCCTTGTCATCTGCAAAAGAGTTAAAAAATCTAAACATCAATATTCCTCACCTTTCCGCAGAGATGATGATAATCCATTTGTCCCATGATGGGTCTAGCTCTGCTACATCTAGATGGCAGGCTGCATGGTTGCATGATGCGATCATACAGTCTGCCATCCAGCAGAAACACTGAGCAGCGTCTGCTACTGCTGGCTGCCCGGTATCTCACAGTGAACTCGTAGGTTCTGTCTGACATCACCTCAAGTGTGAGAAAGTTCTCACGCTCCTGATGCCTTCAGAAAGATCCTGGGAGATCACAGCCAATGACTCACTTCACTTATCTGACGTTAGCGTGAGTGCCGTTAGAAACATTCCCACGGCGCTCCAACGTCAAAACGGTACTGGAGATGTCGTGTACGTGTGTGTAATACTTGCGGCACACATGTGCCACCCGTGTGCCGCATCAGTATCACACAGACAGGCGCCAGGGAAGAAGCACTACAGTAAGCGCTGTTCCTGGCGACGGGTGCTGAAGACGACTCTTATCTTTCTCCCTGCTCTGCAGCGATCAGCGTGAGCAAGGGAGTAGGATGAGAGTTATATACAAGTGACAACAATGACAGCAGGCGGCGTCTTTTGGGACTATTACACTCATCAGCCTACACCTGCTGCCACTAATAACAGCGAGAGCAGGAGCAGCTGATGGGAGTACTCATCAGTCAACCACTGCACTGCAAATAATTAAATAAATGAAAAAAACGGCGTAGGTTCCCCTGTATTTTTGATAACCAACCAGGCAAAACTCACAGCTGGGGGATGCAACCCTCAGCTGTCAGCTTCAGCAAGGCTGTTATCAAGAAAAGAGGGGTTCCTACGCCTTATTTTTAATTATTTAAGTAAATAATTAAAAAAAACAGTGTGGGGTTCCCCTCATTTTTGAACTTGTAGAAAACTTTGCACTCAGGTAAATGTTGTAGGCAAATAATTTTATTTTGTGCAGGGAGTCAAAAATAAAGAAATGTGTTGTGAATGTGTTAGAAATGAGTTCTGAGCAGAAGCTCCCTCTGGTGGTTGCAGACAGTGCTGAACCATTTAGTGAAGATTGGCAATCAGGAGTTACAGACTGGTCCTATATAAGGGAGGTTCCCTCCCATCAGGGTTGCCGGTGATCGATTGTTCTTGTCTCAACTGTGGTTCCTGGTTCACTTGGAAGCTTGCTGACTCTTGCCTCTTCTCCTGCTCTCAGATAAGACATTTTCTGTTTTTATTTTTGTGCTTGCTTTTTGCATTGTTTCCTGCACTTTTGTGGAGGTCAGCCAGGTCCCCTCTGGGGGCTTGTGCTCCTCTCAGTTTGTCTGAGCCACTGTTTGTTCATTTGCCTTTTCCAGTTTTTCTTCATTGGCTGCGGCTTAGTTTTGTTACACCAGAGAACTAATTTAGGTGGTAGAGGTCGTGTGATCTCAGGTGTTTTTGCAATTAGTAGAGTTTGTACTTTTTAGGGTTTTTTGGGATTACAGTAAGTGTCCTTCCTATCCTTTTCTGTCTAGGAAGATTGGGCCCCAACGTTTGCTCATACTATTTTCTGTCTGTGTCTGTATTTCCTCTTATCTAACCGCCATTACATGTTTGGGGACTTCCTGTGTTCTTTGGGGATCTGCTCCGGGGCAGATAGCTTTTCCTCTTTCTATCTTTAGGTGTAGTTAACCTCTCAGGCTGTGACGAGGCGTCTAGGACCAACGTAGGTACGCTCCATGGCTGCCTTTAGTTGTGGTGGTTAGTCAGGGTACTGCAATCCAGTAGATTCCAACCTCTCTGGTGTATTGCCGTTTTTGCTTGCTCTCCTCAGCTACCAAATCATAACAGTATCACCGGCCAAACTGAAAATTATATGGTACTCAACAGAAGGGAAAAAGAGTAAAAGGAAAAAGAAAAAGGAAAGTTGTCAGAAATTTTTATTTTATTTTTTTTTTTTTTCTGTTTGTTGCATTTCCCTCTTTTTCTCTGGGTGCTGAGGAGGATTTTTTTTTTCTCTCAATGGAGTTTGCACAGTTGTCTGGCCGTGTGGATCAGCTTGCCACTGAAGTTCGGAGTATTGCTACCTATCTTGCTAGGTTGCCGGTTTTGGAACCTAGGATCCCCATGCCAGATTTATTTTTGGGGGATCGAGCTAAATTTCTGAATTTCAAAAATAACTGTAAGTTGTTTTTTGCCTTAAAACCTAAGTCCTCAGGGAACGCAGCACAGCAGGTTCAAATTGTCATCTCTCTCCTGCGCGGCGATCCTCAGGATTGGGCTTTTTCCCTGACACCTGGGGACCCTGTTTTGAGTAATATTGATGCATTTTTTCTGGCTCTGGGGTTATTGTACGATGAACCTAATGTCACTGATCAAGCTGAAAAAACCTTGTTGGCATTAAATCAGGGGCTTGAGGACGCTGAGTTGTACTGTCAGAAATTCCGAAAGTGGGCAGTCCTGACCAAATGGAATGATGATGCTTTGGCAGCCCTTTTTCGGAAGGGTCTGTCAGAGAATGTAAAAGATGTTATGGTGGGTTTCCCTGCTCCCTCTGGTCTCAATGATTTTATGTCATTAGCGATTCAAATTGACAGACGTTTGCGTGAGCGTAGAGGTATGCGTGGAATAGTGTTGCCTTGTGAACCAGCTTCTGAGTCCATGCAGTGTGATAGAGTGGCTTCTGGGCACAGCGTCATGAGTTTCGAAAACGCAATGGGTTATGTTTCTACTGTGGTGACGCCTCTCATGCTATTTCTGTCTGCCCTAAGCGGGGAAGACGTTTTGCATGCTCAGTTGTCTTGGGTAGTGTTCAGACTAAATTTCTGTTGACTGTTATCCTGATTTGCTCCCTGTCCACATTTTCTGCTCAGGCTTTTGTTGATTTGGGAGCAGCTATTAACCTGATGGATTTTGATTTTGCTAAACGTTGTGGGTTTCCCTTGATACCCCTACGGAAGTCTATTCCCCTACTGGGGATTGATTCTACCCCTTTGGCTGAGAATAAACCTCAGTTCTCTACTCAGGTGATAATGAGGGTTGAACCTGATCATCAGGAGGGTTGCAAATTTTTGTTGCTGTATAATCTGCATGACATTATTGTACTGGGTTTCCCTTGGTTACAGTCTCATAATCCTGTTTTGGATTGGAAATCTGTGTCTGTGACCAGTTGGGGCTGCCAATGTGTTAATGACAACACTCCTGTTTTTTCTGCCTCTCCCCAGGCTCAGGATGTTCCTGACTTTTTGACTGATTTTTCTGATGTGTTTAACGAAAGTAAATCTGCATCCTTGCCCCCCCATAGGAGCTATGACTGCGCTATTGAATAAGTGCCTGGTAGTAAATTCCCTAAAGGTCGCCTTTTTAACTTGTCTGTACCTGAACATGACGCTATGCGGTCTTATATCAAGGAGTCATTTGAGAAGGGTCATATCAGACCATCCTCTTCACCCTTAGGTGCCGGTTTTTTCTTTGTGGCCAAAAAGGATGGTTCATTAAGGCCGTGTATTGATTATCGTCTCTTGAACAATATCACTGTGAAATATCAATATCCGTTACCCTTGATTTCTGACCTGTTTTCCAGGGTGAAAAGTGCTACTTGGTTTACCAAGCTTGACCTCAGGGGGGCGTATAACCTTATTCACATTAAGCACGGGGATGAATGGAAGACGGCATTTAATACCCCAGAGTGCATTTTGAGTACCTAGTGATGCCCTTTGGGCTCACTAATGCTCCTTCCGTCTTCCAGTCCTTCATGAATGACATTTTCAGGGATTTTGTGGATAAATTTCTGATTGTTTATTTGGATGATATCTTGATTTTTTCCAATGACTGGGACTCTCATGTGAAACATGTTCGGACTGTGTTCCAGATTTTGAGAGAGAATGCTCTGTATGTGAAGGGATCAAAGTGTCTTTTTGGCGTACAGAGGATCTCATTTCTGGGATTCATTTTGTCCCCATCTGTTATTGAAATGGACCCGGTCAAGGTTCAGGCCATCTGTGATTGGGTCCAACCTACTTCATTAAAGGCTCTTCAGAGATTCTTGGGTTTTGCCAATTTTTATCGTAAATTTATTGGTAATTTCTTTGTTATTGTTAAACCATTGACTGATTTGACCAAAAAGGGTTCTGATCTGGTGAATTGGCCTCCTCAGGCAGTCTCTGCGTTTCAGGAACTTAAGCAGAGATTCACTTCTGCTCCTGTTCTGCGGCAGCCTGATGTTTCTCTGCCATTTCAGGTGGAGGTTGATGCCTCTGAAATTGGGGCAGGTGCCGTTTTGTCCCAAAGAGATCCGGAGACCTCTAAAAGTAACCCTTGTGCCTTTTTCTCTCGAAAATTTTCTCCAACTGAACGTAATTATGACGTGGGTAATCAGGAGTTATTGGCCATGAAGTGGGCTTCTGAAGAATGGAGACATTGGCTGGAGGGAGTCAAACATCAGGTGGTGGTCCTCATGGACCATAAGAATCTGGTTTATCTGGAGTCAGCCAAGCGACTTAATCCTAGACAGGCCAGGAGGGCCTTGTTTTTCACACGTTTTAATTTTGTGGTTTCCTTTCTTCCTGGCACTAAGAATGTTAAGGCGGATGCCCTCTCGAGGAGTTTCCTTGCGGACTCTCCTGAGTTATCTAATCCTGCTGTTATTTTGAAAGAGGGTGTAGTTCTTTCCGCCATCTCACTCAATTTGAGACTGGCTCTGGAGGGGTGTCAAGAGGATAAACCCGAGCACTGCCCTATTGGGAAATTGTTTGTCCCAGACCGTGGAAAAAGAGTGTGATGTCTGAGATTCATTGTTCAGCGTTGGCCGGTCATCCCGGAATTTTTGTACCAGAGACTTGGTTAGTCGGTCCTTTTGGTGGCCTACCTTGTCTCGTGATGTCAGGGAATTTGTGCAGTCCTGCAGGGACTTGCTCTCGCTCCAAGCCTTGCTCTCGCTCTAGTGGTTTGTTGATGCCATTGCCTGTGCCCAAGAGACCATGGACCCATATCTCTATGGATTTCATTTCCTACCTCCCTGTTTCTCAGAGAATGACCCTTATCTGGGTGATTTGTGATAGGTTTTCCAAAATGATACATCTTGTGCCATTACCTAAGTTGCCTTCCTCCTCCGAATTGGTGCCTTTGTTCCTTCAGTACGTGGTTCGGTTTACACGGCATTCCTGAGAACATTGTGTCTGACAGAGGAGTCCAGTTTGTGTCCAGATTTTGGAGGACTTTTTGTTCTAAACTTGGTGTTCAATTGTCTTTCTCCTCGGCTTTTCATCCTCAGACCAATGGACAAACTGAGAGAACAAACCAGACATTGGAGACTTATCTGAGATGCTTTGTGTCTGCTGATCAAGATGACTGGGTCTCTTTTTTGCCTTTGGCTGAGTTTGCTCTTAATAATAGGGCTAGCTCTGCCACTTTGATGTCTCCATTTTTCTGCAATTTTGGGTTTCACCCTCGATTTTCTTCGGGACAGACGGAGGCTTCTGTCTGTCCAGGTGTTGACTCTGTTGTGGAGCGTATGCAGCAGATTTGGGACCAGGTAGTGGAGAGGTTGTCCCTCTCTCAGGAGAGGGCCCAGCGGTTTGCCAACCGGCATAGGACTGATGGTCCTCGGTTTGAAGTGGGGGACTTGGTCTGGTTGTCCTCAAGAAATATCCCTATGAGAGTTGCATCTCCTAAGTTTAAGTCTAGATTCATTGGACCTTATAAGATCATGGAGATTCTTAATCCTGTTTCATTTTGTTTACTTCTACGAGGGACATTTAAGATCCATAACGTGTTCCACAAGTCCTTATTGAAGAGGTTTGTCGAGCCAGTGGTTCCTATGGCTGCGCCTCCTGACCCTGTTTTGGTTGAGGGCAATCTGGAGTATGTGGTTGAGAAAATATTGGATTCTCGTTTTTCTAGACGGAAACTCCAGTATTTGGTTAAGTGGAGAGGTTATGGTCAGGAGGACAATTCTTGGGTGTTTGCTTCGGACATCCATGCTAGGAGACTGATCCGTGCGTATCACAGAGCTCATCCTGACCGACCTGGTTGCCCAAGTGAGGGTTCGGTGACCCCTCCTTAAGGGGGGGGGTACTGTTGTGAATGTGTTAGAAATGAGTTCTGAGCAGAAGCTCCCTCTGGTGGTTGCAGACAGTGCTGAACCATTTAGTGAAGATTGGCAATCAGGAGTTACAGACTGGTCCTATATAAGGGAGGTTCCCTCCCATCAGGGTTGCCGGTGATCGATTGTTCTTGTCTCAACTGTGGTTCCTGGTTCACTTGGAAGCTTGCTGACTCTTGCCTCTTCTCCTGCTCTCAGATAAGACATTTTCTGTTTTTATTTTTGTGCTTGCTTTTTGCATTGTTTCCTGCACTTTTGTGGAGGTCAGCCAGGTCCCCTCTGGGGGCTTGTGCTCCTCTCAGTTTGTCTGAGCCACTGTTGTTTGTTCATTTGCCTTTTCCAGTTTTTCTTCAGTGGCTGCGGCTTAGTTTTATTACCCCAGAGAACTAATTTAGGTGGTAGAGGTCATGTGATCTCAGGTGTTTTTGCAATTAGTAGAGTTTGTACTTTTTAGGGTTTTTTGGGATTGCAGTAAGTGTCCTTCCTATCCTTTTCTGTCTAGGAAGATTGGGCCCCAACGTTTGCTCATACTATTTTCTGTCTGTGTCTGTATTTCCTCTTGTCTAACCGCCATTACATGTTTGGGGGCTTCCTGTGTTCTTTGGGGATCTGCTCCGGGGCAGATAGCTTTTCCTCTTTCTATCTTTAGGTGTAGTTAACCTCTCAGGCTGTGACGAGGCGTCTACGACCAACGTAGGTACGCTCCACGGCTGCCTTTAGTTTTGGTGGTTAGTCAGGGTACTGCAATCCAGTAGATTCCAACCTCTCTGGTGTATTGCCGTTTTTGCTTGCTCTCCTCAGCTATCAAATCATAACAGAAATGTTTTGGTCCTACAATGACCTTCATCAGTCAGATAGATTGCAGTGTGCACAGGGTTACAGGCAGAAACAAATGCTCAGGATATGCAGCACATGCATCCATATTTTTGATAACCACACAGGCAAAGCTCACATCTGGGGGCTGCAAACCTCAGATGTCAGTGTAAACAAAGCTGGTTATCAAGAATAGATGGGTCCCCAAGCTGTTTTTTTAATTATAACATCAGTGACCGGCGGTGACATCTTCTGGGTTACCTCCGGTCACTGACGCTGTGCTCGCAGCAACTCAGTCACCAGTGGTTCTCAGCCTGGACGGTGACATCTTGGCACCGTTCAGGTTGAAAACCATTAATCCCCCAGACATGGAATATGGCGTGGGATAGAACGACCGACAGGTGAGGGGATATTTTTGTTTTTATTTCAATTTTATTACATGAGAACGAGGGCTTGGAATTAGGCATTAGGTGAGTATAGCTGTGTTTCTTATTTTTAAATAAAATGGAAAACTGTGTTTAGTCTTATTTTTAACAAAGGACTTTATTCTGGCTGTTTCTTTATTTACCATATAACTATAGGATTAGTAATGTATAGGTGTCTTATAGATGCCTCTCCATTAGTAATCCGTGGACTTGATGTCACCGGACAATACAAAGGTGACATCAACCCCACAAATATGAACCCCTCTTGCCACCACTACAGGGCAAGTGGGAAGAGCCGGGAAAAGCACCAGAATGGGCATATCTAATAGATGGGCCATTTCTGGGAGGCTGCGGGCTGCTATTCTTAGGCTGGGGGGGCCAATACCCATGGCCCCTTACCAGCCTGAGAATACTAGCCCCCAGCTGTCTGGTTTAGCAAAGCTGGTTGTCAAACACAGGGGGACCTCATGTCATTTTTAAAAAGTATTTATTTAAATAATTAGAAAATACGGCTAGGGAACCCCTCTATTCTTGATAACCAGTCTTGCTGAAGCTGACAGCTGAGGATTGCAGCCCGCAGCTGTGAGTTTTGCCTGGCTGGTTATCAAAAATACAGGGGAAGCCAAATAGGTTCTTTTTACATTTTTTATTTACAGCACAGGAGCCACTGATGAATACACCCATCAGCCGCTCCTGCTCTCAATGATATTAGCGGCAGCAGGTGTCAGCAGACGGGAGCTCTAGTCCCATCACCTGATACCAGTGACAGGAGGTAAACTTTATAGCTCCATTCACAGCTGAGCACTCACGCTGTCTTTTGACAGCATTGGAACCAAAGCTCTCAGACCAGCGGGGATGATTTCACCACAAATCAGTAGCGCTTCTCCATATGTTCGGCTATGTTGGGCGATTAAATCGGTGAATATTGCAAATTCGGCGATTGTGAACCTTACCAGAATATTGAAAAATTTGCTCATCTCTAATTGCTTCCTTTTTCCTGTCTGCACTGAACATGTACATGAGCACTGGGAAGGTATAGTGATGAAGGTACAGGAAGCGATACAGCTGCACTGTTCCTGTAGGATCGGGAGATCAATTCATGAAAGTCTAATTAGAAAGGGGAAACAGAGCCACTCTGTGCAGGAGCTCATTTTGCCTTAGTTGGGACTGCTTCTTAGCTATTAGAGAAGCAATGATTGCAAACCTTTAAGTGTAAAAAATATGTATTATTGACGAGATCTGGAAAGTGTGTGTGAGTATATATACAGTTAGGTCCATAAATATTTGGACAGAGACAACATTTATCTAATTTTGGTTCTAGACATTACCACAATGAATTTGAAACAAAACAAATCAGATGCAGTTGAAGTTCAGACTTTCAGCTTTCATTTGAGGGTATCCACATTAAAATTGGATGAAGGGTTTAGGAGTTTCAGCTCCTTAACATGTGCCACCCTGTTTTTAAAGGGACCAAAAGTAATTGGACAGATTAAATAATTGTAAATAAAATGTTCATTTCTAGTACTTGGTTGAAAACCCTTTGTTAGCAATGACTGCCTGAAGTCTTGAACTCATGGACATCACCAGACACTGTGTTTCCTTCTTTTTGATGCTCTGCCAGGCCTTCACCGCGGTGGTTTTCAGTTGTTGTTTGTTTGTGGGCCTTTCTGTCTGAAGTTTAGTCTTTAACAAGTGAAATGCATGTTCAATTGGGTTGAGATCAGGTGACTGACTTGGCCATTCAAGAATATTCCACTTCTTTGCTTTAATAAACTCCTGGGTTGCTTTGGCTTTATGTTTTGGGTCATTGTCCATCTGTAGTATGAAACGACGACCAATCAGTTTGGCTGCATTTGGCTGGATCTGAGCACACAGTATGCCTCTGAATACCTCAGAATTCATTCGGTTGTTTCTGTCCTGTGTCACATCATCAATAAACACTAGTGACCCAGTGCCACTGGCAGCCATGCATGCCCAAGCCATCACACTGCTTCCGCCATGTTTTACAGATGATGTGGTATGCTTTGGATCATGAGCTGTACCACGCCTTCGCCATACTTTTCTCTTTCCATCATTCTAGTAGAGGTTGATCTTGGTTTCATCTGTCCAAAGAATCTTCTTCCAGAACTGTGCTGGCTTTTTTAGATGTTTTTTAGCAAAGTCCAGCCTAGCCTTTTTATTCTTGATTCTTATGAGTGGCTTGCACCGTGCAGTGAACCCTCTGTATTTAATTTCATGCAGTCTTCTCTTTATGGTAGATTTGGATATTGATACGCCTACCTCCTGGATAGTGTTGTTCACTTGGTTGGCTGTTGTGAAGGGGTTTCTCTTCACCATGGAGAGTATTCTGCGATCATCCACCACTGTTGTCTTCCGTGGGCGCCCAGGTCTTTTTGCATTGATGAGTTCACCAGTGCTTTCTTTCTTTCTCAGAATGTACCAAACTGTAGATTTTGCCACTCCTAAAATTGTAGCAATTTCTCGGATGGGTTTTTTTCTGTTTTTTTGCAGCTTAAGGATAGCTTGTTTCACCTGCATGGAGAGCTCCTTTGACCGCATGTTTCCTTCACAGCTAAACCTTCCAAATGCAAACACCACACCTCAAATCAACACCAGCCCTTTTATCTGCTTAATTGAGAATGATATAATGAAGGGATTGCCCACACCTGTCCATGAAATAGCCTTGGAGTCAATTGTCCAATTACTTTTGGTCCCTTTAAAAACAGTGTGGCACATGTTAAGGAGCTGAAACTCCTAAACCCTTCATCCAATTTTAATGTGGATACCCTCAAATGAAAGCTGAAAGTCTGAACTTCAACTGCATCTGATTTGTTTTGTTTCAAATTCATTGTGGTAATGTCTAGAACCAAAATTAGATAAATGTTGTCTCTGTCCAAATATTTATGGACTTAACTGTATATATAGATATATATACATATATATCTATATATATATATAAAAACTTCCTTCTCACCCCCACTGGGGGTGGTTTTTGTTGTCCTTTCTCATCCTCAGGTCCTCTACCAGAGGCCTGGGAGTTTGAAGGTTCTGTGCAGGATCTTAGCTGTTCCCAGCATTGCGCTTTTCTGGATGTTGCTCAGATGTTGCTCCTGGGATCTGTTGTAGCCATTCTTCTAACTTAGGGGTTACTGCTCCAAGTGCTCCTATCACCACTGGAATCACTGTTGCCTTCACCTTCTACATCTTCTCCAGTTCTCCTTTGAGGCCCTGGTATTTTTCCAGCTTCTCATATTCCTTCTTTCTGATGTTGCTGTCACTTGGCACTGCCACATCTATTATCATTGCTGTCTTCTGATCCTTGTCTACTATGACAATGTCTGGCTGGTTAGCCAACACCTGCTTATCTGTCTGGATCTTGAAGTCCCACAGGACTTTAGTCCTTTCATTCTCCACCACTTTTTCTGGGGTCTCCCACCTGGACTTAGGAGGACTTAGCCCATATGCTGTGCAGTTGGTTGTGGCGTTCAGTATACGCTGTCCCTGCTTGCATTTTGCATCCTGCCACTATGTGTTGGACCATTTCTGAGGTTTCTTTGCATAATCTGCACCTTGGGTCTTGTCTTGTGTGGTATATTCCTGCTTCTATGGATCTGGAACTTAGTGCTTGTTCTTGTGCCTCTATGATTAGTGCCTTGGTGATGTCTCGGAGTCCAGCTTTCTCCAGCCATTGGTAGGATTTCTACATGTCTGCCACCTCCACTATCTTTCGATGGTACATCCCATGCAGAGGCTTGTCTTGCCATGGTGCTTCATGTTTCTATTTTTCCTTCCAGATCTTTTGTTGCTGCCTTTAGACTCTCTCTCAGCATCTCATCTTTTGGCACCATTCTTCTGATGTATTCCTGGATACTCCTTGTTTCATCCGTGATGGTGGCTTGGATGCTTATCAAGCCTCGACAACCCTCCTTTCTGTTGGCATACAATCTTTGGGTGCAAGACTTAGGGTGGAGACCTCCATGCATTGTGAGGAGCTTTTGTGTCTTCACATCTGCAGCTTCCATCTCTTATTTGGCCAGCACACTATGCCAGCAGGGTATCTGATAACTGGCAGGGCATATGTATTGATGGCGCTAATCTTATTCTTCCCATTGAGCTGGCTCTTCAGGACCTTTCTTACCCTTTGATGGTATTTGGATGTTGCTGCTTTCCTTGCCTCCTCATCATGGTTACCATATCCCTGTGGGATGCCGAGGTACCTGTAGCATGTCTGTACATCTGCTATGCGCCCTGCTGGTAATTCCACTCCATCTGTCTTGACTACCTTGTCTCTCTTTATTATCAACCGGCCGCACTTCTCCAGTCTGAAGGACATCCCAATGTCTTCGCTGTAGATCCTTGTCAGGTGGATCAGTGAATCAATGTCTCATTCATTTTTCGCATACAGCTTGATGCCATCCATGCAGAGGAGATGGCTGATTGTGCGCCACTCTTGAACTTGTATCCATAGCCAGACTCTGTAATTATCTGACTGAGGGGGTTCAAGTGCATCACCTTGGTAAATGCCGTATTTGATGGATACTTGTGCTAGTTGTCTTAAGTTGACTTCTAATGTTGTTCTCCATAACCCCGTTTGAGTTTCCTGTCGACATTGTAAGGAGCAAAGCATTCACAGATCCATGTGTGTGGCATTGAGTCATAGGTTTTCCTGTAGTCAATCCAGGCTGTGCTGAGATTGGTCTGTCTGGATCTTGAATCTTGAGCGACTGCTCTATCTACAAGGAGCTGGTGCTTAGAGCCTCTGGTGTCAGTCCCAATGCCTTTCTGAGCCGGATTCATGGACTGGTTCATATGGTTCTGTAGCTTGGTGGCTATGATGCCGGACAGGAGTTTCCATGTTGTTGTAAGGTAGGTTATCAGGTGGTAGTTGGATGGAACTGTTCCTTTATGAGGATCCAACAAGATCAGCACTGCTCTACCTTGTGTTAGCCAAGCTGGGCGGTGGCCTTTTTCTAGCAGTTGGTTCATCTGCTTTGCCATGTGTTCATGTACCGCTGTTAATTTCTTCAGCCAGTAGGTGTGGATCATGTCTGGACCAGGTGCTTTCCAGCTCTTCATGTTCTTGACCTGCTGTTGGATGTCTGCTTCTGTAATGATGACTGGTTCTTGCTCTAGGTGGTTGCTGTGTTTCATTCTCAGATCCTGCAGCCACATTGCACTGGTGTTGTGTGTTTTTTCCTTCACCCATATGTCCCTCCAGTAATGTTCAGTCTCTGCTATTGGTGGAGTTGCTGCCTTTGTGCTATTACTCTGTAGTTGAGAGTACACTTAGGATGGCTCTTTGGAGAACAGGGCATTTATCTTTTGGCCTCAGCTTCTCTAGTGTATCTCCCTAGTCTGGCAGCAAGTGCTATGAGCCTTTGTTTAGCAGTCTCTAAGACTTCAATTGGGGTCAGGCCTTTGTACTTGTCCAGCTTAGTCTTATTCTTGATCTTTACACCTTTCTATATTTCTGATAGTTGGCTGACTTCCCTTCGTGTCACCTTGATTTTTGTCTCCAGCCTTCTTTTCCAAGGGGGGCACATGTTTCTGTTGATCTTGCTGGTTGTATAATCAAGAATTTCCATGATTGCTGAGTAGCAGAGATCAGTTTATTAGTTTGAGTTACGGTGGTGGTAGGTATTGATGCAAGTGCTCTATTGGCATCTTCAAGCATACTGTCTGGTGGTGATTCTTTGCTGGGCCTTGGCAATCTATCTCTGGTATTGGTGGTATTTAGTTTATCTAAGATTTTCTGTTTCAGAAGACCAGCTGCAGAGCTCTCTAGTTGCAGGACTAGATCAGGATTTTCAGGGGGTCACACATGTTGTTATTCTTCCACATCTTCATGTGGAGTGGATCTGCAGTGATCCATCTCAAGTTGTGATAATAGCTTTCTCTTTATGATATTGAAACGTTGGGTGACTAGTTGTTTTTCAGTCAGTGGACATGTACGTCTTGTATCCATCCAGAGTTTCCTCATACGTTTCATAAATCCTCTCTCATTTGGTCTGCTGTTATAGCAGCATTTCAGCAGATCCAGGTTCTCTTGCCTTGTCCATGTATGGTTTGTTCCAGTAGTCCATTATCATCAGACTGTCCTGGTTCCTCGACATCTGACGCGGACCTTGTTAATCCAGGCGTCTCTTTTTCAGTTTATTTTTTTATCTATGCATATTGGATCTGAATAAAATAGTTTTGCTTTTTTTGTATCATTGAATTGCAAATAGATAAGAACTATTTAAAAGTCAAGGTTTTCTTCGACCGTCAAACTTATGGACACACAAATGTGTTAACATCATAATGCTTCAGTCACATTGTAAAGTGTTCCACTGGAGTGTGTTGTTTAACTATGTGGCAGTGCACAAGAGCTATAAATCATTGTTTAGCTTCTACAAATGATTTGATACTCATCACGGAGAAGCTGGTATTGCACAGGATGACATTGCATAGATTACTTTGTCCAAATTAGCCATAAGAGAGAAAAGAACTTTGTCGGCTGTCAAGAGTGAAGGATGATGCATACATTTCAGGTATCCCTGTCAAAGGCAACATAAATGCAAAGAGCAGAGGAACCAATTAAAATAGATATCTCAGACAGGCCAGGTAAAGAGTGAAAAGCTTTGTCGGAAAGGCTGCCATGCACAATATTACTCTTGTTAAAATAATGACTCCAAAGGGCAAACAGATGAAGTATTTTGAGAAGATTGGAACTCAGTAAATACGGAAGGAGTATAATGCTGTGCAAACCCTTTATGTATGTATCACTTACCAGCTACAGATTTATTAAATAAGAAGACAGAAAAAAGAGGATAGATTAATAGAAAGAGAGAGATAATAGACTAATAGAGTGAAATAATAAAAAGTGATGATAGATGACAGAGATATGGAATAGAGACAGGTAAATGCTAGAGAGATGATAGATAATAGAGAAATATTAGAGTAATAGAGAGATGATAGATTAATAGAAAGAGAGAGATGATAAAAAGTGAGAGTAACGAGATGACAGAAGGACAGATTAGAGATAGATAAAAGAGAGAGAAGGGAGCTATAATATAGGGCAAGAGATATGATAGAGATGACAGAGGGAAATGTTAAAGAGATAATAGAGAGATAGAAAGGTGTATTGTGTGACAGATAGCAGAAGTGTAAATATAACTGTTACAGAGAATTATCAACTTCAAGGGGTGATCCAAAGGAAAAGTAATTCTCATTCTAAATCACTATTTAATGCCATGATATAAACTATTTTCTCATCTACTTGCATTCAATATAATTCATCCTTCCATAAATACACCATTTAAGTGATATTTAATTTTTTTTCACTTCTTTTCTGATGACGCCTTGTTTAAGAATTCCAATGCGCACAGACAGTTTGGTCTCTGAATTGTTGAAGAAGTATAGTGGTTGGCCAAGATGGGGATTGTGCTTCAGCGATCTGTCTAGCTATAAAGTCACACTTACAAGTTCTGTAGAAAACAGTTTGTAAGTAGAGATGAGCAAACCCGAAATGTAAAGTTTGGGGTTTGTACCAGACATCTCGTGCCCAGTGCTGGACTCCGAACACGGACTTCTCCTTGAAGTCTGTTTTACAGTTCATGAGTCCAAAGAGGAGAGAGAGAGATTTTCCAGCTCCAAAATTCGGGTCCCTATTGATTTCAATGGGGCTCGAATTCAGGCTCAACTTCCACAGATCTGCTCCTCCCTTTTTGTAAGCACTGTACTTCTTGACTCGAAGTTCAGCCACCTCTCATAGACTGCAACGATGGTCAGTAACCTAGGCAATGAGAATGTAGAGGATTTTTAAGTAAATTTCAAAGTTGTTTGCTTTTAAAGCGCTTTGCAATTTTATCCATTGAATAAAATATAATTTCCTATTACCCTTGAGAACATTTTTGTGGAAAAAAAATGATTATTGTATTTTCATGGTGCTCACTACACATCTATATAAGTTCCTTGAGGGGTTTAGTTTTCCAAATGGGGTCACTTATGGGTGATTTTGTTGGAATGTTTGGTGCAGCAACTCCATCCCTGTCTATGAGTGTTTAGTTGCTAGATTTGCATGCTGGTTATAAAGTTAAAAAAAAAACTCCCAGAGGCTCACACAGGGAGAGCATGTAACTGTATTTCCTGTTTTCCTGTGTCTGTGTATGAGAGAAGCAGCCTGTAGATTCTGCACAGATAGAGACACACAAATTATTTATTCCTGATCTATTAAGCTTATCATATTTTGTTCTTGTTTGTTCCTGAATAAAGAAACTCTGTTGTCACACCCTTGGAGAGTATGCTGAATAATCCGCTGCCAACAGGTTATGGGTCCAGAGTGACACAGAACCCCAGAGTAACACAGCAACGAAGAACCAGAGCTAAAGCAGTACAGAGCAACAGAAAAGATGTCCACTAGCAGCAATCCTGTCAAGTTCTCAGTGCCAAGCCTCACTAACCAGAACTACCAGACTTGGAAATTCAAGGTGAAGATGCTGCTCATAAGAGAAGGTACATGGAAATATACTCAGGAACAAGTCCCTCATCCATTACCAGATGATGGGCTAGAGAAGGATCAGAACGCAAAGCATGATCTCCCTCAGTGTAGATGATAATCAGATTGTGCACATATGCAAGTGTGCAACTGCAAAGGAGATGTTGGATGAGTTACAGAAAATGCATGAAAGATCAAATCTCAGCAATAAGCTTTATCTCTTGACAAAGCTGTATCAGTATAAGCTAAGTGATGGACAGAATATGCAGGGCAATATAAGAAACACCCTAGAAACTGTGGAGCGTCTCAGGGGTATTGGAGAAGAAATTAAAGATTTTCATGTTGCAGCACTTCTATTAAGTGGTCTTCCATTGAGTTATGACACACTCGTGACTGCACTAGATGCAAGACCAGATGATGAGCTGACACTAGAGTATGTTAAAGGCAAGAATGAGTCAGTTTAAAAAGCAGAACAGTCATCAAAGGGTTAAAACAGCTGTAAAGGAAGATTCTGCCTGTGCTGAAGCTGCATTTAATGCCAGTACAGACCCATCTCCAAAGCCTATAAGGTGTATAGATTCTGGTGCAAGCAGTCATCAGTTTAAAAGAGCAATGGGAAAGAATGCCATTCCATTTGTCAAGAAAATCTTCCGAAAAAATATATGTGGGGATTTTTTTAATCTGCAGTCTTTCTCATTGCTCTTTTAAACTGATGGAGTTGATAATTTCGTACGAGGAGGCATGATTGTTGGAACTTAAAAATGATATTAAGAAGATTAATACGCAATTGAATAAACATACTACTTGGACTGAGTTCGATAATTGCATGAAAAAAGTGCTTGAAAATACCAAAGCATTAAAGGAGTATATTATTAAAACGAAGAGAAACAAAATTATCCAAGAGACACTTTGGATTTTAAAAATAACTGAGTTTATACTTGGAGCAGAGATTTGAAATCCAGTACTCCAAAAAAAATCAAATTTCAAACACAGTTTTTCTGACCAAGGTCGAAATAAATCAGTGTGGTTTTCTTCTTCGGACTATAAAACCTCTGACCCAGAAACGGATAATTCTATCCGTAATCCTCCAAATCATTTTCATGACTCCCGCAACCTTTCTGGTGTGACAGCAAAAAATGGAGAAGCAGTAGAGGAGGCAGGAGGAAGAGAAAAACGTACTTGGAGGTGTTATCCGACACGGAACAAGAGAACTATGTTCTAAGTCCTGTATCCAATATTGTAGTTTTGACCCCTTTTATTTTGTCCCAAGCTCAAATAGATATTTTACAGAAAGGACTTAACTTCGTTCCAACTAAAAGGTTTAATCTTTTTCAATCGATAAAAGATGTTAATAAGTTTACAAGACTCCTCACAGTTAAAGAGACTTTTTTTCTTGGATGATTCTATTGCTAAATCCGACATTACATCTCATTATGATCATATGGTTTCTTTGTCGTTTATAGAGCAATTTGCTGTTGCCACTCTTTCTTCCCTACAGGATCCATGTAATAATCCTGAATCTATCCGTGATAGTGATGTTGTTATTGCCCCTCAAAATTCATTGTACTACCCATTACAGTCAAGAGCACCTAGCCTTGATTTATTCCAATCCTTGGTAGAAAGGGATTTGAGAAATTTGGATAAAAACACTAAATCTAGCGATTTTCTTTAACAATCTTTCTTCAATTCAATCTCTCGCCATCAAGGATTTACAAAATAATTCCAATATACTGATAGAACAATCAGATAAGGGAGGATGTACCGTGATACTTGATACTGATCTATATATTCAAACCGTATTTAATATGATAAATGATTCCTGTGCGTACTCTTTGTTAAATCACGATCCTTCCCTTACTTATAAATGTGCATTATCAAGGCTGTTACAAGATGGTTTAAGAGTGAATGTTTTAAATCCAAAAATAGCGAAATGGCTGTTGCCTGACCATCCTGTGATCCCGATGTTCTATGGTTTACCCAAAACCACAAAAATAATTTTCCCCCAACACTTCACCCTATTATTTCCAGTAAAGGTTCTCTTAATGAGAATTTAAGTGTTTGGGTGGACCAATATCTACATCCTCTCACTACTCGTGTCCCGGGGTATTTGAAAGATTCCTCTTCATTATCCATGCAACTGAAAATTTTGTTTGGCAAGATAAGTTTTGTTTTCTCACCTGTGATGTGACTAATTTGTATTCCTCAATTCCCCATTCTCTGGCAATCCGTGCCATTATTCATAACATGGATTGTTATAGTGATTATTCAAGTGAGCTAAAGTCATTCATCATTAGATCGACCACATATCTGCTAGGTCACAATTTTTTAATGTTTAATAATTTTTTTTTCCTTTAGATTCTTGCTGCCCCTATGGGGTGAATTTTTTGCATTCCCTTGCTATATTACATGGCCTGGTGGGAGGAACAGTTTCTTTTTCATGATCTAAATCGATTCTTTAATGATATCTTTTTTGGCAGATATGTGGACGATCTGATGTTTGTTTGGCAAGGAGATCCAACCAGTTAGTTACTTTTTCATTCTTATTTAAATTCTAATAATTTAAATCTCTTTTTCACTATCAGTGGTATGGGTACCATTGTGTCCTTTTTAGACATTTCTCTCACAGACGATTCGGCCACTGGTAAAGTGAATACCATTTTCTGATTGGAAACCACGGGTAACTCTTTATTACTTTCTTGATCATGTCATCCTCAACACACTATTAAATCTATCCCCTATGGTGAATTCAACAGAGCAAAGCGCTTCATATTCTAATAACGATCTTTTTCTTCAAGAAAGTAAAATTATTACCAAGCGGTTATATGATAGAAGGTATAATTTTTGCAATGTAAGTGATGCGTTTCACATTGTAACAAACAAGTCGAGATTTTCCAATTTTACTAAAAGTACTCCAATTTCTGACATTTCTGTAATAACATTTTCAACTCCTCATAGTCAACAATTTAATCAAATCAGGGAAATTGTGAGAAAATATTTGCCTGTAGTAAATCAGGATGACAAACTAAGACAAATAGTTCAAACAGGTTGCAGGTATGTTGCTCGGAGGGGCACAAGTTTAGCCAACTATTTATCCCCGAGTCTGTTAAAATCTTCTCGAGATACTAATACATGGCTTGATATTTCTGGATTTTATAGATGTGCTAGCTCCAGGTGTAAA
>JARQOD010000004.1:370663914-370714386 GCA_033576555.1 Oophaga sylvatica | reverse complement strand
GGGGAAAAATTTTACACCCCACTTTGGGGTTTTCCCAAAGAGGTTTTCCTTTTTTTTGGGGGGTTTTTATCCCTAAAACCCCTTTCCCGCTTTTTTTTTTTAAAAAATTTTTTTTAAAAATAAATATTTACCCCTTTTGGGTTTAAAAATTTTTTAGTTTTGGGGCTTTTGACCCTCCCATTTCTTTTTTAAAAAAAGGGATTAAAAGAAGTTTAAATTTAAATTTTTTCCGGGAAAAAAAATTTTTTTTTTCTCAATTACCTTTTGTTGGAAAAATTTAGGGGGGTTTTAGGGTTTTTTTTTAAAAAAAGGGGTCCCCCGTTTTCCCCCCCAACAATTTTTTAAAACCCTTTTGAATTTTTTCCGGAGGGGGGGCCCCCCCAAAAAAATTTTTTCCCTGGGGGGGAAATGGAATTTTTTTTGGGAGGGTTTTTTGGGGCGCTTGTAACAGAAAGGGGGGGGGGCCCATTGGGGGTTTTTTTTTAAAAAAAATCCCCCAAAAAAGGGGGGGGGGGGGGAAAAACCCCCCCAAAAGGTGAAAAAAAAAAATTTTTTTTTTAAAGATTTTCCCCCCATTTAAAAATTTTTTGGGTATTTTCAACCTTTTTTCTCTTTTTGGGGTTTAAAAATTTTTTTCCGTGGGGCCGGCACGGATTAACCCCAAACCGAGGCCCCCCAGGGGCTTTTTGCCGGGGGCCCCCAAAAAAAATTTTTTTTTTTTTTCGGTGCCCCCAAGGAACCCTTATTGGGTTTCCCCCTTTTGGGGGGCCCCCCTTTTTAAACCCCCTTTATTATCCTCGACTTTTTCCCCCCCTTTAGAACCCCCTTGTTCCCCCTTTTCCCCCTTTTTTTTTTTCCCCACTTTAAAGGGGGCCCTCTAAACCCTTCCCTAAACCCTTTTTGGGACCCTTTTTTTTATTTACAGGCAAAAAAACCCCCGGATTTTCAAGGGGGGTTTTTAAAAAAAAAGGGGGGGGGGTTTTTTTTTTTTTGGGTTTTTTTGGGGGATCCCCCCCTTTCAGTTTTCCCTGGGAAAAAAAAATTTACAGCTTTTACCCCAAAAAATTTGGCCCAAAATTTTTTTTTTTTTAAGGTTTTAAAATTTAAACAATTTCCCTTTTTAAAAAAAATTTAAAACCATTTTTTTAGGCCCCCAATTTTTAATATTTGAGGGGAAAAATAAAAATAAAAGGGAATTTAAAAATTAAAATAAAACCCACAAAAAATTTCCCGGGGGGAAAGGAAAAAACTAAAAAAAAAATTTCTTTTTAAAAAATTTTTTTTTAAAAATTTTTTTTTTTGGGGGAGGGGGAAAAAAAAAAGGAAAACCCCGGTTTTTTTCATTTTTTGGGGCGCTAAAAAAGGGGAAAAAACCATGTTTTAAAAAAACCTAAAAAACCCCTTTAAATTTTTCAAACTAAAATTTGATTAAAAAAACAGATTAAAAAGGGGGGGAAAAAAAAGTTGGCCCCCCAATGACCCATTTTGGGAAAAACCCTTTAAAACTTAAATTTTTTTAATTTTAAAAAACCCCCCAAAAAATTTTAAAAAATTTTTTTTTGGGGGTAAAAAAAAAAACAATTTTTCCCAAAAAAAATTTTTTGGGCCCAAAATTTTTTTTCCCAAAGGAAAACCCCAAAAGGTTTTAAATTTAGTCAAAACCCCGGGGGGGAAAATTTTGGGGAAAAGGAGGGGAAAGGTATTTTTAAAACGTTTTGGGGGTAAAGCTTTTTGGTGGGTAGCCTAATTTGGGAAACCCCCAAAAACAATTTTTTGTTTAACCCCCATTATTTTAAATTTTGTACCTTTTTAAAAAACCCCCCTTTCCCTTTTTTCCAATTTTTTCCCCGGTTTTTTTTTTTTTAAAAAAATCCTTTTTTTTAAAAAAAACTTTTGTCACAATTTTTTATTTTTCCCGGGTTGGGGAAATTTGGGCCCGAATTGTTTTAATTTTTCCCAGTGTGATAAATATTGGGGGGGGAATTTGGGGCACGGCAATAATGGGGGAAAATTGTTTTTTAAAAATTGGTTTTTTAGTTGGATATTTGTTTAAGCCCATGGAAATGGAAACCCCCCAAAAACCCCCTTTTGGGAAAAAAGACCCCCTATGGAACCTTTTTTAGATCTTTGTGGGAGCTATTTGAACCCCAAGTGCTTCACACAAGTTTATAATGTAGGAGCCGTAACATTTCAATAATTCATTTTTTTCACTAATCAAAAATGATATTTTCACGCTAATTTTTATTTTTCAAGGGTAACAAGACTCCAATTGTTTGTGCTAATTTGTCCTGAGTGCGATGATACCCCTTTATGTGGAGGGGGTTACCAACTGTTTGGGTTGCATGGCAGAGTTTGGATGGGAAAGGTGCGCCCGTTGACTTTTTTACGCAGAATTGGCCTGGGACGCCCCATGCTCGTTGTTTGGTGTGCTCCTGATCTGCCTCCTAAACAGTGAAAACCCCCATAAATCTGACACCCAATTTTGGTAACTAGACCCCTCTAAGGAACTTTTCTAGATGTGTGGTGTGATCTCTTTTTAACCCAACTGGTGTTTCAAGTAAAGTGTATATCGTACTGCCGTTAAAATTGAAAATCCTTTTTTTTTTTTACATAAATGTTGTTTTCGCCCCTAATATTTTATTTTCACTAAGGGTATAAAGACGATTTTGGGACCCACAATTTAAGTTGTTATGTTGTCTATTTGTCTGAGTACGCTGATACCTATACGGTGGGAGAAAACTTTTCTGTTGGGCGCACGTCAGGGCTCGGAAGGGAGTTAGTGGACGTGTTGGATTGCAGACCTTTGAGGATGGTGCTGGGGGACGTCATGTACATTTGGAGAGCACACACCCTTGTTTGATGCACCTATTACAGTGGAAACCCACTATAGTGGACAACGCCATTTTGGCAATAATAGACCCCACAATGGAAATTTATTTTGATGTGTGGTGAGCTCTTTGAATACCCCGAAGTGCTTCAAAGTTGTTTATATCGTATCAGCCGTAAAAATAAAATTTTCTTTTTTTTTTTTTTGCTATAATTGATTTTTGTGCCCCATTATTTTTATTTTTCATAGGGTAACAGGAGATATTGGACCCATTTGGTGTTGTCCAATTTGTCTGAGTACGGCTGATATCCATTTTGTGCGGAGAAAACTACTGTTTGGGTACACGTTTGGGGTCAGGAAGGGAAGTAACGTAGTGGACAGTTTGATATTGCGACTTGATGGAATGGTTCTGGGGGGGCACGTCATGTCGCAGCTGTGGTGAGTCACCCTGGATGCGCACTACCCTATAACAGTGGAAATAAATACCTAATAAAAACAAAAAAAAATACAAACCCTCAAACATAGTGACCCTTTTTGGAAAAATTAGAACCCCACAAGGAACTTACTCTATGATGTGTGGTTGGCTTCTATGAAGACCCAAGGGCTTTCACCGAAGTTTATAAAGTACAGCCGTAAAACAAAAAAAAAATAATTTTTTTTGTTACATATATATTATATTTTCGCCACCCAGGTTTATTTTCCAAGGGTATCAGAGTAATAGGACAAATTGCTCAATATCACTCATTGGGGTCACAGAGTACGCTGATACCCCATATGTGGGGCTTAAACTACTGTTTGGATCGCACCATGGCAGTCGGCTGAGAAGTGATGGAGCACCGTTTGACTTTTTAAACGCAGAATTGGCTGGAATTGAGATCAGACGCCATGTCACATTTGGAGAGCCCTGATGTGCCTAAACAGCGGAAACCCCCCAATTCTAACTCCAACCCTAACCCCAACACACCCCTAACCCTAGTCCCAACCCTAACCACAAACCTAACCCTAACACACCCATAACCCTAATCCCAACCCTAACCCTAATCCTAACTTTAGCGCCAACCCTAAACCTAACTTTAGCCGCAACCCTAACCCTAACCCTAACCCTAATGGGAAAATGGAAATAAATACTTTTTTTTAAATTTATTATTTTTTCCTTACTAAGGGGGTGATAAAGGGGGTTTGATTTACTATTTATAGCGGGTTTTTTATGATTGGCAGCTGTCACGCTAAAAGACGCTTTTTATTGCAAAAATAGTTTTTGCATCATCACATTTTGAGAGCTATAATTTTTGCATATTTTGGCCCACAGAGTCATGTGAGGTCTTATTTTTTGCGGGACGAGTTGACGTTTTTATTGGTACCATTTTTGAGCACGTGACATTTTTTGATCGCTTTTTATTTCGATTTTTGGGAGGTTAGAATGAACAAAAATCAACAATTCATGAATTTCTTTTGGGGGAGGCGTTTATTACCGTTCCGCGTGTGGTAAAATTGATAAAGCAGTTTTATTCTTCGGGTCAGTACGATTATGGCGATACCTCATTTATATCATTTTTTCATGTTTTGGCGCTTTTATAGAATAAAAACAATTTCATATAAAAAATAATTATTTTTGCATCGCTTTATTCTGCGAGCTATAACTTTATTTTTTCGCTGATGATGCTGTATGACGGCTCGTTTTTTGCGGGACAAGATGACGTTTTCAGCGGTACCATGTTTTTTTATATCGGTCTTTTTGATCACGTGTTATTCCACTTTTTGTTCGGTGGTATGATGATAAAGCATTGATTTTTTGCTTCGTTTTTTTTTTTTTTTTTAAGGGGTTCACTAAAGGGGTTAACTAGTGGGACAATTTTATAGGGGGGGTCATTACGGACGCGGCGATACCAAATATGTGTACTTTTATTGCTTTGTTTATTTTATTTACAGGAAGAAGTGAATTTATTGGGGAATATTTTTTTTTTTTTTTTATTTATTTTGGATTTTTTTTTTAAACATGTTTATTTTTATTTTTTTAACTTTTTTACTTTGTCCCAGGGTGGGACATCACTTTGTCAGATCGCTGTGTGTGACAGTGTGCACAGCACTCTGTCACACCAGCGATCGCTCAGGCATAGCTGCAGGCTTCTCAGTGCCTGCTCTCAGCAGGCACTGAGGAAGCCGCCTCCCTCCAGGACCCCGGCGCCATCTTGGATCCGGGTCCTGGGAGGGAGGAAGCCCTCAGAACAGCGCGATCACATCGCGCTGCTCTGAGGGTCTCAGGGGGGCGCGCAGGGAGCCCCCACCCTGCGCGATCCTCCCCTGTGCCCCCAGTACACCGCGATCATGTTTGATCGCGGTGTGCAAGGGGTTAATGTGCCGGGAGCGGTCCGTGACCGCTCCTGACACACAGTCATGGGTGTCAGCTGTGATAATCAGCTGACACCCGGCCGCGATCGGCTGCGCTCCCCCCGGGAGCACGTCCGATCGCACGAGACGTACTATCCCGTCCATGGTCATACGGGCCCAGGTACCATGGACGGGATAGTACGTCCGATGGCAGTAAGGGGTTAATACCAGGCCACAGCAGTCTGCTTTTTACTTGACTGGTTAACAAAAATAGGGGGACCCCCATGCCATTTTATTTTCAAGGGGATCCCTTATTTTTGTTAACCAGCCAAGCTAAGCAGACTGCTGTGGCCTGGTATTATCAGGCTTGCAAGGTTCATGGATATTGGATCCTTACCAGCCTGAATAAACAGGCCTCAGCAGGCTGCTTCATCTGGCTGGTTTACAAAAATAGGGGGGACCCCACGCCATTTTTTTTTCGAGGGATCCCCTATTTTTGTTAACCAGCCAAGATAAGCAGACTGCTGTGGCCTAGTATTATCAGGCTTGCAAGGTCCATGGATATTGGATCCCCTATTTTTGTTAATCAGTTCACTTCAAGTCAGCCGGGATTCCCTCTGACGTCACTGATGCTGTGCGGTGTCCCTGGCTGACCTGAAGTGAAAGTGGGAAGCAATCAATTATGCTAACGGAGATGATTCAGTCGGGGGTTTACTGTGAGGCTGTCCGCATTAGCTGCGGTCTCTGCAGTAAACATTAACCCTTTCAGAAGGATTACATCGGGGGACCTGACTGAACATCGGATAGGTAAGAATAATGTTGCTTTATTATTTTTATTACAGGTGAACAAGGGCTTTGCAAGGAATGGCAGTAAAATAAAATATGGTGTGTTTATTTCATTAAAATGATTTTTAATTAAAGTGTGTGTTAGGGTTCGAGTTCCCACTCCTGCACAAGGGGAGTCTCGAACCAGTGCCGCTGCGGTCTCCCATTCATCTCCGGCCGCAGTGGAGCCTGCTCAGCAGAGACGTCGTTCCAAGCGTCTTGCCCACTCCACTACTGGGCAGTGACTTGCTGCTGCCTTTCCTGGATCTGCTATTATAGCCAGTTCTGGAGCAGACGTCTTTGGGATAAAGTCCTGCATTTTCCCTTCTGAGCGTGCCCAGAGTGAGATCTCTCATTGGAGATCAGGGGTCACATGCTCAGGTACTGCAGCAGCTCCTATTGGCCCGCCAGGAAGGCCCTGTTACTACTAGTCTTCTGAACAGGTTCTCATTGGTCCTTGTTCCTGGAAGGTCCTGTAGCTGTTGCTATAAAAGGGTAGCATGACTGGGCCGCCATGCGCTAATATCAACCATTGTATGCTATGCGCCAGTGTGGTCATGCGTGTGTGTGGTTAGGGACCCGGCTGAAATAAGCCACTAGAATACCGACTTAATCGGTGAGGAGTTTAGTGTGCTAGCTTGTCAGGGTCGGTGTCCTAGATGCCCTAGATTACCGGCATAACCGGTGAGGAGTTTGATTGCCGTATTCAGGGTCTGGCGTTCAGACGCCATAGATTGCGGGTGACTCCCGCGAGGACATTAGCGCATGACCACGTATTATGCTCGCTTAGCAATTAACCGTGTGCCTGAGAGCCTGACAGGACACGGTGTTTGTTCTCAGCGGCTCTGTGACGTAACAGGGTTCGCTCTCGACGCTAGACAGCGCCCTAGCGTTTTACTTTGCGGCTCACTGAAGCTAAGTGAGTTCGCACATATCGCCATATAGCACTGTGGCATCCCGTTAGCGGCTCTGTGAATTAACAGAGTCTGCACTTACTGCCACAACGCGCTACGGCGTTTATTTTAGCGACTCTGCGGGATAACAGAGTTCGCTACTTTCGTCATCTTACTAGCAGCAGGCTTTGCTTGCACGGTGAACCCCGGGCTGCGAACGCACCTCTCCACTTTATATATTTGGTGCGTTCCGCTGACCCTAACAGTGTGTGTGTTTTATTTTTATTTCATACAATAGGATTAATAATTGATAGTTGTCTAATTGACAGCTCTCAATTATTAACCTGGCTTAAAGTCACCTTTCAATAGCAAGGTGGCTTTAACCCCTTATTAACCCATTCGCCACCGCTACAGGGCAATGGGAATAGACGGGCAAAGTGCCAGAAAGGGCGAATCTAATTATAGATTTGCCTTTTCTGGGGTGTCTGGGGGCAGATGTTAATAGCCAGGGGGGGGGGCAAAAATAATGGTCCCTCTCTGGGCTATTATTATCCGCCCCCACTCGCTGGCTTTGTCTGTCTGGTTGAGAAAATAGAGCGGGAGCCCACGCATTTTTTTTCAACAATTTTACACCTTATATATATATATATATATATATATATATATATATTCACATGTCATTGAATTTGTGACACATCTATATATATATATTTATAGTTCATACACTTCTACATAGTATAATAGCCGCTAATTCAATTGCCGGCTTTTGTGAAAATACAGAACCCGACATGAAATGACACATGGTTTACATAGAGTTAACCATGTCTGTTGTGAATGGGTTTGAGATGAGTTCTGAGCAGAGACTCCCTCTGGTGGTTACAAGCGGTACTGGTCTGTTCAGTGAAGATTGTGAGGACTGGGAATCAGGTGTTACTGACTGGTCTTATATAAGGGAGTCACTTTCCCATCAGGGTTGCCGGTGATCAATTGTTCTGGTCTGAATCCTTCATTCCTGTTTCCCTTGTAGCCTGCTGTGTCGTGTCTGCATCTCCTGCTAACAGATAAGACATTTTCTTCTTTTTGTTTTTGTACTATATTTTTGCATTTTGTCCTGCACTTCTTTGGGGGCCTTCTGGGTCCCCTTCGGGGGCTTTTGCCCTCTCAGTTTAGTTCAGCCACTGATGTTTGTACTTTTGCTTTTTCCAGTTTTTTCAGTGGCTGCTGTTTTTATTTTGTTACACCAGAGAACTAATTTAGGTGGTAGAGGTCGTGTGATCTCAGGTGATTTTGAAATTAGTAGAGTTGGTGCTTTTCAGGGTTTTCTGGGATTGCAGTAAGTACCCTTCCTATCCTTTTCTATTTAGTTAGTTTGGGCCCCAGCGTTTGCTCATACTATTTTCTTTCTGTGTCAGTATTTCTTCTTGTCTAACCGCCATTACTTGTTTGGGGGCTTTCTATTATCTTTGGGGTTCTGCTCCGGGGCAGATAGCTTTCCTATTTCTATCTTTAGGTGTAGTTGGTTTCTCAGGCTGTGACGAGGCGTCTAGGACCAACGCGGGAACGCTCCACGGCTGCCTCTAGTTGTGGTGGTTAGTCAGGGTACTGCAATCTCATAGATTCCAACTGCTCTGGTGTATTGCCTTTTTTACCTGCACTCCTCAGCTACCGAAACATAACACATGTCATTTCATGTAGTTTGATATATGGTTTTCACTAACAATTACATGAGTGTATGTGTGCAAAATTTGACACATGTAGGGGTTAATTAAAGGTGTAAATTCGTAGCAAAAAAATGCGTTTTTTACCCTTCGCCACGACAGCACCCACTTGGAGAGAGGGATCCGCCCGTAGGAACAGGAAACCTACAGAGATAAAAGAGGGCGGTCCGCCTCTCCTCCTCAGTTGGATTCCTGTTCCTAAAGGGAACCGCAGGATTTTCCTACAAAGAAAAGAAATACCTGGTCTAAGTAGCCGCCTGTGCAGTCTCCATGTGAACGACAGGGGCTCCGGTCCAGAAGCAGCGTCGGGGGAGTGCAGTATTCCGGCTCCCCCCTCGTCTGAAGCGGTGTTCCAGGGTCGGGTCTGGGGAGGGCCGCCCGCAGTTCCTGTGCCATAGCGCGCGTGGGGGTCCGGTTATAGCCGCACAGACCAGCGTGGGAGCGTAGAACCGGAGGGAAGAAGAAAGCCTCCATGTCCTGCAGGAGTGCCGGCAGCAGCGCATGCCGAAAGACACAGCACACCGTGACAGGAAGTGGTAAGAGGGAACTTCTGGGTCACCGGAGGTTCCCTAGCTGAGGCGCACGCGGTCCCGAGAGTAGCAGGGACTGCACTTTGCCTGCTGTACGCTCCCCACCCCCCGGGAATGGCCATACAAAAAAAAAAAGTCTGTACTGTGTGGAACTTGAATAGGGTACGTAAATGAACCCTGGTGACATAGAGCACGCTATCCTCACGCCACTTCAAAAAAAAAAAAAAAAAGTGGCAGCAACCTTTTATAAAAAAAAAAATGTGGCATATATCTCATACAATGCAGTGTCGTTTCAGAGCCAGATACTGAGCCACGCAGGCATGCCACGCCTACCCTAGGGGGGGTGTTCCGGGGGGAGGTACCGGAGAGCAGCACAGGTGTTTGGGGCTAATTAAAAGCCCTGCAAAATAGAATATGGCGTGCAAGCATGTCGTCTCCAAGACAAGGCACGCGTCCCCTGGCAGAGGATATTGCAGCTCTGTCCAGAGACCACTCTAATAGAGGTTCCTCAGACGCAAGCCACAGAACTCACGCCACGAAACCTGTTCCGCCGCCTTCTGAATCGGTACCGGCAGCTTCACTGGGTGAGTTTATAACCATCTGCCTATAAAGCTGACAACATACTCTCTCTCCCTCTATCTTCTTCTGGGTGAATCATCCCAGGCTAAAAAAAAAAAAAAAAAAAAAAAGAACATGGCCTTTGCAGGTGTCCCCTATCTCAAACCTATACCAATAGATTGTGCGCAAAATGTATAAAGGAAACGGTGCAGCAAGCGTCTGTTTCAACTTCGGACATTAGAGCTATAATAAGGGAACAACTACAGGCCCTAAATCAGTCAGCTAATGTACCCACACGCAGGAAAACGAAAAAATTAATAAGTTCCAGCTCAGACCCTGATCCGGAAGAGGTGGTAGTATCAGATACTGCAGAGTCATCCGCGTCCTCATCCTCCTCAGACATAGAGGGACGTTCATGTTTTCCCTTAAAAAATATGGACAGTCTGGTAAAATCTGTAAGGAACACTATGGGTTCAGATTTGAAGGGACCGCAAACTACTCAGGAGGTAATGTTTGCAGGTCTAGCGGACAGGAAAAGGAGAGCATTTCCCATAATTCCGGCTATTAAAACCTTATTTAAGAAGGAATGGGGTAAACAAGACCAAAGGGGTTATCTTCCTTCAGCCTCAAAGAGAAGGTACTCCTTCAGCAATGAGGAACTGTCAAACTGGTCTAAGGTTCCAAGAGTTGATGCGGCAGTTGCCTCCTCCTCAAAACAATCATCCTTGCCAGTAGAAGACGCAGGAATACTAAAAGATCCCTTGACTGCAAAGCCGAAGCCTCTCTTAAAAGAGCGTGGGAAGCAGCTGCAGGCACGTTTAAGCCAGCAATAGCCAATACTTGTACGGGCCGTTCTATGCTGGTTTGGATCGATCAGCTCGACCAGCAGATAGAGCAGAAGATTTTTAGAGACAGAGTACGAGCTGCCATTCCCCTAATCCGAGGAGCGGCCGCTTGTATAGCCGACGCTTCGGCTGATTCACTGTGCCAGGCGGCCAGAACAGCAGGTCTATTCAGCAATGCCAGAGCTATATACACTGCCCAAAAAATAAAGAGAATACTTAAACAAAAGAAAATAACTCCAAGTAAATCAAACTTCTGTGAAATCAAACTGTCCACTTAGGCCTCTTTCACACTTCCGGCGGGCGCCTCACGGCGCCCCCGGCATTTTGCCGCAGCGCCGCATCAGAAAACCTGATGCACCGCCGGCGGCCGCATGCGGTTTTTGTGCCGCATGGTTTCTGATGCTTGGAGACATCAGAAACCATCCGGCAAAAACAAAAAACGTTACATGCAGCGTTTTGTCCGGCCGCCGCAATGTACATTTGCGCCGCATCCGGACAAAACCGCATGCAATGCATTGACATGCGGCGCCATCCGGCGCTAATGCATGTTAATGCGAAAAAAGCCGCATGCGGCGCATCAGGTTTTCTGATGCGGCGCTGCGGCAAAATGCCGGGGGCGCCGTCAGGCGCCCGCCGGAAGTGTGAAAGAGGCCTTAGGAAGCAACACTGATTGACAATCAATTTCACATGCTGTTGTGCAAATGGAATAGACAACAGATGGAAATTATTGGCAATTATCAAGACAAAATGAAGGAGTGGTTCTGCAGGTGGGGACCACAGACCACATCTCGGTACCAATGCTTTCTGGCTGATGTTTTGGTCACGTTTGAATGTTGGTAGTGCTTTCACACTCATGGTAGCATGAGACAGACTCTACAACCCACAGAAGTGCAGCTCATCCAGGAAGGCACATCAATGCAAGCTGTGGCAAGAAGGTTTGCTGTGTCTGTCAGCGTAGTGTCCAGAGGCTGGAGGCGCTACCAGGAGATAGGCCAGTACACCAGGAGATGTGGTGGAGGCCGTAGGAGTGCAACAACCCAGCAGCAGGACTGCTACCTCTGCCTTTGTGCAAGGAGGAACAGGAGGAGCACTGCCAGAGCCCTGCAAAATGACCTCCAGCAGGCCAAAAATGTGCATGTGTCTGCACAAATGGTTAGAAACTGACTCCATGAGGATGGTCTGAGTGCCAGACATCCACAGATGAGGGTTGAGCTCACAGCCCAACACCATGCAGGACGTTGGCATTTGCCACAGAACACCAGGATTAGCAAATTTGCCACTGGCGCCCTGTGCTCTTGACAGAAGAAAGCTGGTTCACACTGAGCACATGTCACAGACATGACAGAGTCTGGAGATGCCATTGATATGGAAATTTAATTAGGATAAAAATATCCTGTGTTTGCTGCTTGCCATGTCCAAATCTCTATATAATGTCTTTTTGAGCGCTCAGAACGAAATGAGGACTGTCCACACGAAAGTGTCAGTATAACAGTTCGTCAAAGACATACATTTATTATTGTTTCAAGGTTTTATACGTTTACAAAAAGGGGCTGGTTAGTCAATTAACATACAATTAAAAGCTGCTAGATTATTGGCTGTTCTAGTGTAAATATGATAATTATGATAATCATGATTAAAAGAGCTGAAGTTGCAGAATTATTGTTTATATTCTTGTGATCTAGTTGCCTTGCATAACTATAATGTAAACAACAGATATCTAATAGGACATTTTGTACTTCATGCATTTGTTCCTTTACGAAGGTCTTATGAAGGCCAGATTTCTTTAAAACGACTGATTATATCTGGCCTAGAAATATGTGAGCACAAGGTTTTTTTTTAGCAAGTGAGATCTATCTAACTGTGAACTGTGAATACATATATGTGAATATACTTTGAATATATAGAAGACATATATATTTCCATGACAGTCCCCCCTTAGATACCACTTGCCCTAAAAACCTGCTCCTGGCCCAAAGCGCTGCAACTCTTTTGTGCTGCCGGTGAGTTGAGACACCCCTAGTACATGCCTCCCCCACCGAATACAGACTTTTCGCAAATGGGCGGTCAGGAGGACTGTCCCTGTCGGGGGTTTATGTGTTTGCAATCATAATCTCATAGTTGATATGATGTTTCATCAAGGATGTGTATTCTCAGTCTGGAGGTAGTTTGGAGATCTGGTCAAGCCAGGCAGTTCCATCCGGACTGGTGCGAGGTCCAAGATGGTGAGTGGCATCAAATTGGTTGTCTCCTGAACAGTTTTTTCCATTATCCTGCGGATACAAGGAATTACACAGCAACCAGTAATTAATGCAAAAATGAGAACCCCCATAATGGCTGTCCCAACCTGTGCCAACATTTTCTGCCACCCACTCATCCACCCAAAGTATCGATCCCATGGGTCAGTGACACCTGAGTTCTGTTTCAGTTCCTCTGATAACTCATTAAGTTTCTGTATTGCCATTGTGACTTTACCATTTGGGCCAGTGTTGTCTGGGATGTAGGTGCAACAGGTGTCTTTGATCATTTTGTAAACACCTCCTTTCTCAGCTAGAATCATATCCAAAGCCATTCTATTCTGGAATGCCATAATGGAAGTGGGGCCTAACTGTGCTGCCAAACCTTTTACAGCATCTATGGTGAAGTTAACAAATCTCTGCTGGTTATAATAGATGTAATTTATTCAATCAACATTTTTGTTTATAGTGACTCAAATCCTGCTTTAACTTGGTCTCTGGCCTTGAACTCATCAGGTAGGTCATCTGGTCATCTGTCTGGTCAGTCAGAGCATCCACGACATCCTTCATGGCTTAGGTGTCTCTCCTGGTACGGGAGCTTCCTTGCAATGCGATACGTGGATTCAAACAGGCTTTCCCTCTAGTTACACAGAGGTTGATGTCATCTGGGGCTCTTGGACAGGATCATCAAATCTGGCAGTGAGGAGAAAAACTCGAGAATGGACATTAGTTTTTGACCAATTCAATTACATAAGTGTTATGATTTGGTAGCTGAGGAGAGCAGGCAAAAAAAGCAATACACCAGAGAGGTTGGAATCTATGGGATTGCAGTACCCTGACTAACCACCACAACTAAAGGCAGCCGTGGAGCGTTCCTACGTTGGTCCTAGACGCCTCGTCACAGCCTGAGAAGCTAACTACACCTAAAGATAGAAAAAGGAAAGCTATCTGCCCCGGAGCAGATCCACAAAGAACATAGGAAGCCCCCAAACATGTAATGGCGGTTAGACAAGAGAAAATACAGACACAGACAGAAAATAGAATGAGCAAACGCTGGGGCCCAATCTGTCTAGATAGAAAAGGATAGGAAAGGCACTTACTGCAACCCCAAAAAACCTGAAAAGTACCAACTCTACTAATTACAAAAACACCTGAGATCACACGACATCTACCACCTAAATTAGTTCTCTGGTGTAACAAAAACTAAACAGCAACCACTGAAAAAACTGGAAAAGGCAAATGAACAAACAGTGGCTGAACTAAACTGAGAGGAGCATAAGCCCCCCGAAGGGGACCCGGCAGACCCCCACAGAAGTGCAGGACAAAATGCAGGCACCAAAAAACTAAAAGAAGAAAATGTCTTATCTGTTAGCAGAAGATGCAGGCACGAAACAGCTTTTCTGGGTCTCTGGGAGTGTGCCTTATGCTAAACAGTGCAATAGGGAGTGTGTCATGCCATGGTTTGCGTGTCTCTTGGGCAATTTTTCAGCATTCTATTCTTAAGTGTTTCGTTCAGTTTTTCTACCTTCCTGCTGCTCTGGGGGTGGTAAGGAGTGTGTAGGCCTAATCTGACCCTACTGCTAATCGGGTCTTGTGTGTCAGATTTGCTGTGAATGCGGGTCCCTGATCACTTTCTATCATTTCTGGAACCCCGTATCTGCACACTATTTTCTGAAAGTAGCTGCTTTGCAGTAGTCTTTGCTGATTTGGAAAGCTTCTGTTCATCTTGAAAATACTTCTTTTGACCACAATGGCGTATTTGAATCCTTCACTTGGCGATATCTGGATGTGGTCTATCTGGATCCTTTGAAGCTGGTAAAGTGGTCTTTCCAGATGAGGTGAGGGGGTCTTTCTTCCATACGTCCAGGCTTGCATTTGCCGCAGGTCAGACAGCTGCTGGTGAATTTGGCTGTTAGGGTGGAGATCCCTGAAGCGAACCAGTAAGCACCAATCAGATCATTCATTTGTGTCTTTGATATGTGGATGTGGGTCCATCTACCCATTGGACCACCATAGGGTGCATACTTTGTGGTAGGCAGAGTTTGAAGTCTATTATTGTTAGCCTTCCTTCTTCACGTGTTGCTTTTTCGCATTCAGCTCTTCTTCTCCTTTTGGAGCTTGGTCTTGTAACTTCTTGAGCAGATCCCAGGACGTCTTTTTGTCAGGTTTCTTGTCTTCAGTCGTCATGTAGTAGCCGTCCGGCTCTACGACCTCTCCCACTTCTCCATGTTGTCTTCCTTTGGCTGCTTCTTTGGCTGCCATGTCCGCCATGTTATTGCCTCATGCCTCTTCTGTTTTCAGTTTTCCATGCACTTTGATTTTTCAAATTGCCACCATTTTGGAAGTTGGAGTATACCCAGTAGGTCCCTGAAGGCTCCATGATGCTTCACGGTTGTCCCGTTTGCTGTGATGAAGTCCCTTGTAGCCCAGATGGGTCCAAAGTCGTGTGCTATGCCATGCGAGTACCTGTAGTCCGTGTAGATGTTTGCAGTCTTGCCTTCTGCCATCTGGCAGGCCTTCGTCAGCGCTATCAATTCTGCTTCCTGGGCTGACAGGCTAGGTGACAGACTTCTGGACCACAGGATTTCTTGATTGCTGGTCACTGCACTTCCTGTGTTGAAACTTCTTCTGGAGCCATCCAAGTATCCCCCCTTGGGAGTGGGAGTAGAGTGGCCGGGCTGAGGACTGTAGGTCTGGAGACGGTGACATTATGAGACAAAGGCAATAGAGGCGCCCAAAGAGCCTGGCGGCGGGGAGATTACTGTTGGTTGAGCTTGATTGAAGATTGCCAAGATGTCATGCGGAGTGAGAGTTTCCGGTGGCTGTCCAAGAGTGATGTCAGCAACCTTGTCCAGGAGGGTGTGTGCTGCAGATACTGCCATCAGGCAGGAGGGTGTTCTTCTTGCAACTGGATCCAAGCGGGCTGAGAGGCAGCCTAAAAGTCTCTGTTTTCCCCCGTGAATCCATGCCAGGACTCCAATAGCATGACCTTCTTTCTTCCATCAGGTAGACGGAAAGACTTTTCATAGTCAGGTAGGCCTGGTATTGGCGCTGAGACTGTGGAGTTCTTCCAATCTCCTGAATGGGTTGAAGGATGCGTCTGATAGAAGGAGCGGGGTTGCGTTGATGCAAGCGCACAGAGGCTGCATTAGGTCTGAGGCATCAGGGATCCAGGTTCTGCAATATGACACTAGACCAGGGAAAGCCTGCAGCATTCTTGGAGTTGTTGGGGGAGCCATCTTCTCCATAGTGGTCTCCCAGTCTTTTGACATGTGCTTCGTCTGGTGGGCAATACAGTGTCCCAGGGATGTAACTTGCTTCTGGCATCACTGGACTTTGTTCTTCCAGACCTTGCGTTGCTGTTCTTCCAGGTAGAGTAGGAGAGATAAGGAATAGACTGTGCAGGTGTTGATGTCAACCACACAAAATAGAAGGTCATCCACGTGTTGTAGAAGAGTGATTCTTGCATATTCTGCAATCCAGTTGACGAGGATGGAGGACATTGTCTTGGTGAAACTTAAAGGGCTTGTTTTGAGCACCTTGAGGCAACATTGTCCATATGCACTACACTGGTGCGTGAAAGCAGGCCTCCAGGTGGAGGGGAAACACTGAAGAAGGTACTGGCCAGGTTGATCACCGTGAATACCGTTGCGGTGACTGGGACTCTTGAGAGCAGAGTGTGATGGTTCAGCACTGTTGGGGTTTCAAATACCGTAGCCTCTTTCGCGGCCTCCAGGCCTTGCACCATTCTGAACTCAGTGGGGTTTACAGTCTTTTTCTTCTCTGTGGAAAGCTGGGATTGATTCCGATGGGCGAGGCAGCCCAGTTTGGCCTTGTCCTTTAGTATGCGGCAGGGGACTCCCATCTGCTGGTGCAGAGCTGACGGGAAAACAAGCCGTCTACTAGGATCCACAACATGAGAGATGACGACCAGCTGGCTTTCTTGTTCTCCACCAAGACAGTCACTGTGTTAGCACATTCTCTGGTCACAGGGGGTCTTCTTGTTGGGACGTCTCCTTGAACGGCTGCTTTTTTCTCAGCACGGGCCATCAGTAGTTTCTTTTTCTCCAGCTCGATCTCAGGTCAGTATTTGTGCACAAGTTTGAAGAGCTGAGTGGCCTTTTTCCGGTCTAGGGCCTGGGTGAACTGGTTGATTGCAGGGGGCACCTCCTGGTGCTTGCAAAAGATGAACCTCTGGCGTTAGAGCTGGATGAGGTGTTGCCATTCCATGAAGCGAGTAGAGTCCTTCTTGAGTTGAATATCCTGGCCAATGTCAAAAGTTCTCAGGCCATCTTCTTAGGCGAGTTCACTTAGACCTTCAGTTGGTCAGAGACATCCTGACTCTGGGTGATGGAGTGGCTTTTCTGGTACTATGTCCAGCACCTCCTGTGATAGGTCTGCAGTGTGGTTGTTTGAGGTTCCTGTTTCTTCTTGGGTCAGGGGTGAAGAAAGTGTCATGGTCCCATCTTCCTGGAACACTCTGGTCGCTTTCAGCTTCTGCAGTAGGTCCACTCCCAATAGGTTGAGGGTGCAGGTTTTTTACACAACAAACTGGGACATGATGGAGTGTTCTGGCTGAGTCCACACGCTCAGGGGCTTCATAATCTGGAAATATCTGACTTGACCATCAATTCCCATGCAGGAAGCAGAAGATTCTGATAGGTAGGTGAGGTTGCGGAGTTCCACAAGAAAAGATATGACTACGCCATCCACTCTCAGGATATTGGTCCCACTGGTGGGGTTCCTTGTGGACTTGGTGTGCTCTTGTCCTATGGACGGGGTTCTTCACTGCTTTCTGTGTTTCTTCCTTGGCTTGCTTCTCTAGACAAAGTGGTGGGTCGTAGGGGTTCTCTGCAGCGGTTCTGGTAATGGCCAAGCTTGCCACAGTTGTAACACTTGACATTCCTTCTGTCCCGGCGGGACTCAATCCTTTTTGCTACTGTGAGCAGGGTGTCCATTGCTATTGACGTGTACTCAGGCCTGGCTGCTACCAGTGGTTTCCTGATTGGTTCTCTCAGTCCATGCACAAAAGCCTGTGCCAACATCCATCTGTGTGTCTGATCATGGGTAATGAGGCCCAAATCTTGAAACACTTGCATTACTCTGTCATGGAACTTCTCCACAGACTCTGTCTTGTCTTGACTCGTGACATGTAGGCTGAGAGTTTGTCCTGTCAGTCTGCTTTTGGCCCATTCTCTGAGTTGCTCAATTAGCTTTGGTCCTGTCTCCCAGGCATACGCATCTAACTCTGTTGGAAGCTTGAAGTGTTCTCTCATAATTGGCCAGAATGCATCACCTGCTTTTATTTCCATTACGGTCCAGAGATCAGTCCAGGCTGCTGCATACGTTCGCTGGATCTGCTGCATTTTTTGTCAAAATGGCATGGGGTGTATCCCTGGGTCTGGCAGCATACTGATCACCTGGCTTGGGATGAAGGGCTCATAGGATGGTGCTTCTACCTGTCCCTGCTCTATTGGTGCTTGTGTGTTTCCTTCCCTAGTATTGGGCAGCATGTGTGACGTTGCATCTTCATCTTCATCAGATAAGAAGTGACATGGTGTACTTGGTGCATACACTGGGTGAGATTTGGGCTTTAAAGTTGTCTTGCTGCATGGGGATTTCCCACTTCCTTGCTGAGGCTGCAGTGGATCAGTGTCATGGTTCCATGCTAGCAGCCCTGTAGCTATACCACCCCCCTGTGAAGCAAGCCCTAGCTGTGGACTGTTTTGTCTGGGGGCTACATGTAGCGTTTTGTGTAGGGAGATCTGCACTTTCTTCTCCTGATATAATGACTAGGGAGAGGTGGGGGGCACCGCATGCTACACAAGTGTCCCTGTACCATGGATTCTGTTGAGAACAGACTGAACATGTCCAATATTTCCCTTCACCATATGGGGGTGGTGATGGCTTAGCATCTTTCTCTATCTTGTACACATAAAAATCATATCCTGGCTTGTTCACATATCTTTCTGGACTTCCTAAACGATGCAAGTTTACTGCCACTTTGTACCATGCATTTGCATCAGTCAGCAATTTTGAATCTACTAGCTTCCCTTTTCTATTTTTCAATACATCCTGCCATTCCGCAGCTTGGAGTCTGCCCTTCTTATGGATTTCACACATTTTCATGAGCTGTCTGTAATTTTTTACATACTTTACTCCTTCTTGTTCAGCTACCAGCTGGGGGGCAGTTTTCTCTCCAGGGAGCATAAGACTCTCCTGCTTGCCCATCTTGTTCCCCATTTTTTAAAAAAAAAAAATGCGTAGTTTGTGTCTGCTCTCTCCCACAGCCTGTAATTCTCCTTATCTATGTGACCTTGTTCTAAGGCAAGCTTGTAGAAAAAAAAATGGCTGGAGAAATAAAGCTCTAAAATAAATTGCTTAGAGAAAAAATCTCTCCAAAATCATTTAAAAATGTATTTAAAAGAAAAATTTTTTTTTAAAAAACAAAAGTTAGATTTAGTAAAAAAACTCTAGAAAAAGTAAACATAAAAAAAATAAATTCACCAAAAAGGGGAGAAAAGAAAAACCGTATTAATCAGAAAACTCTGAAAAACAACCCTTGTTACTAAAACAGCTAATTAAAAATCTCTGGAATGTCAGCTGGCTGCTTCCCCCCTCCCTTCCTTATATCTCTGCTTGCTGTCTCTATAGCCACTGAACACGGCCAGTGATCTGCTGCCTGAAACATCCTTCAGCATGACCGGTTTGGCAGTGGGTCAGTAATGCTGTGAGGTGGCATTTCTTTGGTGGGCCGCACAGCCCTCCATGTGCTCGCCAGAAGTAGCCTGACTGCCATTAGGTACCGAGATGAGATCCTCAGACCCCTTGTGAGACCATATGCTGGTGCGGTTGGCCTTGGGTTCCTCCTAATGCAGGACAATGCCAGAACTCATATGTCTGGAGTGTGTCAGCAGTTCCTACAAGATGAAGGCATTGAAGCTATGGAATGGCCCGCCCGTTCCCCAGACCTGAATCCGATTGAGCACATCTGGGACATCATGTCTTGCTCCATCCACCAACATTATGTTGCACCACAGACTGTCAAGGAGTTGGCAGATGCTTCAGTCAAGGTCTGGGAGGAGATAGTAACATAGTCCATCTAGTTCAACCCATATCCTATCCTAACCTGCCCTAACATGTTGATCGAGAGGAAGGCAAAAAAAAACCCAAGTGGCAAACAGTAAGCTTCACATTGGGGAAAAAAATTCCTTCCCGACTCCACATACGGCAATCAGACTAGCTCCCTGGATCAACGCAATATCTAGGAAACTAGTGTATATAACCTGTAATATTACACTTTTCAAGAAAGGCATCCAGTCCCTTCTTAAATTTTAGTAGGGAATCACTCATTACAACATTAGACGGCATAGAGTTCCATACTTTCACTGCTCTTACAGTAAAGAATCTGCGTCTGTGATTATAGATAAACCTTCTTTCCTCCAGACGTAGAAGATGCCCCCTTGTCTGCGTCACAGGTCTAAGAGTAAAAAGATCATTAGAAAGTTCTTTGTACTGTCCCCTCATATATTTATACATTGTAATAAGATCACCCCTAAGCCTTCGTTTTTCCAAACTAAATAACCCCAAGTGTAATAACCTGTCCTAGTATTGCAAACCCCCTAGTTCTCTAATAACCTTGGTCGCTCTTATCTGCACCTGCTACAGTTCAGCTATGTCTTTTTTATACACCGGAGACCAGAACTGTACACAGTATTCTAAGTGTGGTCGCACCAGTGACTTGTATAGAGGTAAAATTATGTTCTCCTCATGAGCATCTATGCCTCTTTTAATGCATCCCATTATTTTATTTGCCTTGGCAGCAGCTGTCTGACATTGGCCACTAAATGTGAGTTTGTCGTCCACCCATACACCCAGGTCTTTTTCAGTGACAGTTTTGCCCAGTGTTTTACAATTAAGCACATAATTATACATCTTGTTGTAACGGGTCTGGTGGGTGGAACTACTGACGAGACAGGTCAGGTTGGTGGAACCACATAGCTTTATTATACAAGAGATTTTACTTGTAAGAGAGCGGGTGGCACCTGGGAAAAGGGCAGGGATTCACGGCAGAGGATATAGGTAGTTTCTGGACAGGCAGGTTTGTCACAGCAAGTGACCAAGGAAGTCTCTGGGCAGGCAGGTTGTAACGGTAAGTAACCGAGGCAGTCTCTGGACAGGCAGGTTGTCACGGCAAGTGACCAAGGCAGTCTCTGGGACAGGCAGGTTGTCACGGCAAGTGACCAGGCAGTCTCTGGGCAGGCAGGTTGTCACGGCAGGTGACCAGGCAGTCTCTGGGCAGGCAGGTTGTCACGGCAAGTGACCAGGAAGTCTCTAGACAGGCAGGTTGTCACGGCAAGTGACCAGGCAGACTCTGGGCAGGCAGGTTGTCATGGCAAGTGACCAGGCAGTCTCTAGACAGGCAGGTTGTCACAGCAAGTGACCAGGCAGTCTCTAGACAGGCATGTATATACGACCTGATATGGTGGAGCCTCCAGGTAGGCTGCAGTCGGATGGCAGATGATCGCTCCCAGGTGAGCAGGCAAGAGCCGGGGATCTCTGCAGATGATGTCCGAACTTCAGGATGGAGCTGCAGTCGGATGGCAGATGATCGCTCCCAGGTGAGCAGGCAAGAGCCGGGGATCTCTGCAGATGACGTCCGAACCTCTGGATGGAACTGCAGACGGATGGCAGACAGGCAAGCCGACAGGTAACAGGCAGGTAAGTGGAATCAGGAGCTGAAGGCTGAAACAGAGTTAGACTGCACAGGAACAACATTGCTCGGGCACCTACATTAAGGAGGAAGCCCTTAATATAGGGTGGAGTCCTCCAGCATTGGCTGGAGACTGATTTGGAAAATGCGCGCGGCTCCTTTAAGAGCGGGGGAGGGTGCGGGCGCGCGCCCTAAGGCCAGTAGCAGGGAAGGAGCGCGCGGGACCAGCAGGGCGGAAGGAGGACGTCATAGGCGCAGAGGGGGCTGGGAGCACTGAGGACGCTAAGCGCAGGTGAGGAGAGCGACGTCCCTGTCTGGCAGCAGGCAAGGACGCAGGCGCTACAGTACCCCCCCCTCTAGGCCCCCCCTTCTTTAGGCCAGAAAGAAATTTAGCTAGGATAAGAGGGGCATGGATGTTCTCCCGAGGCTCCCAGGTTCTCTCCTCAGGACCAAACCCCTTCCAATCCCCCAAAAAATAAGTCTTTCTTCCTACCCTTTTTGTGGCCAGAATGTTCTCTACCTCAAATTCATCATCAGCAGACACTGGAGCAGGAGGTGTACCTGTAGACTTAAAAAAAGAGTTAAGAACCACAGGTTTGAGGAGAGATACATGAAAAGAATTAGGAATTCTCAAATTGGCCGGGAGTTTCAATTTATAGGACACCGGATTGATCTGACTGATGATCTCAAAAGGACCGATGAACCGAGGACCTAACTTGTAGGACGGAATTTTGAGTCGAACATATTTGGACGAAAGCCAGACTTTGTCCCCAGGACGGAATTGAGGAGGATCCAGACGTTTTTTGTCAGCATGTCTTTTCATGCGCTCGGATGACTGAATGAGTGCGGACCGGGTACTCTCCCAGATGGAGGAGAATTCTCTAACCAGAGATTCCGCAGCTGGATTGTCCACAGAGATGGAAACAGGGACAGGGATCCGAGGGTGCTGACCGAAGACTACAAAAAACGGAGACTTGGTGGAAGATTCGCTCTCATGATTATTGTAGGAGAATTCGGCCCAAGGCAGGAGCTCCACCCAGTCAGAATGGTGGGCATTAACGAAGTGTCGAAGATAACTGGTCAAATTCTGATTTATTCGTTCAACTTGTCCATTGGACTGTGGGTGGTAAGCGGAGGAAAAATCCAGGGTGACGTCTAGCAACTTACAAGTGGCTCTCCAGAAACGTGAGGTGAACTGAACCCCACGATCCGACACAATGTGACGAGGCAGACCATGAAGACGGAAGATGTGGCGGATAAAGTCTTTAGCCAACTCGGGTGCAGACGGAAGACCTGGCAGAGGAATGAAGTGAGCCATCTTGGAAAAGTGGTCAGCGACCACCCAAATGACCGTACAACCGGCAGAGACGGGCAGATCTGTTATGAAGTCCATGGCTGTATGCTGCCAGGGGCAGCGGGTACAGGAAGCGGAAGAAGACGGCCGGTAGGCAGGTGTCTCGGAACTTTGTTGCGGGCACAGGAAACACAGGCAGAAACAAAGTCTATTACGTCTTTGTGCAGGGTAGGCCACCAATAATGCCGAGTAATGAGTTGGAGGGTCTTTTTTTGACCAGCGTGGCCAGCGAGTTTAGACGAGTGACCCCAATGTAGGATTCTCTTCCGATCGGTTTCTGATACGAACGTCTTACCAGGAGGGAGACGATTTAGACTCACGGGAGCCACCTGCATCACTCTGGCGGGATCGATGATATGTTTAGGCTCATCTTCGAGATCCGACACCAGGAAAGACCGATACAAGGCATCCGCCTTGACGTTTTTGTCAGCTGGGCGAAAATGCAAAAGAAAATCGAAGCGGGCAAAAAACAAGGACCACCGGGCTTGGCGAGGATTAAGTCTCTGTGCCTGTTGGAGGTATGCCAGATTTTTGTGATCCGTGTAGATGATTACCGGATGAAGAGCCCCTTCGAGTAGGTAACGCCACTCCTCCAATGCCAACTTAATGGCCAATAACTCTCGATCTCCTATGGAGTAGTTGCGCTCGGAGGAGGAGAAGAGTTTGGAGAAGAAACCGCAGGACACCATCCTCCCGGATGGCGATTTTTGGGTAAGAACCGCTCCGGCTCCAGCAGAGGAAGCGTCCACCTCCAGGAAGAACTGCTTGTTGCCATCCGGGCGATGCAGCACTGGAGCGGAAGAGAAGGCTTGTTTCAGAGAAAGGAAGGCCTCCTCTGCTTCGGTCGTCCACTGTTTGGGGTTAGCATCCTTGCGAGTGAGCGCTGAGATTGGAGCAGTCCTGGAAGAGAAGTGCGGTATGAAGAGACGGTAATAGTTGGCGAATCCCAGGAACCGCTGAATGGCCTTCAACCCCTCCGGTCGGGGCCACTTCTCGATGGCAGACAATTTCTCCGGATCCATTCGTAGGCCTGTCTGAGAAATGATGTAGCCCAGAAACGGAAGCGATGTCTGCTCAAAGAGGCACTTCTCATATTTGGCGAAGAGGTGATTCTGCCTGAGCTTGAGCAGAACCTGACGAACATCCCTCCGGTGAGACTGAAGATCCGGAGAGAAGACCAAGATGTCGTCAAGGTACACCACAACGCAGGAATAGAGGAGGTCCCGGAAGATGTCGTTGACCAACTCCTGAAAGACTGCTGGAGCATTACAGAGACCAAAGGGCATCACCAAGTACTCGTAGTGGCCGTCCCGGGTGTTGAATACCGTCTTCCATTCATCTCCTCGACGGATACGAACCAGGTTGTATGCTCCACGAAGATCTAGTTTGGTGAAGACTCTAGCCCCTCTAAGACGATCAAACAGTTCTGGAATGAGCGGAAGAGGGTACTTATTCTTCACCGTGATCGAATTTAGGCCTCTGTAGTCAATACAGGGACGGAGAGATCCGTCTTTCTTTTTAACGAAGAAAAAACCTGCTCCCGCTGGGGAGGTAGATTTCCGGATAAATCCCTTTGCTAAGTTCTCCTCGATATATTCGGACATCGACCTGGTCTCAGCAGCAGACAACGGGTAAATACGCCCACGGGGAGGCGTAGTACCGGGTAACAGGTCAATCGGGCAATCATATGGTCTATGCGGGGGTAATGTCTCTGCTTCCTTTTTATTGAAAACATCAGCAAATGACCAATATGGAATCGGGAGTCCAGGTAGATTAGCAGGTGTAGGAGAAGAATAGACAGGATGAACAGGCACCAGACACGTTTTATGACAGTCCTGTCCCCAGCGAAGAACCTCTCCATTCTGCCAGTCGAGCACAGGTGCATGTTTTTGGAGCCAAGGCAGACCTAGTAAGAAAGCATGAGAGAGTCCAGGCAGAACATGAAATGAGATGCTCTCAGAATGCAACATTCCCACCTGCAGGGTTATGACTTCGGTGATAAGTCGGATGGGACGAGGTAGGAGACCCCCATCCACAGCAGCAACAGATACAGGTTCAACAAGAGGTTTGGTGGGAATGTGATACTTCTCTACTAGAGCCTGTGACACGAGATTCCCAGCTGCTCCAGAATCAAGTTGGGCCATTTCGAAGTGGCGGTTCTTACCGATCAGAATTGAAACCGACAGCAGCAGGGATGAAGAGGATTTATTTTTGTCTAGATTGACCTCTCCGAGCGAACCTAGACACAGGCGTTTTCCCGACTTCTCCGGACAGGTTTGGATCCAGTGCTCCTTACTGCCGCAGTAGAAGCAACTTTTCTCGGCACGGCGTGAGTCCTGACGGGCTTTGACCATCTTGGTCTGGTCGACCTGTATAGGCTCAGCAGTGTGCACCTGAGGAGAAACGGAAGAGGTTATAGATCTCTGACACGAGGGTGCAAGATGGGAAAATTCTTTTTTACGGGTGATCTCTTTGGCTCGTTCCTGGAACCGAAGATCAATTCGATTGGCAAGATTTATTAAATCATCTAGAGAGGTTGGAACGTCCCGACCGGCAAGTTCGTCTTTAATACGGCCGGACAGACCCTCCCAGAAGACCGAAATTAGAGCTTCATTGTCCCAGGCTAGTTCTGAGGCTAAAGTCCGGAACCGTATGGCATATTGACCAACGGTGAGACTCTCCTGACGGAGACGCAGCAGAGATGATGCAGAGGAAGTCTTCCGTCCAGGTTCGTCGAATACCCTCCGGAAGGTCGAGAGAAAAAGCAGGCAGGTCAGATACCAGAGGATCCTCTCTCTCCCAGAGAGGATTAAGCCAGGCCAGGGCTTCTCCGGTGAGATGGGACATGATGAAGGCAATTTTGGCCCGGTCAGAGTTAAACTGGTGTGCCAGGAGTTCAAAATGCAGGGTGCACAGATTAATGAAACCCCGAGCCAGAGCAGGATCGCCTCCAAACCTAGGAGGAGCTGACAGTCGGGGTCCGGGAATGGAAACCACGGAATTGGGAATCAGCGGGACTGACGGATTATGAGTCATGGCTCCAGCGATGGTTGCAAGTGATGATTTCAGAGTGTCCAGACGGGATTTGACGTTCCGCAGGTGACCCAGGATGGTCTCCTGTTGAGACCTCTGGCGAGACAGCTCATGACACAGTTCCGGGAGTGAAGGGGTTTGGGTGCCACCGGGTTCCATGGCCCGAGCAAACTGTAACGGGTCTGGTGGGTGGAACTACTGACGAGACAGGTCAGGTTGGTGGAACCACATAGCTTTATTATACAAGAGATTTTACTTGTAAGAGAGCGGGTGGCACCTGGGAAAAGGGCAGGGATTCACGGCAGAGGATATAGGTAGTTTCTGGACAGGCAGGTTTGTCACAGCAAGTGACCAAGGAAGTCTCTGGGCAGGCAGGTTGTAACGGTAAGTAACCGAGGCAGTCTCTGGACAGGCAGGTTGTCACGGCAAGTGACCAAGGCAGTCTCTGGGACAGGCAGGTTGTCACGGCAAGTGACCAGGCAGTCTCTGGCAGGCAGGTTGTCACGGCAGGTGACCAGGCAGTCTCTGGGCAGGCAGGTTGTCACGGCAAGTGACCAGGAAGTCTCTAGACAGGCAGGTTGTCACGGCAAGTGACCAGGCAGACTCTGGGCAGGCAGGTTGTCATGGCAAGTGACCAGGCAGTCTCTAGACAGGCAGGTTGTCACAGCAAGTGACCAGGCAGTCTCTAGACAGGCATGTATATACGACCTGATATGGTGGAGCCTCCAGGTAGGCTGCAGTCGGATGGCAGATGATCGCTCCCAGGTGAGCAGGCAAGAGCCGGGGATCTCTGCAGATGATGTCCGAACTTCAGGATGGAGCTGCAGTCGGATGGCAGATGATCGCTCCCAGGTGAGCAGGCAAGAGCCGGGGATCTCTGCAGATGATGTCCGAACTTCCGGATGGAGCTGCAGTCGGATGGCAGATGATCGCTCCTAGGTGAGCAGGCAAGAGCCGGGGATCTCTGCAGATGACGTCCGAACCTCTGGATGGAACTGCAGACGGATGGCAGACAGGCAAGCCGACAGGTAACAGGCAGGTAACTGGAATCAGGAGCTGAAGGCTGAAACAGAGTTAGACTGCACAGGAACAACATTGCTCGGGCACCTACATTAAGGAGGAAGTCCCCTTTAAAATAGGGTGGAGTCCTCCAGCATTGGCTGGAGACTGATTTGGAAAATGCGCGCGGCTCCTTTAAGAGCGGGGGAGGGTGCGGGCGCGCGCCCTAAGGCCAGTAGCAGGGAAGGAGCGCGCGGGACCAGCAGGGCGGAAGGAGGACGTCATAGGTGCAGAGGGGGCTGGGAGCACTGAGGACGCTAAGCGCAGGTGAGGAGAGCGACGTCCCTGTCTGGCAGCAGGCAGGGACGCAGGCGCTACACTTGTGTGTTCTACCCAAGTGCATGACCTTACATTTATCCCCATTAAAGCTCATTTTCCATTTATCAGCCCAAGCTTCTAGTTTATATAAATCCTCCTGTAATATAAAATGGTCCTCCTCTGTATTTATTACCCTGCAGAGTTTAGTGTCATCTGCAAATATTGAAATACTACTCTGTATGCCCCCTACAAGGTCATTAATAAACATGTTAAAGAGAAGCGGCCCCAATACTGACCCCTGTGGTACCCCACTGCTAACTGTGACCCAGTCTGAGTGTGCTCCATTAATAACCACCCTTTGTTTCCTATCCATGAGCCAGTTCTTAACCCACTTACACATATTTTCCACTATCCCCATTGTTCTCATTTTATTTATCAACCTTTTGTGTGGCACCGTATCAAAAGCTTTTGAGAAGTCCATGAACACCACGTCCACTGCGTTCCCTTGGTCCAGTCTGGAACTTACCCCTTCATAAAAGCTTATCAAATTAGTCTGACAAGAACGGTCCCTCGTAAACCCATGCTGATATTGTGTCATGAGGTTATTCAGCCTCAGATACTCCAATATAGTATCCCTTAAAAAACCCTCCAGGATTTTACCCACAGTAGATGTTAAGCTCACTGGCCTATAATTTTCAGGTTCAGTTTTTTGCCCCCTTTTTGAATATTGGCACCACATTTGCTATACGCCAGTCCTGTGGTACAGACCCCGTTATTATGGAATCTTTAAAGATTAAAAATAATGGTCTATCTATGACTGTACTTAATTCCTGCAGTACTCGGAGGTGTATCCCATCCGGGCCCGGGGATTTGTCAACTTTAGTGATTTTTAGACGCCGCCGTACTTCTTGCTGGGTTAAGCAGGTGACATTTAATGGAGAAATTTTTTTATCACTTATCATGTTATCTGTCATGGGATTTTCTTGTGTAAATACAGTTGAAAAAAAGTCATTTAGCATATTGGCTTTTTCCTCATCCTCATCCACCATTTCACCCAGACTATTTTTAAGGGGACCAACACTATCATTTTTTAGTTTCTTGCTATTTATGTAGTTAAAGAATATTTTGGGATTATTTTTACTTTCTCTGGCAATTAGTCTCTCTGCCTCAATCTTTGCTGTCTTGATTTGCTTTTTACAGAATTTATTCAGACTTCTGTATTTATTTAATGCCTCATCACTACCTACTTGCTTTAAATTCCTAAACGCTTTCTTTTTGTCACTTATTGCGCCCCTTACAGCTCTATTTAGCCATAGTGGTTTCCTCCTAATTCTAGCATGTTCATTCCAATAGGGTATATACTGTGCACAGGTCCTATTCAGGATGCTAATAAACGTCTCCCATTTTCTTTGTGTATTTTTATGTCTCAGTGCAATAAACTGGGACGATATCCTAAGATCATCTCTCATCCGTTGGAAATTTGCCTTCCTGAAGTTTAGTGTCCTTGTAACCCCTCGACTACACATCTTATTAAAGGATACATGAAAGCTTATTATTTTGTGATCACTATTACCCAAGTGACCCCCAACCCTTATATTTGATATGTGGTCTGTTGGTTAATATTAGGTCTAGCAGTGCCCCCCCTCTTGTTGGGTCCTGAACTAGTTGTGAAAGGTAATTGTCTCTCATAGTTGTCAAAAACTTATTACATTTGCTGGAACTGCAGGTTTCTGTTCCCCAATGTATTTCAGGGTAGTTGAAGTCCCCCATAATAATGACTTCTCCTTGAGTCACTGCTTCATCTGTTTGCTTTACGAGGATATTCTCTGTTGCTTCCATTATTTTAGGAGACTTATAACAAACCCCTATCAGTAATTTATTATTGTTCCCCCCTCCCCTAATCTCCACCCACAGAAACTCTACATCTTCATTAGATTCACAGATATCACACAGGATGGGTTTTAAGGATGATTTTACATATAAACACACATCCCCACCTCGCTTATTTTACGGTCATTTCTAAACAGACTATAGCCCTGTAAATTAACCGCCCAGTCATGGCTCTCATCCAGCCAAGTCTCTGATATCCTATAGAGTCACACGTGTCTAGGTAATATGTGGTAGCTTTTTATACTATTTTTGGGCTATATATGCCCTGTTGTCATTTGCACTATGCCACTTTACCAGTAAGTGTTGTGATATGCTACCTTGATTGCAAACATTATGCTATTTATTATCTATTAGCGCTTTACACTTACCCAATGTGTGACTGCTTTATGTATTAACCCTGTGGGATTTGTGTATTAATAAGATTAACTGATATGTGAGTTATATTGCTTCTTTGCACTGTCCATTGGATATACCTATTATTTTCTTGACCTTGGTTGTTCCCTGTCATACATGTGTTATGCAGTCATTTGTCCTCTATCACTTTCCAGTTTTCCTTATTCCTGGCATATTTATTTAAATAAAATCATATTTTTATACTTTAATTTGTTCTTGGGAATTTTTTTTGCATTCTTTTTTCTTCATGCTTCGATGAAAATAACATAGCGTACTCATAATTATAATAAAAAAAAACATAAAAGCCATCTGACCACGTCAAGATGAACCTATTAGGGACGGTCCTCACCTCTAGTATTTAAACCTTGCCATATAAGGATGTGGCTCCGTTTCCCATGGCTGAGTGTCCACAAGCCGAGTCTCAATCCTTCTCAGCCCTTATTCACTTTATGTCATTTGACATATGGTAAGGTTTTAATACTGGCTGTTAGGACAGTCCCAAAAAGAGTCACCTTGACATGGTGTGATTGCTTTTACTTTATTTTTTAGCAAAATTGTGGTAACTAAGTACCCTATATTATTTTCATGCACTATTTATATTTATTTATTTATTGCAGGGTATTTTAATATTTAGTTTTTCTCTCAGATTTTATCTGTGTAGTGGCCAGCATGAACATGCGCACACCAACTTATATTCCAACTCATCTCTTTATGTTTTTGTTTCAGTCTTTGTGGCCTCACTTTTCCTTGAGCTGGACATTACATTCATATAGTTCCCCAAGGCTTGGGGCCCACTATTTGAGTCTCAGTCCTTCTTCACATTATGTCACTTGACATAAGGTAATGTTTTAATACTAGAGGTTAAGGCCGTCCCAAATAGGGTCACCTTTAGGATATGGGATGGCTTTTACATTTTTTGGTTCAAAATTATGTTAACTTAGTACCTTACATTATTTTCATGCACTATTGCTATTTATTTATTCACTGCAAGATATTTGCTTATTTTGTTTTTATCTCAGGTTTTAAAATAAATTATTAGTTAATCCATAGCTCCCAACCTTTCCAGATTCAGTGGGCCTAGTCCACTTTGAGGGCTCAGTCCCAATGTCCTAACACGTCATTGATTTGTCTCAGCTTCAATACTCACCTCTTCATCGCTCTCGTAGCTCCTGCTCGATGGCGGAGCCACTTCTCTCTGTTCACTGCATAAATTAAACATAATTTATTCACTTTTCTTACCCCAGGACACAAACTAGCTTTTCTATGTTCACAGGCGGCAGCTTTATCCATGAGCTACAGCTCATATTGATGAACATAGGAGATTTTAGTAATCTTGACATGTACAGTATTGTAGGCAGTGAACCCTGAAGCAGATTATACATGTACATTGTACGCAATATCTTTTTTTTATTGTGAGGGTCTCCCTAGGTCTTGAATCCACAATCCTCAACATTTTCAGGCAGGAGCTAAACTACTGAGCCACAAGCTCTGGTAACATAGTAACATAGTTATTAACCCCTTAACGACCAAGCCATTTTGTAGGTTAATGACCAGGCCACATTTTACATTTCTGACCACTGTCTCTTTATGTGCTTATAACTCTGGAACGCTTCAACGGATCTTGGCGATTCTGAGAATGTTTTCTCGTGACATATTGTACTTCATGATAGTGGTAAAATTTCTTCGATATAACTTGCATTTATTTATGAAAAAAATGAAAATATGGTAAAAATTTAGAAAATTTTGCAATTTTCAAACTTTTAATTTTTATGCCATTAAATCAGAGAGATATGTCACAAAAAATAGTTAATAAATAACATTTCCTACATGTCTACTTTACATCAGCACAATTTTGGAACCAAAATTTTTTTTTTGTTAGGAAGTTATAAGTGCTAAAAGTTGACCAGCAATTTCTCATTTTTCCAACAAAATTTACAAAATCATTTTTTTAGGGACCACCTCACATTTGAAGTGAATTTGTGGGGTCAATATGACAGAAAATACCCAAAAGTGACACCATTCTAAAAACTGCACCCCTCAAGGTGTTCAAAGCCACATTCAAGAAGTTTATTAACCCTTTAGGTACTTCACAAGAATTGAAGCAATGTGGAAGGAAAAAATGAACATTTAACTTTTTTTCCCAAAATTTTTCTTTCGACACAATTTTTTAAATTTTGTCAAGGGTATCAGGAGAAAATGAACCACAATATTTGTTGTACAATTTCTCCTGAGTACACCGATACCCCATGTGTGGGGGAAAGCCAATCTTTAGGCGCACGGCAGTGCTCAGAAGGGAAGGAGCATCATTTGAGATTTTGAATGTCAAATTGGCTGGAATCGAGAGCGGACACCATGTCGCGTTTGGAGAGTACTTGATGTACCTAAACAGTGGAAACCCCCCATAAGTGACCCCATTTTGGAAACTATACCCACCAAGGAATTTATCTAGATCTGTGGTGAGAGCTTTGAACCCCCAAGGGCTTCACAGAAGGTTATAACATAGAGCCGTAAAATTAAAAAATCATATTTTTTTCCACAAAAATGATCTTTTCATCCCAATTTTTATTTTCCAAAGGATAAATGGACCCCAAAAGTTATTGTGCAATTTGTCCTGAGTACGCTGATACCCCATATGTGCGGGTAAACCACTATTTGGGCGCATGGCAAAGCTCGGAAGGGAAGCAGCACCATTTGACTTTTTGGCTGGAATTGAGATTGGACGCCATGTCGCATTTGGAGAGTCCCTGTGTGCCTAAACAGTGAAAACCCCCACAAGTGACCCCATTTTGGAAACTAGACCCCCCAAGGAACTTATCTAGATGTGTGGTGAGAGCTTTGAACCCCCAAGGGCTTCACAGAAGGTTATAACGTAGAGCCGTAAAATTAAAAAATCATATCTTTTCCACAAAAATGATCTTTCCACCCCCAATTTTTATTTTCCAAAGGGTGACAGGACCCCAAAAGTTATTGTGCAATTTGTCCTGAGTACGCTGATACCCCATATGTGGGGGTAAACCACTATTTTGACGCATGGCAGAGCTCGGAAGGAAAGGAGCGCCGTTTTCAAATGCAGACTTTGATGGAATGGTCTGCGGGTGTCATGTCACGTTTGGAGAGCCCCTGATGTGCCTAAACAGTAGAAACCCCCCACAAGTACCCTATTTTGGAAACTAGACCCCCCAAGGAACTTATCTAGATGTGTGGTGAACACTTTGAACCCCCAAGTGCTTCACAGAAGTTTATAACGTAGAGCCGTGAAAATAAAAAAATCATTTTTTTCCACAAAAATAATCTTTTTGACCCAAAATTTTTATTTTTATAAGGGTAACAGGAGAAATAGGACCCCAAAAGCTATTGTGCAATTTGTCCTGAGTACGCTGATACCCCATATGTGGGGGGAACCACTATTTTGACGCATGGAAGAGCTTGGAAGGGAAGGAGCACCGTTTTTGAATGCAGACTTTGATGGAATGGTCTGCGGGTGTCATGTCGCGCTTGGAGAGCCCCTGATGTGCCTAAACAGTAGAAACCCCCCACAATTGACCCCATTTTGGAAACTAGACCCCCCAAGGAACTTATCTAGATGTGTGGTCAGCACTTTGAACCCCCAAGGGCTTCACAGAAGTTTATAACGTAGAGCCGTGAAAATAAAAAAATCATATTTTTTTCCACAAAAATGACCTTTTTGCCCCCAAATTTTTATTTTTATAAGGGTAACAGGAGAAATAGGACCCCAAAAGTTCATGTGCAATTTGTCCTGAGTACGCTGATATCCCATATGTGGGGGAACCACTGTGATCGCCTTACTGCGATCTTTGGAGGCAGAATGAACAAATCCACAAAAGGTGAAGAATTGGTTTTATTTTTTACGCCGTTCCTCATGCGGTATTAGGGATTAGGCGACTAAATTTTTCGGGTCGGTGCGATTACAGCGATACCAGATTTATACCCTTTTTTCATGTTTAGCTTCTGTCACACACTAAAAGATGCTTTTTTTTGGAAGAATTTTATTGTATGAAATTTTTGCATCGCCGTATTTTGAGAGCTATAATTTTTCCATATTTCGTCCAACAGAGTTATCTGTGGGCTTATTTTTTGCGGGACGAGCTGACGTTTTTATTGGTACCATAATCGGCCACATAACGTTTTTTGATCGCTTCCTATTCCGATTTTTGTGGAAGCAGAATGAACAAAAACCAGCAATTCAGGAATTGTTTTTTTTTTTTTTCCTCCGTTCCGCGTGTGGTAAAATTGATAAAGCAGCTTTATTCTTCGGGTCACTACGATTACAGCGATACCTCATTTATATATTTTTTAATGTTTTGGCGTTTTTTACACAATTAAAATGTTTATAGAAAAATAATTATTTTTGCATCAGTTTATTCCGAGAGCTATAACTTTTTTATTTTTTCACTGATAATGCTCTGTAGTGGCTTGTTTTTTTCGGGACAAGATGACGTTTTCAGCGGTACCATGATTCTTTATATCCCACTTTTTGATCGCGTGTTATTGCACTTTTTCCAAGCAGTATGATGATACCGCTTGGAAAAAGTATATTTTACTACTTTTTTTGTGTTTTTTTTTACAGCTTTCACTGAAGGGGTTAACTATGGTTATGCTTTTATAGATGGGATTTTTACGGACGCGGCGACACCAAACATGTGTATTTTTTTGTGTTTGTTTTTTTTTATTACATAAAAATGTGTATTTTTTAGGGGAATTTTTTTAAATTATTTTTTAATATTTTTTTTACAATTTTTTTTAAAAAATGCTTTTTTTTACCTTGTCCCTTTATGGGACTTTCACTTTTTTTACTTTTGATTGCAAGTACAATGCATTGCAATGCACCAGCATTGCAATGCATTGTACCTAAGCTGCTGTGACCATGGTCACAGTGGCTTTCCATAGCTAGATGACCCGGAGGTTGTCATGACAACCCCGGGTCATCAAGGCAAAGATCGGGCCCTGCAAATACAATCGCAGCAGTCAGGGGGTTAACAGCCAGGGGCGGCGGGGGCGCCGCTCCTGGCTGTCAGTGCAAGAAGCTCGGCCAGAAGTTTATAACGCCCGGGCGTGAAAATAAAAAATCATATTTTTTACACAAACCTGATTGTTTAGTCCCCAATTTTTTATTTTCCCAAGGGTAACAGGAGAAATTAGACCACAAAAGTTGTTGTCCAATTTGTCCTGAGTACGCTGATACCCCATATGTGGGGGGGACCACTGTTTTGGCGCACGGCAGGGCTCGGAAGGGAGAGAGTGCCATTTGACTTTTTGAACGCCACAGCGTTTTTGGAGACCCCCTGATGTGCCTAAATAGTGGAAACCCCTCAATTCTAGCTCCAACCCTAACCCCAACACACCCCTAACCCTAATCCCAACCCTAACCCTAATACCAACCCTAATTCCAACCCTAATTCTAACCCTAACCCTAATTGTAACCCTAACCCTAATTGTAACCCTAACCCTAATTCCAACCCTAACCCTAATTATAACCCTAACCCTAATTATAACCCTAATCCTAAAGCTAGGTTCATATTGCGTTTTACCAGCCCGTTCAACACATAGCGTTAACGGGCTGGTAACGGTATAGCAATCGCGTTATGCTACACCCGTTAGCACAGAGGAATCAGCAGATGATTCATCTGTGCTAGCGGTGACGGAGCCCAGACGCTGCAGGCCGCGTCCGAGGCTCCGTCACTGAATGACGGCACGTCACAAACGCATGCCGCTTTACGGCATGTGTCGCGATGCGCCCTCAAATGGCGGTGAATGGCAGCGTTAACGGACTGCGTTACACCGCGTTATACCACGGTGTAACGCAATCCATCTATCTGACTGCCATAACGCAGTATGAACCCAGCCTAACCCTAACCCTAATGCTAACCCTAATTATAACCCTAACCCTAATTATAACCCTAACCCTAATGGAAAAATGAAAATAAATAAAATTTCTTTATTTTATTATATGTACCTAGCCAAGGGGGTGAAATAAGGGGGTTTATATACTTTTTTTTTTATTTTGATCACTGTGACAATTTATCACAGTGATCAAAATGTACTTTTAGAGAATGAATGAATAATTTTTTGAATTTGCCGCCAAGCAGATTCGGCGGGCGCACTGCGCATGCGCACGCCATTTTTTTTTACTGGAAGAAGAAGCCGGCCTGAACGGAGGACAGGGGAGGACCTGAGGCCAGGGGGAGGATCGGACCACACAGAGGGGAGGATCGGAGGACACGGGACCCCTGCAGGTACAGGGGGGAGGAGATCGGGGGTCCCGGGACACTATTTCTCTCCCCTCTGATGTGCGATCACATCAGAGGGAGAGAAATTTACAGGCAGGGATCGCGGCTGTGATTTTTCTTGACATCAGAGGAGAGAGAAATTAAATGGCACATTGTTTTTTTTGTTGCAATCGCCGTTATACGGTTAATAGCCGCGATCGCAACATCGGTGTCGGTAAAAACCGACCCGATTCATGTTCTCTGGGGTCTCGGCTACACCCGGTAGCCGAGACCCCGGAGAAAATGCGCCTCTGGGGGCGCTATTCACTTTTTCCTGTGGTTTAAGTACCCTTAATGACCGCCGTTAAAAGGCGTATCGGCGGTCATTAAGGGGTTAATGATTAAAAATAAAGGTCTGTCATTGACTGTACATAATTCCTGCAGTACTCGGGGGTGTATCCTATCCGGGCCCGGGGATTTGTCAATTTTAGTGATTTTTAGACGCCGCCGTACTTCATGTTGTGTTAAGCAGGTGCCATTTAATGGAAAAAAAATTTTTTTATCACTGATCATGTTACCTGTCATGGGATTTTCTTGTGTAAATACTTTTGCAAAAAAGTAATTTAGCATATTGGCTTTTTCCTCATCCACCATTTCACCCAGACTATTTTTAAGGGGACCAATACTATTATTTTTTAGTTTCTTACTATTTATATAGTTAAAGAATAATTTGAGATTATTTTTACTTTCTCTGGCAATGAGTCTCTCTGTCTCAAGCTTTACTGTCTTGATTTGCTTTTTACAGAATTTATTTAGTCTTCTGTATTTATTTAATGCCTCATCACTACCTACTTGCTTTAATTCCCTAAACGCTTTCTTTTTGTCACTTATTGCGCCCCTTACAGCCCTATTTAGCCATAGTGGTTTCCTCCTATTTCTAGCATGTTTATTCCCATAGGGTATATACTGTGCACAGGTTCTATTCAGGATGCAATTAAACGTCTCCCATTTTCTTTGTGTATTTTTATGTCTCAGGAAATGGTTCCAGTTAATTGCACCAAGATCATCTCTCATCCGTTGGAAATTTGCCTTCCTGAAGTTTAGTGTCCTTGTAACCTCTCTACTACACATCTTATTAAAGGATACATGAAAACTTATTATTTTGTGATCACTATTACCCAAGTGACCCCCAACCCTTATATTTGATATGCGGTCTGGCCTGTTGGTTAATATTAGGTCTAGCAGTGCCCCACTCTTGTTGGGTCCTGAACTAGTTGTGAAAGGTAATTGTCTCTCATAGTTGTCAAAAACCTATTACCTTTGCTGGAACTGCAGGTTTCTGTTCCCCAATGTATTTCAGGGTAGTTGAAGTCCCCCATAATAATGACTTTTCTTTGAGTCGCTGCTTAATTTATTTGCTTTACGAGGATATTCTCCGTTGCTTCCATTTTTTTTGGAGACTTATAACAAACCCCTATCAGTAATTTACTATTTTTTCCCCCTCCCCTTATCTCCACCCACAAGGAATCTACATTTTCATTAGATTCACATATATTATCACGCAGGATGGGTTTTAAGGATGATTTTACATATAAACACACACCCCCACCTAGCTTATTTTTATGGTCATTTATAAACAGACTATAGCCCTGTAAATTAACAGCCAGTTGTGGCTCTCATCCAGCCAAGTCTCAGATATCCCCACCATGTCATAATTATGTTCCAACAAAATTAATTCTAATTCCGCCATTTTGTTGGTGAGGCTTCTGGCATTAGTATACATGCACTTTATGTATCTCTCTGTACCTCTATTCTTTCTTAAATTATTAACTGTTCTAACCCCACCCCAAATTTCATTATTTGTGCCCAGGTCTCTATCTGCACTGTCTTCCCCTCCTATAAAATGAATACCCTCCACCCCAGTCCCTAGTTTAAAGAAGCCTCCAACCTTCTAACCATTTTCTCCCCCAGCACAGCACCGAGAAGTCGGCCCAGTTCTCCAGGAACCCAAACCCCTCCTTCCTACATTAATTCTTGAGCTACTTATTAACCTCCCTAATCTTCCATTGCCTCTCTGGTGTGGCACGTGGTACAGGTAATATTTCAGAAAATACCACGTTGAAGGTCCTTGCTTTCAGCTTGCAGCCTAATTCCATGAATTCATTTTTGAGGACCTTCCACCTACCTCTAGCTTTGTCATTTGTGCCAATGTGCACCATGACCGCTGGGTCCTCACCAGCCCCTCCCAGTAATCTGTCAACCCGATCAGCGATGTGTCGAACTCAAGCGCCAGGTAGGCAGCACACTGTTCGACGATCCCTGTCTTTGTGACAGATTGCCCTGTTCCCCTAATAATTGAGTCCCCCACTACCAGCACTTGTCTGGCCTGCCCTGCTCTCCTAATTCCCCCCTTACTGGAGCAGACACTCCTCCGGCTTTCAGAGGACATGCCTTGCTTCAGTAGTGCTACCCCTGTACTGACACCCCCCTCATCTGCCAACTTTGCAAACTTATTGGGGTGTGCCAGATCTGAACTAGCCTCCCTAGCGCACTTCCCTCTACCCCGCCTTCTAACTGTCACCCAGCTTGCTGCTTCACTGTCCTGTAGCTGCATCCTAGCATCCCCCCTCATCTATCCCATTGAGCGACTGCTCAGTGAGCAGAAGACTCCTTTCCATATTGTTTATGGATCTCAGTGTTGCCAGCTGCGCATTTAGATCCAGTATCTGGGCTTCCAAATGCACAATGTGCTCATATCTTGCACAGCAGTATGCACCCTCGACCAGCTATTCAAGGACTGTATACATGTGACGAGATGTACACTGGATGGCATTGGCAATAGTGGAGCACATTTCTAATCGGGATTTCACCAGACAGAAAGGATAAGTAAAAATAAATAAAAAGTATTAATAAAATACTGAATAACAGCAATTCAGTAATTCTTCCCTTGAAAACTCCCTGAATCCAAAGTCACTGAATCACAAGTCACACTTACCACCGGTCGCACTCCGCTCGCTCACACTGGCTGAAGCAGAAGATTTAACCCCTTTATCCCATCTGATGTACTATTCCGTCCATGTGACCCTGGACCTAATTCCCATGGATGGAATAGAACGTAATATGCGATCAGCTGATCGCGGCCGGGTGTCAGCTGATTATCACAGCTGACACCTGCCACTATGTGCCAGGAGTGGTCACGGACCGCTCCCGGCACATTAACCCCTGGCACACTGCGATCAAAGATGATTGCAGTGTTCCGGCGGTATAGGGATGCATTGCGCAGGAGTGGGCTCCCTGCGTGCTTCCCTGAGACCCTCAGAACAGCGCGATGTATTGCGCTGTTCCAAGGGACACTCCTTCCTGCAGGACCCCGAATCCAAGATGGCAGCGGGGTCCTTCCGAGTCCTGCAGGGAGGCGGCTTCCTCAGTGCCTGCTGAGAGCAGGTGCTGAGAAAGCCTGCAGCACTGCCTGTGAGATTGCTGGTCTCACAGAGTGCTGTGCAAACTGTCAGACCAGCGATCTGATATAATACAGTGATGTCCCACCCTAGGACAAAGTAAAAAAGTCAAAAAAATAAAAATAACGTGTAAAAAAAAAATTTCATAAATAAAGAAAAAAAATATTCCCCAATAAATTCCTTTCTTCATGTAAATAATAAAAAAAAACAATAAAAGTACACATATTTAGTATCGCTGCATCCGTAACGACCCGCCCTATAAAACTTTCCCATTAGTTAACCCCTTTAGTGAACCCCTTAAAAAAAAACTGCTAAAAAACAATGATTTATCATCATACCGCCGAACAAAAAGTGGAATAACACGCAATCAAAAAGACGGATATAAATAAACATAGTACCGCTGAAAACGTCATCTTGTCCCACAAAAAACAAGCCACCATACAGCATCATCAACGAAACAATAAAAAAGTTATAGCTCACAGAATAAAGCGATGCAAAAATAATTATTACTTATATATAAACTTTTTTATTGTATAAAAGTGCCAAAACATAAAAAAATGATACAAAAGAGGTATCGCTGTAACCGTACTAACCCGAAGAATAAAACTACTTTTTCAATTTTACCACACGTGGAACGGTATAAACGCCCCACCCAAAAGAAATTCATGAATAGCTGGTTTTTGTTCATTCTGCCTCCAAAAATCGTAATAAAAAGCGATCAAAAAATGTCATGTGCCCAAAAATGGTACCAATAAAAACATCACCTCGTCCCGCAAAAAATAAGACATCACATGACTCTGTGGGCCAAAATAAGAAAAAAATTATAGCTCTCAAAATGTGATGATGCAAAAACTATTTTTTGCAATAAAAAGCGTCTATTAGCGTGTGACAGCTGCCAATCATAAAAACCCGATATAAATAGTAAATCAAAACCCTCTTTATCACCCTCTTAGTTAGGGAAAAATAATAAAATTAAAATTTTTTATTTAATTCCATTTCCCATTAGGCTTAGAGTTGGCGCTAAAGTTAGGTTTAGGGTTAGGGTTGGGACTAGGGTTACGAGTGTGTAATGGTTAGGTTTGTGGTTAGGGTTATGATTAGGGTTGGGATTAGGGTTAGGGGTTTGTTGGGGTTAGGGTTGGAGTTAGAATTGGGGGGTTTCCACTGTTTAGACACATCAGGTGCTCTCCAAATGTGACATGGCGTCTGACCTCATTTCCATCCAATATGGCTTTGAAAAAGTCAAACGGTGCTCCTTCCCTTCTGAGCTCTGCCATGCGCCCAAACAGTAGTTTACCCCCACATATGGGATTTCAGCGTACTCAGGACAAATTGCGCAATAACTCTTGGGTTCTAATTTCTTCTATTACCCTTTGGAAAATAAAAAATTGGGGGCGAAAATATCATTTTTGTGAAAAAAAATGATTTTTTATGGCTCTAAGTTATAAACTTCTGTGAAGCACTTGGGGGTTCAAACATCTAGATAAGTTCCTTTGGGGTCTAGTTTCCAAAATGGAGTCACTTGTAGGGGGTTTCCACTGTTTAGGCACATCAGGGGCTCTCCAAATGTGACATTACACCCACAGACCATTCCATCAAAGTCTGCAATGCAAAGCGTCACTACTAGAGTTGAGCATTCCGATACTGCAAATATCGGGTATCGGCCGATATTGGCTGTATCGGAATTCCGATTCCGAGTTCCGATATTTTCGTCATATCGGATACCGGAATCGGGATGTCACTGTCACTGTCAGTGTCCGTCTGTCGGGTCTGTCAGGAGTCAGCGGCACTTACCTGGCAGAAGATCTCCGGCGGTCACGTCCTGGACTGCTTCATGGCCGCCATCCTCTTCTCCCCGGCGGTCACATGCAGTTTCTCGCGATAACTGCAGTGACTGCTGGGTAATCCCGGCCGTAAAGCAGTCAGTCCGATGACGTCACCGCCGGGGAAGCAGGTAATCAGCTGTGCTGCGTTGCAATGACAGGCTCTGCCTGTCATTGCGATGTAGCAGAGCTGGATCGTCGTGGGACTGTCGTTATGGACTGCGTCGGACAGGTGGTATACTGTTGGTTTGTTTTTTTTTCTTTTTTTACAGGAGATCGATGGCGTCGCAGGAATGAGAGAGTAATAAAAAAAATGAAAACTGTGTTGTCTCTTTTATTTCATTAAAAGACTTTTTTCTTGCTGTGTCTTTTTTTTACACATTTAAAAACTTTGGGATTAATAATGGATCGGTGTCTTATTGACGCCTATCCATTATTAACCGGGCTTATTGTCACCGTGCAATCAACGGTGACATTAACCCCTTATTACCCCACTTGCCACCGCTACAGGGCAGTGGGAAGAGCCGGTAAAGTGCCACAATTGGCACATCTTTTGATGCGCCAAATGTGGGGCTGCTGTAGCCTGGTATTATCAGGCTGTTGAGGGCCAAAATCCATGGGCCTTGACAGTCTTTTAATACCAGGCCGCAGCAGTCTGCATTTTACTTGGCTGGTTAACAAAAATAGGGGGACCCCTACGCCGTTTTTTTTTCGAGGGGATCCCCTATTTTTGTTAACCAGCCAAGCTAAGCAGACTGCTGTGGCCTGGTATTATCAGGCTTGCAAGGTCCATGGATATTGGATCCTTACCAGCCTGAAAAACCAGGCCTCAGCGGTCTGCTTCATCTGGCTGGTTAACAAAAATAGGGGGGACCCCACGCCAATTTTTTTTGAGGGGATCCCCTATTTTTGTTAATCAGCCAAGATATGCAGACTGCTGTGGCCTGGTATTATCAGGCTGGCAAGGTCCATGGATCTTGGCTCCTTAACAGCCTGAAAATCCAGGCCTCAGCGGTCTGCTTCATCTGGCTGGTTAACAAAAATAGGGGGACCCCACGCCATTTTTTTTTTCGAAGGGAACCCCTATTTTTGTTAATCAGTTCCCTCTGACGTCACTGATGGTGTCCCTGGCTGACCTGAAGTGAAAGTGGAAAGCAATCAATTAAGCTTTCCACTTCCTCTCCTGTCAGCCAGGAGAGGAACTCATTCATTTGGGGGTTTACTGTGAGGCTGCAGCATTAGCTGCGGTCCCTGCAGTAAACATTAACCCTTTCTGAAGGATTACACCGTGGGACCTGACTGTGCATCGGATTGGTAAGAATAATTTTGCTTTATTATTTTATTTTTATTACAGGAAATGGTTTTAGCAGGTAAATAAAATATGGTCAAAAACTGTGTGATTATTTCATTAAACTTCTTTTTTATTAAAGTGTGTGTGTTTGATTTTTCTTTCATACAATAGGATTAATAATTGATAGTTGTCTAATTGACAGCTCTCAATTATTAACCTGGCTTAAAGTGACCTTTCAATTGCAAGGTCATTTTAACCCCTTATTAACCCATTCGCCACCGCTACAGGGCAATGGGAATAGACGGGCAAAGTGCCAGAAAGGGCAAATCTAATTATAGATTTGCCCTTTCTGGGGTGTCTGGGGGCAGATGTTAAGTAGCCGGGGGGCCAAAAAAAATGGTCCCTCTCTGGGCTATTATTATCTGCCCCCACTCACTGGCTTTGTCTGTCTGGTTGCGAAAATAGGGCGGGAGCCCACGCATTTTTTTTCAGCAATTTTACACCTCATATATATATATACATGTCATTGAATTTGTGACATATATATATATATTTATATTTGTAGTTCATACACTTCTACATAGTATAATAGCCGCTAATTCAATTGCTGGCTTTTGTGAAAATGCAGAACCCGACATGAAATGACACTTGGTGTACATAGGGTTAACCACGTCTTTTCATGTAGTTTGATATCTGATTTGCACAAACAGTTACATGAGTGTAAGTGTGCAAAATTTCACACCTGTAGGGGTTAATTAAAGGTGTAAATTCGTAGCAAAAAAGTCCGTTTTTTTTACAACGAATTTACACCTTTAATTAACCCCTACAGGTGTGAAATTTTGCACACATAGACTGATGTAATTGTATGTGCAAATCAGATAGCAAACGACATGAAAAGACATGGTTAACCCTATGTACACCAAGTGTCATTTCATGTCGGGTGCTTCTGTCTTTTCACAGAAGCCGACTTTACCCGGCAATTGAATCAGAGGATATTTTACTATGTAGAAGTGTATAAACTATACATATATGTATATATATATGTCACAATGACATGATATATATATATATATGTATTCTATGTGTGTATATTTAGTGTTTACAAGGAAAGAAAGAGGTTTTTTTAGTTGCGATATTTTGTTCCCATAGACTTACATGGGACTTCCGGTATCGGTATCGGGTATCGCCGATATTTTAATGGTATCGGCGATACCATTCCGATTCCGATACTTTTGGATATCGGAAAGTATCGCTCAACTCTAGTCACTACTTCACTTCCGAGCCCCGACGTGTGCCTATACAGTAGTTTTCTCCCACATATATGGTATTAGCGTACTCAGGACAAATTGGACAACAACTTTTTGGGTCCAATTTCTCCTGTTACCCTTGGGAATATAAAAAACTGGGGACTAAAATATCATGTTTGTGGAAAAATTATGATTTTTTTATTTACACGCCAGGGCGTTATAAACTTCTGTGAAGCACTTGGGGGTTCAAAGTGCTCACCACACATCTAGATAAGTTCCTTTGGGGGTCTATTTTCCAAAATGGGGTCACTTGTGAGGGGTTTCCACTGTTTAGGCACATCAGGGGCTCTCCAAATGCGACATGACACCTGCAGAAATTCCATCAAAGTCTGCATTACTAAACATTACTACTTCTATTCCGAGCCCCAACGTGTGCCCACACAGTAGTTTTTCTCCCACATATAGGGTATCAGCATACTCAGGACAAATTGGACAACAACTTTGGGGTCCAATTTCTCCCTTTACCCTTGGGAAAATAAAAAATTGGTGACTAAAAGATCATTTTTGTGGGAAAAAAATAGGATTTTTTAATTTCATGCCCGGGCATTATAAACTTGTGTGAAAAGCACTTGGGGGTTCAAAGTGCTCACCACAGATCTAGATAAGTTGCTTATGGGATCTAGTTTCCAAAATGGGGTCACTTGTGGGGTTTACACTGCTTAGGCACATCAGGGGCTCTGCAAACTGAACATGACACCCATCAAAGTCTGCATTCCAAAATGTCATTACTTCCTTTCCGAGCCCTGCCGTGTGCCCAAACAGTATTTCCCCCCACATATGGGGTATCAGCGTACTCAGGACAAATTGGACAACAACTTTTGGGGTCCAATTTCCTTGTGAAAAATCAAAAATTGGAAAATTGGGGACTAAAAAATCATTTTTTGCAGACATGTTTTTATTTTTTTTTTCACACCCAGGCATTATAAACTTTAGTGAAACATTTGGGGGTTGAACGTGCACACAACAGATCTAGATAAGTTCCTTAAGGGGTCTAGTTTCCAAAATAGTGTCACTTGTGGGGGGTTTTCCACTGTTTAGGCACATCACGGGCTCTCCAAATGCGACATGGCATACAGCCAATTCTGCGTTGAAAAAGTCAAACTGCGCTCCTTCCCTTCTGAGCTCTGCCATGCACCCAAACAGTGGTTTACCCCCACATATTGGGTATTAGCATACTCAGGACAAGTTGCACAATAAGTTTTGAGGTGTTGTTACCCTTGGGAAAATAAAAATTGGGTTGAAAAGATCATTTTTGTGGAAAAAATATGATTTTTTAATTTTACGTCTCTACATTATAAACTTGTGTGAAAAAATTGGGGGTTCAAAGTGCTCATCACAGATCTAGATAAGTTCCTTATGGGGTCTAGTTTCTAAATGGGGTCACTTGTGGGGGATTCCCACTGTTTATGCACATCAGGGGCTATCCAAATGCGACAAGGCATCCAATCTCGATTCCAGCCAATTTTGGTTTAAAAAAGTCAAATGGCGCTCCTTCCCTTCCAAGCTCTGCCGTGCGCCCAAACAGTGGTTCCCCCCACATATGGGTATCAGCGTACTCAGGATAAATTAGACAACAACTTTTGGGGTCCAATTTCCTAGAGAAAAATCAAAAATTGGGGACTAAAAAGTCATTTTTGTGGAAATTTTTTTTTCACACCCAGGCATTATAAACTTTAGTGAAACACTTAGGGGATCAAAGTGCTCACAACAGATCTAGGTAAGTTCCTTAGGTGGTCTAGTTTTCAAAATGGTGTCACTTGTGGGGAGTTTCCACTGTTTAGGCACATCAGGGGCTCTCCAAATGCGACATGGCGTACAATCTCAATTCCATCCAATTTTGGTTTGAAAAAGTCAAATAGCGCTCCTTCCCTTCCGAGCCCAGCTGTGCGCCCAGACAGTGGTTTTCCCCCACATATGGGGTATCGTCATACTCAGTAGAAATCGCACAACCACTTTTTCTGTCCATTTTCTCCTTTTACCCTTGTTAAAATAAAAAAAAATTGTTTGCAAAAGATAATTTTTGTAACTAAAAAGTTAAATGTTCATTTTTTCCTTCCAAGTTTCTTCAGCTCCTGTGAAGCATCTGAAGGGTTAATAAACTTCTTGAATGTGGTTTTGAGTACCTTAGGGGTGCAGTTTTTAGAATGGTGTCACTTTTGGGTATTTTCTGCCATATAGACCCCTCAAAGTGACTTCAAATGTGAGGTGGTCCCTAAAAAAATGGCTTTGTACAATTTGTTGTAAAAATGAGAAATCGCTGGTCAAATTTTAACCCTTATAACTTCGTAACAAAAAAAACCATTTGGTTTCAAAATTGTGCTGATGTAAAGTAGACATGTGGGAAATGTTATTTAGTAACTATTTTGTGTGACGTATTTGTCTGTTTTAAGGGAATAAAAATTCAAAGTTTGAAAATAGCAAAATTTTCTAAATTTTCGCCATATTTCCATTTTTTTCATAAATAACCGCAAGTTATATAGAAGAAATTTTACCACTATCATGAAGTACAATATGTCACGAGAAAACAGTCTCAGAATCGATAAGATCCGTTGAAGCGTTCCAGAGTTATAACCTCACAAAGAGACAGTGGTCAGAATTGTAAAAATTGGCCCGGTCATTAACGTGCAAACCACCCTTGGGGTTAAGGGGTTAGGCCGGAGTCACACTGGCGACAAAATCGGACGACTGCAATGCGATGAAATATCGCATTGCAGTCGGACCTATGTTAATCTATGGAGCAGCTCCCAGTATCCGATTTTTTGTGGTCCGTTTTAAACGTCCGTGTACAATCGCAGCATGCTGCGATTGTCACCGATTGTCGGTCGAAAATCGCCAATGCAAGTCTATGGGAGCGATGAAAAATTGGATTACAAACGGACCACACTGTGTGACTTGCGATGAAATCGCATCGGTGTCCTTTAGAAAAGCCGGCAATTCATCCCCGGCTATACTGTAAAATCACACTGACAGCTTTAATAAAGACTAGAAAGAATAGATATATACACATAGAACACATATATATATATACATGTCATTGTGACATGTACATATACATATATTTATAGTTCCTAGACTTCTACATACTGTAATAGCCGCTAATTCAATTGCCGGGTTTTGTGAAATCACAGAAGCCGACATGAAATGATACATTGTTTCCACACATTTAACCATGTAATTTCATGTATTTTTATATATGTTTGAAACATACAATTACATGAGTGTATTTGTGCAAAATTTCAGACATGTAGGTGTTAATTAAAGGTGTAATTTCGTTGAAAAAAAATGCGTGGGCTCCCGCTGTATTTTCTCCACCAGACAGACAAAGCAAAGCGAGTGGGGGCAGATAATAATAGCCTAGGGAGGGTACATTTTTTTTGTGCCCCCCCTGGCTACTAACATCTGCCCCCAGACACCCCAGAAAGGGCAAATCTATAATTAGATTCGCCCTTTCTGGCACTTTGCCCGTCTATTCCCATTGCCCTGTAGCGGTGGCGAATGGGTTAATAATCTCACCTTACTGTCACCTTGCAATTGAAAGGTGACCTTAAGGCAGGTTAATAATTGATAGCTGTCAATTAGACAACTATCAATTATTAATCCTATTGAAGTAAATAAAAAAACACACACACTTTAAGAATAAATAATTTTAATGAAATAAAAACACATTTTTTTGACCATATTTTATTTTACACTTAATCCGTGCGAAGCCATTGATCTCCTAAAATAAAGAAAAAAAAATAAAACAACATTATTCTTACCTATTCCGCGATCTGTCACGTCCCACACTGTAATCCTTCACAAAGGGTTAACTAGCTTTGAGCCAAGCAGTGCAAGTAATCCTGCAAGCTCAGCTCAAAGCTCATGAATGAATAAGTTCCTCTCCTGGCGACAGGAGAGGATGTGTTTCATGAATGAAGCTTAATTGATTGTGTCCACTTTCCCTTTAGGTCAGGTCACTAAAGTTAAATTGCCAATAAATCAATTAAGCTCCATTCATGAATCTATTCCTCTACTTTCGCTGGGAGAGGAACTTATTCATTCAGGGGAATACAGGTCTGAGACAGCATTATTAGCTCTCTGCGACCTGTAACCTGTTAACCCTTTCTGATGGATTACACCGTGGGACCTGACTGTACATCGGATTGGTAAGTATAATTTTGCTTTTTTATTTTATTTTTATTACAGGAAATGGTTTTAGCAGGAAAATAAAATATGGTCAAAAACTGTGTGATTATTTAATTAAACTTATTTTTTATTAAACTGTGTGTGTTTGATTTTTCTTTCATACAATAGGATTAATAATTGATAGTTGTCTAATTGACAGCTATCAATTATTAACCTGCCTTAAGGTCACCTTTCAATACTAAGGTGACAATAACGCCAGATTATTAACCCATTCGCCACCGCTACAGGGCAATGGGAATAGACGGGCAAAGTGCCAGAAAGGGCGAATCTAATTATAGATTTGCCCTTTCTGGGGTGTCTGGGGGCAGATGTTAGTAGCCAGGGGGGGCACAAAAAAATGTACCCTCCCTAGGCTATTATTATCTGCCCCCACTCGCTTGCTTTGTCTGTCTGGTGGAGAAAATACAGCGGGAGCCCACGCATTTTTTTTCAACGAATTTACACCTTTAATTAACCCCTACATGTCTGAAATTTAGCACACATATACTCATGTAATTGTATGTTTCAAACATATATAAAAATACATGAAATTACATGGTTAAATGTGTGGAAACAATGTATCATTTCATGTCGGCTTCTGTGATTTCACTGAAGCCGGCAATTGATTTAGCGGCTATAACAGTATGTAGAAGTGTAAGAATTATAAATATATGTAATATATATGTCACAATGACATATATATATATATATATATATATATATATATGTGCTCTATGTGTATATATCTATTCTTTCTTTTGGCATTTAAATACTATTCTTTTGGATCCATTATATGTCAGTTTTGCAAGCCTGCGAGAAAATCTCGCAAGTCGGATGAAAATCGGATGTTACAAGGTACACACACATGCGATTAAATCGCATCTTTGAAGGAAAATCGGATGCCAGAAGGATGTGTGATGTTTTTTATTTTGATCCGATTGTCGACCGTCTAAAACGGACCGATTTTTTGTGGTTGTGTGTGACTCCGGCCTTAGAGAGATTTTTTTTTTCCTTCAACAGCAAACCACCCTGCTGCTCAATGCATTTCCAAAAAGGTGAAGTACTGGGGAAAATTTTTCATACTTGATCAGTATTGCAGGCTCAGACTCCTCAGACAGATTGCACTTATAAACTAAACTGTGCGGTTTTGGTGCTTTTTTTTTCTCTCTTGTCTTCTCTGTGGAGCCTATAAAAAACACATGTAAAAAAAATGCAGTTACGTTTTTAAGTGCAGAACAAAGCTTTTCTGTACTTTAAAAAGCACTTAAATACATGGCTTCATACCTGCACCAAAAACACATCAAATAAGGAGGAAACGGCCTAAATAATGTAGCCATAATCAGAATAGATTGTTTTTGTATAGTTTGGTGCGGACATCTGCAGAAAGCAAAAAGCACAGTATTTATGCAATGTGGGAACACGGCCTTAGCTACGTTCACATGTTCAGTATTTGGTCAGTATTTTACCTTAGTATCTGTAAGGTCCCAACTGGAGATGAGCAGAACGCAAAGATAATATGGTGCCAGCCCTGGCTAATCAAAAGCCGCTCTGGGAACCCTGGAACGTAAGAGATTTGCTGTCTCATGTCCATCCACCAAATACCACTCACCTGGATGCCTGGACCGGAGTTCGGTGAATTGGTCAACAATCTCTAGTCCCAACTGCCCTGGATACAGCAAACATTCCCGATTTGGGTCTGCACCCTGCAGTATCGAGTGTCTGTTGAATTTCACTCACTACCACCGCCCCTCTGACATCTCCTCCTGCTGGGGTAGAAAATAATAGTAAATGGGTGTGGATTGGGGTGTAGCCAAAATTTGATGTGACGTGCTAAGCACACCGCATCATTTGTCCCTCTTTTTGTTTTTCAAAGGTTTGAAGGTATGGTTAAACCAAGTGTTTTTATTCTTTTTTTTCAAATGATAATAATAATAATTTTATTTCTATGGCGCCAACATATTCCGCAGCACTTTACATTATAGAGGGGACTTGTACAGACAATAGACATTACAGCATAACAATAAACACAGAACAAAATAGATACCAAGAGGAATGAGGGCCCTGCTCACAAGCTTACAATCTATGAGGAAGAAGGGGAGACACAAAAGATGGATGGTAACAATTGCTTTCATTGTTCGGACCAGCTATAGTGTAAGAATCGGGTGTTCCTGTAATGCTGCATGATCACACAATGGGGTGACTCGATGCTTTTTTCTTTGTTTTTCCCTTAGATTTTAGTATTCTTCAGAGTACTCTGTTTGTAACATTTTAATATCTTGCAGCATTGTGAAACCAATACCAGTCACCAGATGTCAGACTTAGCTAACAGTAGAGGCCCAGGTTTTAGATACTGTTCTTCAGAAAAACCTTCATATACCATGATTATAAACCTGCATTTTGCTTTAAATGTATGTTTATAAAACTCACCATAGTTGTTAGCATTCCCTTTCACATTTATTATAATGGACAACTCCAGCTTCTAACAACCATTTTTCATATTTATTAACTGTCAATGCCTGGATGCTTGAACAAGATTCCATATCAGCAAATCCAAGTGTTGCTTTCTATTTTGTTTCACTACTTTTACTTCCATTAATAAAAGGTGCATTAATTGTACCACATCCTGGTTGTGTCCTATAGCATCCATTGCAGCAATGCATATACTCTTGATAGTTAATGAATGTAGAATGACATATGTCATGAATAGCCTTTGTGATTATCGTTGCCACATTTGCAGCATAAAG
>JARQOD010000004.1:370632244-370663814 GCA_033576555.1 Oophaga sylvatica | reverse complement strand
CCACAAAGACGCCTATACTTTACCTAGGATAGAGGAATCACTAGCTGCACTGAGAACCGCTAACTATTTCTCTACCTTAGATCTCACTAGTGGCTATTGGCAGGTTCCCGTGGCAGAGGCAGACAAAGAGAAGACCACCTTTGCAACACCAATGGGCCTCTCAGAATTCAACTACATGCCATTCGAGATTTGCAGCGCGCCAGGGACAATCCAGAGGTTGTTGGAGTGCTGCCTTGGACACATGAACTTTGAGACAGATCTGTTGTACCTAGATGATGTCATTGTCTTCTACAAGACCTACGAGGAACATTTGGAGCACCTGGCCAAGGTGTTTGAAGCCCTGTCCAAATTTGGCCTAAAGGTGAAGCCATCCAAATGCCACCTCCTGAAGCCCAAGGTGCTGTACCTAGGCCATGTAGTGAGCGCAGGGTGTGGCACCAGACCCTGACAAAGTCACTGTTATCAATTACTGGCAGAGGCCCAGCAACATCCATGAAATACGCCAGTTCCTCGGGTTGGTAGGCTACTACCGAAGGTTCATCAAGGGCTTCACTGAAATAGCTGCACCCCTGCAAAACCTCCTTGTGGGCCAGCCCAAGAAGGCCAGGAAGAAGAGTTCTCCATTTGATTGGAATGACGAACTGGAAAGATCCTTCATTCGGTTGAAGTTTGCCCTTTTGGGGGATGAAGTTCTGGCCTACCCAGACTATGATCAACCATTCATCCTCTATACTGATGCCAGGAATGTGGGACTGGGAGCAGTGCTGTCGCAGATACCGAAAGGCAAAGAAGAGTGATCTACGCCAGCAGGAAACTTCGTCAAACTGAAAGGAACCCTGACAAATACAGCTCCTTCAAGCTGGAGTTCCTCGCCATCGTCTGGGCTGTGACCGAGCGGTTCAAACACTACCTAGCTGCGGCAAAGTTTACCATCTTCACGGACAACAATCCGCTGACTCACTTGGAAACCGCAAAGCTAGGTGCGCTGGAGCAGCGATGGATGGCACGGCTGTCCAATTACAAGTTCACCATCAAGTACCGAGCGGGGCATAAGAATGCCAATGCTGATGCGCTGTCCAGATAGCCCAACTTACCAGATGGGGGAGAAGATCTGGACGCACTTTTGAAGAGATCGAGTTACCAGCCTTCCACCGTCCAATTGCAACCCAACGTGCCCAAGGGGTGAAGAACAAGCATTACCTCACGAAAGAGGCCACTGTTATGATATGGTAGCAGAGAAGAACAGTAACAAAAATAGCCAAGGCAGCCAGTCACCCAGAGAGGTTGGTAACTAATGGATTGCAGACCCCTAAACTAACCTCACAACTAGAAGCAGACGTGGGACGTACCTACAATGACCTAGATGCCTCGACACAGCCGGAGAGTTAGCTAAGCCTAAAGATAGAAAGGGGAAAGTTAACTGCCCCGGAGTAGTGCCCCAAAGGAATAGGTAGCCCCACACATATATTGGCTGTGAGACAAGATGAAATACAAACTGTAGCGTCGGCATCCCAGCCCTCTGCCAGGCAGGGACGCCGTTCCCCTTACCAGCGCTCTGCGTCCTCAGCGCCCCCAGCGTCCTCAGCGCCCCCAGCATCCTCGGCGTCCTCCTTCCACCCTGCTGGGCCTGCGCGCTCCTTCCCTGCTGCTGGACTTAGGTCGCGCGCCCGCACCCTCCCCCGCTCTTAAAGGAGCCGCGCGCATTTTCCAAATTAGTCTCCGGCCAATGCCGGAGGACTCCACCCTATATTAAGGGCTTCCTCCTTAATGGAGGTGCCCGAGCAATGTTGTTGTTGCACTGTATAACTCTGCTTCAGCCCTCAGCTCCTGTTTCCAGTTGCCTGCCTGTTACCTGTCTGTTTGCTGTCTGCCATCTGACTGCAGCCCTCCCCGGAGGTTCGGACATCACCTGCAGTGATCCCCGGCTATTACAGAGACTCTTGCCTGCTCACTTGGGAGCGATCATCTGCCATCCGACTGCAGCTCTATCCAAAGGTTCGGACTTCATCAGCAGTGATCACCGGCTACTCTAGAGACTCTTGCCTGCTCACTTGGGAGCGATCATCTGCCATCCGACTGCAGCTTTATCCGAAGGTTCGGACATCTCCAGCAGTGATCACCGGCTACTCCAGAGACTCCTGCCTGCTCGCTTGGGAGCGATCATCTGCCATCGGACTGCAGCCTACCAGGAGGCTCCAACATCTCAGGTCGTATAAGCCTGTATATTCTGAGACTGACCTGGTCACTTGCCGTGACAACCTGACTACCCAGAGACTGCCCTGGTCACTTGCCGTGACAACATGTCTACCCAGAGACTGCCCTGGTCACTTGCCGTGACAATCTGCCTACCCAGAGACTGCCCTGGTCACTTGCCGTGACAACCTGCCTACCCAGAGACTGCCCTGGTCACTTGCCGTGACAGCCTGCCTACCCAGAGACTGCCCTGGTCACTTCCCGTGAATTCCTGTCCGTATTCCCCGGGCGCCACCTGCTCTCTTACAAGTATACTGTCTTGTATAATAAAGCTCAGTGGTTTCACCTACCAGACCCGTTACAGTTTGCTCGGGCCATGGAACCCGGTGGCACCCAAACCCCTTCACTCCCGGAATTGTGTCATGAACTATCTCGCCAGAGGTCGCAACAGGAGGCCATCCTGGGTCACCTGCGGAACGTCAATTCCCGCCTGGACACTCTGAATTCATCACCAGCAACCACCGCTGGAGCCATGACTCACAATCCGGCAGCCTCGCTGCTTCCCAATTCCGTGGTTTCCATTCCCGGACCCCGACTTTCAGCTCCTCCTAGGTTTGGAGGCGACCCTGCTCTGGCTCGTGGTTTCATTAACCAGTGCACCCTGCATTTCGAACTCCTGGCACACCAGTTTAACTCTGACCGGGCCAAAATTGCCTTCATCATGTCCCATCTCACTGGAGAGGCTCTGGCCTGGCTTAATCCTCTCTGGGAGAGAGAGGATCCTCTGGTATCTGACCTGCCTGCTTTTCTCTCGGCCTTCCGGAAGGTATTCGACGAACCTGGACGGAGGACCTCCTCTGCATCATCTCTGTTGCGTCTCCGTCAGGAGAGTCTCACCGTTGGTCAATATGCCATACGGTTCCGTACTCTAGCCTCAGAGTTGGCTTGGGACAATAACGCCCTGATTTCGGTCTTCTGGGAGGGTCTGTCCGGCCGTATTAAAGATGAACTTGCCGGTCGGGACATTCCAACCTCCCTTGATGATTTAATAAATCTTGCCAATCGAATTGATCTACGGTTCCAGGAACGTGCCAAAGAGGTCACCCGTGAGAGAGGGTTTCCTCGTCTTGCACCCTCGTTTCAGAGACCTATAACCCCTTCCGTTTCTCCCCAGATGCACACTGCTGAGCCTATGCAGGTCGACCAGACCAAGATGGTCAAAGCCCGTCAGGACTCACGCCGTGCCGAGAGGAGTTGCTTCTACTGTGGCAGTAAGGAGCACTGGATCCGTACCTGTCCGGAGAGGTCGGGAAACGCCTGTGTCTAGGTTCGCTCGGAGAGGTCCACCTAGACCAGAATAAATCCTCTTCATCTCTGCTGCTGTCTGTCTCTATTCTCATCGGTAGGAACCGTTACTTCGAACTGGCCCAACTTGATTCTGGAGCAGCTGGGAATCTTGTTTCACAGGCTCTAGTTGAGAAGTATCGCATTCCCACCAAACCTCTGGTTTAACCAGTATCTGTTGCTGCTGTGGATGGGGGTCTCCTACCTCGTCCCATCCAACTTATCACCGAAGCCATAACCCTGCAGGTGGGAATGTTGCATTCTGAGAGCATCTCGTTTCATGTTTTACCTGGACTCTCTCATGCTTTCTTACTAGGTCTGCCTTGGCTCCAAAAACATGCACCCGTGCTCGACTGGCAGAATGGAGAGATTCTTCGCTGGGGACAGGACTGTCATAAAACGTGTCTGGTGCCTGTTCATCCCGTCCGTTCTTCTCCTACACCTGCTAATCTACCTGGACTCCCGATTCCATATTGGTCATTCGCTGATATCTTTAATAAAAAGGAAGCAGAGACATTACCCCCGCATAGACCATATGATTGCCCGATCAACCTGCTACCCGGTACTACGCCTCCCCGTGGGCGTATTTACCCATTGTCCGCTGCAGAGACCAGGTCGATGTCAGAATATATCGAGGAGAATTTAGCGAAAGGATTCATCCGGAAATCTACCTCCCCCGCGGGAGCAGGTTTCTTTTTGTAAAAAAGAAAGACGGATCTCTCCGTCCCTGTATTGACTACAGAGGCCTAAATTTGATCACGGTGAAGAATAAGTACCCTCTTCCGCTCATTCCGGAGTTGTTTGATCGTCTTAGAGGGGCTAGAGTCTTCACTAAACTGGATCTTCGTGGAGCATACAACCTGGTTCGTATCCGTCGAGGAGATGAATGGAAGACGGCATTCAACACCCGGGATGGCCACTACGAGTATCTGGTTATGCCCTTTGGTCTCTGTAATGCTCCAGCAGTCTTTCAGGAGTTGGTCAATGACATCTTCCGGGACCTCCTCTACTCCTGCATTGTGGTGTACCTTGACGACATCTTGGTCTTCTCTCCGGATCTCCAGTCTCACCGGAGGGATGTTCGTCAGGTTCTGCTCAGGCTCAGGCAGAATCACCTCTTCGCCAAATATGAGAAGTGCCTCTTTGAGCAGACCTCGCTTCCGTTTCTGGGCTACATTATCTCTCAAACAGGTCTACGAATGGATCCGGAGAAACTGTCTGCCATCGAGAAGTGGCCCCGACCAGAGGGTTGAAGGCCATTCAGCGGTTCCTGGGATTCGCTAACTATTACCGTCTCTTCATACCGCACTTCTCTTCCAGGACTGCTCCAATCTCAGCGCTCACCCGCAAGGATGCTAACCCCAAACAGTGGACGCCCGAAGCAGAGGAGGCCTTTCTTTCCTTGAAACAAGCCTTCTCTTCCGCTCCAGTGCTGCATCGCCCGGACGGCAACAAGCAGTTCTTCCTGGAGGTGGACGCTTCCTCTGCTGGAGCCGGAGCGGTACTTACTCAAAAATCTTCATCCGGGAAGATGGTTTCCTGTGGTTTCTTCTCCAAACTCTTCTCCTCCTCCGAGCGCAACTACTCCATAGGAGATCGAGAGTTATTGGCCATTAAGTTGGCATTGGAGGAGTGGCGTTACCTACTCGAGGGGCTCTTCATCCGGTAATCATTTACACGGACCACAAAAATCTGTCTTACCTTCAGCATGCTCAGAGACTTAACCCTCGCCAAGCCTGGTGGTCCTTGTTTTTTGCCCGTTTTGATTTTCTTTTGCATTTTCGCCCGGCTGACAAAAACATCAAGGCGGATGCCTTGTCCCGGTCCTTCCTGGTGTCGGATCTCGAAGATGAGCCTAAACATATCATCGATCGCGCCAGAGTAATGCAGGTGGCTCCCGTGAGTCTAAATCGTCTCCCTCCTGGTAAGACGTTCGTATCAGAGACTGATCGGAAGAGAATTCTACATTGGGGTCATTCGTCTAAACTCGCTGGCCACGCTGGTCAGAAAAAGACCCTCCAACTCATTACCCGGCATTATTGGTGGCCTACCCTGCACAAAGACGTAATAGACTTTGTTTCTGCCTGTGTCTCCTGTGCCCGCAACAAAGTTCCGAGACACCTGCCTGCTGGCCGTCTTCTTCCGCTTCCTGTACCCGCTGCTCCCTGGCAACATATAGCCATGGAAACTTCATTACGGATCTGCCCGTCTCTGCCGGTTGTACGGTCATTTGGGTGGTCGCTGACCGCTTTTCCAAGATGGCTCACTTCATTCCTCTGCCAGGTCTTCCGTCTGCACCCGAGTTGGCTAAAGACTTTATCCGCCACATCTTCCGTCTCCATGGTTTGCCTCGTCACATTGTGTCAGATCGTGGGGTACAGTTCACCTCACGTTTCTGGAGAGCTACTTGTAAGTTACTAGACGTCACCTTGGATTTCTCCTCCGCTTACCATCCACAGTCCAATGGACAAGTTGAGCGAATAAATCAGAATCTGACCAGCTATCTCCGACACTTCGTTAATGCTCATCATTCTGATTGGGTGGAGCTCCTACCTTGGGCCGAATTCTCTTACAATAATCACGAGAGCGAATCGTCCACCAAGTCTCCGTTTTTTATAGTCTTCGGTCAGCACCCTCGAATTCCTGTCCCCGTTTCCATCTCTGTGGACAATCCAGCTGCGGAATCTCTGGTTAGAGAATTCTCCTCCATCTGGGAGAGTACCCGGTCCGCACTCATTCAGTCATCCGAGCGCATGAAAAGACATGCTGACAAGAAACGTCTGGATCCTCCTCAATTCCGTCCTGGGGACAAAGTCTGGCTTTCGTCCAAATATGTTCGGCTCAAAATTCCTTCCTACAAGTTAGGCCCTCGGTTTATCGGTCCTTTTGAGGTCATCAGGCAGATCAACCCAGTGTCCTATAAATTGAAACTCCCGGCCAATTTGCGAATTCCTAACTCTTTTCATGTGTCTCTCCTCAAACCTGTGGTACTTAACTCTTTTTTCAAGTCTACAGGTACACCTCCTGCTCCAGTGTCTGCTGATGATGAATTTGAGGTAGAGAACATTCTGGCCACAAAAAGGGTAGGAAGAAAGACTTATTTTTGGTGGATTGGAGGGGGTTTGGTCCTGAGGAGAGAACCTGGGAGCCTCGGGAGAACATCCATGCCCCTCTCATCCTAGCTAAATTTCTTTCTGGCCTAAAGAGGGGGGGGCCTAGAGGGGGGGGTACTGTAGCGTCGGCGTCCCGGCCCTCTGCCAGGCAGGGACGCCGTTCCCCTTACCAGCACTCTGCGTCCTCAGCGCCCCCAGCGTCCTCAGCGCCCCCAGCATCCTCGGCGTCCTCCTTCCACCCTGCTGGGCCTGCGCGCTCCTTCCCTGCTGCTGGACTTAGGGCGCGCGCCTGCACCCTCCCCCGCTCTTAAAGGAGCCGCGCGCATTTTCCAAATTAGTCTCCGGCCAATGCCGGAGGACTCCACCCTATATTAAGGGCTTCCTCCTTAATGGAGGTGCCCGAGCAATGTTGTTGTTGCACTGTATAACTCTGCTTCAGCCCTCAGCTCCTGTTTCCAGTTGCCTGCCTGTTACCTGTCTGTTTGCTGTCTGCCATCTGACTGCAGCCCTCCCCGGAGGTTCGGACATCACCTGCAGTGATCCCCGGCTATTACAGAGACTCTTGCCTGCTCACTTGGGAGCGATCATCTGCCATCCGACTGCAGCTCTATCCGAAGGTTCGGACTTCATCAGCAGTGATCACCGGCTACTCTAGAGACTCTTGCCTGCTCACTTGGGAGCGATCATCTGCCATCCGACTGCAGCTTTATCCGAAGGTTCGGATATCTCCAGCAGTGATCACCGGCTACTCCAGAGACTCCTGCCTGCTCGCTTGGGAGCGATCATCTGCCATCGGACTGCAGCCTACCAGGAGGCTCCAACATCTCAGGTCGTATAAGCCTGTATATTCTGAGACTGACCTGGTCACTTGCCGTGACAACCTGACTACCCAGAGACTGCCCTGGTCACTTGCCGTGACAACCTGTCTACCCAGAGACTGCCCTGGTCACTTGCCGTGACAATCTGCCTACCCAGAGACTGCCCTGGTCACTTGCCGTGACAACCTGCCTACCCAGAGACTGCCCTGGTCACTTGCCGTGACAGCCTGCCTACCCAGAGACTGCCCTGGTCACTTGCCGTGACAACCTGCCTACCCAGAGACTGCCCTGGTCACTTCCCGTGAATTCCTGTCCGTATTCCCCGGGCGCCACCTGCTCTCTTACAAGTATACTGTCTTGTATAATAAAGCTCAGTGGTTTCACCTACCAGACCCGTTACACAAACGCAGGCAGAAAATAGAGTAAGCAAATGCTGGGGCCCAAAACTGTATAGATAGGACAGGACAGAAAAGAATACTTTCTGCAATCCAGCAAAATCCTAGGAAAAATTCCAACACTTCTGATTCCAAAAAATACTGAGACCACACAATCTCTCCCCGATATATCAGAACTCTGGTGTGAACAGGTAGCTACCAGCAGCCACTGAAATAACAGAGACTGAACAAATGAACCGAGATAACTCAGACACAGAGACCAGCGCAGGCCCCAGAAGGGGAACCCGGCTGACCTCACTCAGAAGGCAGAAAAAGCAAAAGAAGACAAAACCACAGAAACAAGCAAAAAATGACTTATCTGAAAGTTGCAGGAGACAGCAGAAAGCTGGCTTCCAAACTGGACCAGGAAGAGACAACTAATCACTGGCGAGGATCATGGGAAAGTTACTCCCTTAAATCTCCCCAGTCATCACTCCCAGATTGCCAATCGTCCGCAGCTGAATCCTCAGCTGAAGGGCCCCTGTCCGTCAAGGCAGCTTCATTAATATCAACAGCCACCAGAGGAGCCCCAACTCAGAATCCAAAGCATTCACAACAGGCCACATTAAACCCATTGCCTCACCATGAGTGGGCACAGACACATGATAGTGACCCAACAGTCCACCTGGTAAAGGAGCTATTGAAGCAAGCTGACTAGCGTCCTGGTCCAGATGCTCCACAAGAGACCCAACAGTTGTGGAAGGAAAAGGGTAGGCTGTTCATCTATGAGGTAAAGCTGTGTCGGAGGAGTGTCAATGCCTGAACTCATGAACTGGTCTGGCAGGTGGTAGTCCCGAGGCGAGATGCATCAATGGTCCTGAAAGCGTATCACAATGGAGCAGGACACTTTGGATGGAAGAAATTAGAGGTCCTATTTCGCGAGAGATTCTACTGGGTTGGAATGAGAAAGGCCATTGAAGATTGGTGTCGGGAATGTGGACCATGCAACTTGCGAAGGAAAGATCGTAACAGCCAGCGAGCCCAGTTGCAGCCAATAATCACCAAACAGCCGCTTGAATTGGTAGCCTTGGATCACGTAAAGCTGACCCCAAGTCGCTCAGGCTATGTTTGTGCCCTAACCATCGTTGACCATTACTCAAGGTTCCTGGAAGTCGTGCCTGTGAAGGACCAAACAGCAAAGACAGCTGCCAAATCATTTCAACAACACTTTTTGTCGACCACATGGTTATCCTGAATGAGTGCTTACCGACCAAGGCCCAGCCTTTGAAGCAGAAGTGTTCCAGGAGTTCTGTAACATGTACGGCTGCAGGAAAATCAGGACAACGCCATACCATCCACAGACAAATGGCATGTGTAAGAAAATGAACCAAGTGGTAATTGACCTCTTGAAGACCTTGCCCCTGGAAGAGAGAAACTTGTGGCCAGAAAAGTTGTCTGGGGTAAATTTCTCTGATATTATCTAACACTACAAAAGAAGCAAAAAAATATTGTCTGGATTACAGCTCTCATCCATACACTAATCTGTGATCTGGGGGACATTTCCTGTGATCTATAAAACTGAGAAAAAGTGTTAAAAATTTTTGTAGGGTTACATTTCTCAGCAATAGAGTATTACATGGTCTTGGGTACATTTCTGTGATTTATAATACTCCAAAAAAGTGTTACATCCCTGCCATGCGCTGCTTACGAGCATAAAGCAGCTGCTGGAAACGGAGCAGGATGTTGCGAGGGAGTGCTGGGAAAGTAAGTGTAATGTTTTTTTTTATTGTTTTCTGATGGGGCTATAATACAAGGATAGGGGTGGGGGACAATTATAAGGATGGGTGTTATGAATGTGCTAGAGATGGTTTCTGAGCAGAGGCTCCCTCTGGTGGTTGCAGACAGTGCTGGGCCTTTCAGCGAGGAGTGGCAGTCTGGGATCGCTGACTGGTCTGATATAGGGGAGGTTCCCTCCCATGATGGTTGCCGGTGATCAATTGTTCTTGTCTCAATATTGGTTCCTGGTTCATTTGGAAGTTTGCTGAGTCTTGCCTGCATCTTCTGCTATCAGATAAGATATTTTCTGCTGTTATTTTTGTGCTTGCTTTTTGCATTTTTCCCTGCACTTCTGTGGAGGTCAGCCAGGTCCCCTCCGGGGGCTTGTGCTCCTCTCAGTTTATCTGAAGCCACTGTTATTTGTTCATTTGCTTTTTCCTGTTTTTTCAGTGGCTGCGGCTTAGTTTTGTTACACCAGAGATCTGATTTTAGGTGGTAAAGATCGTGTGATCTCAGGTGTTTTTGCAATCAGAAGAGTTGGTTTTTTTTTAAGGTTTTTTTTTGATTGCAGTGAGTATCCTTTCTTGTACTTTTCTGTCTAGACAGATTGGGCCCCAGCGTTTGCTCATTCTATTTTCTGTCTGTGTACGTGCTTCTTCTTGTCTAACCGCCATTACATGTTTGGGGGCTTCCTATTTTCTTTGGGGATCTGCTCTGGGGCAGATAGCTTTCATCTTTCTGCCTTTAGGTGTAGTTATCTCTCAGGCTGTGACGAGGCGTCTAGGATCAACGTAGGAACGCTCCACGGCTACCTCTAGTTGTGTGGTTAATTCAGTGTACTGCAATCCAATAGGTTCCAGCCTCTCTGGTGTATTGCTGTTTTTGCTTATTCTCCTCATCTACCAAAACACAACAGATGGGGCCATGCATACTAGGACAAGATGGGGGCCACGCATACCAGGATGGGGGTGGTGGCCAAGTATAAGGATGGGGCATGCATACTAGGCTGAGATAGGGCTCTGCATACCAGGATAGTGATTCATATCAGTATAGGGATGAGGGCGATCATTTCTGCCAGGATAGTGATGAGGGGGACCATTCATACCAGAATAGGGATGAGTGGGCCATGCATACCAGGATAAAGGTGAGGGAACCATTCATATCAGGATAGGGATGAGGGTGCCATGTGTATCAGGATGGGGATGAGGGACCATATATACTCCAGGACAGGGGATATTAAGTACAGAATTAACCACATTTTTTGTTTCAATTTTTTTTCCTAATTTCCTCTTCTAAAACCTAAGTGTGTCCTATGGTCCGATGCGTCTTATAGTCCGAAAAATATGGTAACCCTCAAAAGTGTACAGCCTTTGTGAGTCTAGGAATAACAATACATGATAATTTGAAAAGAATGTGCATGAGACCCTCCTTTATGTCTAGTACTGGGTGTCTCTGAGTCCCAAGTGTTTGACAGTTCTTGCTTTCTTCATAAATTAAACTGAAATTTACAATTATTTAATAAAACAATCAATTTCGGTTTACTTAAGTTATATATTTTGTTAAATCCTTTTAAAGTTTTGCCTTATATACAAGTCAGTATACAGGAAAAAATGTATTTTCCTGTAAAATGCAATTTATCGTCAGTTTGGAATATTTTATTGTCAGTCCTTAAACTGGCGCAAAAAGTGTGACATCATTGTTCTCAGCAGTGATCTACGAGTTAGAGATGCTTCCTACGGTCTTCACCATGCTGTTTTCCTTCCATTCAGCACTTGTCCCATCCATCTGAACATTTTCACTGCCCCCAGACCTCTTTATAAACAGAAATGTTAACCCCTCTCTGCCATCAGACGTATTATTCCGTCCATGTGACCCTGGACCTTATTCCCATGGACGGAATAGTACGTCATGGGCGATCAGCTGCGCTCCCGAGGGGAGCGCAGCTGATCGCCGCCGGGTGTCAGCTGATTATCACAGCTGACACCCGTGACTGTGTGTCAGGAGCGGTCACGGACCGCTCCCGGCACATTAACCCCTGGCACACCGCGATCAAACATGATCGCGGTGTACCCGGGGCACAGGGGAGGATCGCGCAGGCAGGGGGCTCCCTGCGCGCTCCCCTGAGACCCTCAGAGCAGCGCGATGTGTCGCGCTGTTCCGAGGGTCTGTCCTCCCTCCAGGTCCCCGGATCCAAGATGGCGCCGAGGTCCTGCAGGGAGGCGGCTTCCTCAGTGCCTGCTGAGAGCAGGCGCTGGGGAAGCCTGCAGCAGTGCCAGAGCGATCGCTGGTGTGACAGAGTGCTGTGCACACTGTCACACCAGCGATCTGCTAAAATACAGTGATGTCCCACCCTGGGACAAAGTATAAAAGTACAACAAATAAAAATAAAAAGTGGTAAAAAAAAATCATAAAAAAAAAAAAAATATTCCCCAATAAATTAATTCTTTCCTGTAAATAAAAAAAACAAAACAATAAAAGTACACATATTTGGTATCGCCGCGTCCGTAACGACCCCCCCTATAAAACTGTCCCACTAGTTAACCCCTTTAATGAACCCCTTAAAAAAAAAAAAAGAAAATGAAGTTAAAAATCAATGCTTTATCATCATACCGCTGAAGAAAAAGTGGAATAACACGCGATCAAAAAGACCGAGATAAATAACCATGGTACCGCTGAAAACGTCATCTTGTCCCGCAAAAAATGAGCCATCATACAGCATCATCAGCGAAAAAATAAAAAAGTTATAGCTCGCAGAATAAAGCGATGCAAAAATAATAATTTTTTATATAAAATAGTTTTCATGCTATAAAAGCACCAAAACAATAAAAAAATGATATAAATAAGGTATCGCCGTAATCGTACTGACCCGAAGAATAAAACTGCTTTATCAATTTTATCACACGCGGAACGGTACAAACGCCTCCCCAAAAGAAATTCATGAATTGCTGATTTTTGTTCATTCTAACCTCCCAAAAATCGAAATAAAAAGTGATCAAAAAATTTCACGTGCTCAATAATGGTACCAATAAAAACGTCACCTCGTCCCGCAAAAAATAAGACCTCACATGACTCTGTGGGCCAAAATATACAAAAATTATAGCTCTCAAAATGTGGTGATGCAAAAAACTATTTTTTGCAATAAAAAGCGTCTTTTAGCGTGACAGCTGCCAATCATAAAAACCCGCTATAAATAGTAAATCAAACCCCCCTTTATCACCCCCTTAGTTAGGGAAAAATAATAAAATTAAAAAAATGTATTTATTTCCATTTTCCCGTTAGGGTTAGGGTTGCGGCTAAAGTTAGGGTTAGGGTTGGCGCCAACGTTAGGATTAGGATTAGGGTTGGGATTACGGTTAGGGGTGTGTTAGGGTTAGGTTTGTGGTTAGGGTTGGGACTAGGGTTAGGGGTGTGTTGGGGTTAGGGTTGGAGTTAGAATTGGGGGGTTTCCGCTGTTTAGGCACATCAGGGGCTCTCCAAATGTGACATGGCGTCTGATCTCAATTCCAGCCAATTCTGCGTTGAAAAAATCAAATGGTGCTCCTTCACTTCTGAGCTCTGCCATGCGCCCAAACAGTAGTTTACTCCCGCATATGAAGTATCAGCGTACTCTGGACCACAAGAGTTATTGTGCAATTTGTCCTATTTCTTCTGTTACCCTTGGGAAAATAAAAAACTGGGGGCGACAAAATCATTTTTGTAAAAAAAAAATGATTTTTTTGTTTTTACGGCTGTATGTTATAAAACTTCTGTGAAGCACTTGGAGCTTCATAGCGCTCACCACACTTCTAGATAAGTTCCTTGTGGGGTCTATTTTCCAAAATGGGGTCACTTGTGGGGGGTTTCCACTGTTTAGGCGCATCAGGGGCTCTCCAAATGCGACATGACGCCCCCAGAACATTCCATCAAAGTCTGCAATCCAAAACGTCACTACTTCCCTTCCGAGCCCCGACGTGCGCCCATACAGTAGTTTACTCCCACATATTGGGTATCAGCATACTCAGGACAAATTGGACAACAACTTTTGGGGTCCAATTTCTCCTGTTACCCTTGTGAAAATAAAATATTGGGGCGAAAAAAATCATTTTTGTAAAAAAAAAAAGGATTTTTTATTTTTACGGCTGTACGTTATAAACTTCTGTGAAGCACTTCGGGGTTCAAAGTGCTCACCACACATCTAGATAAGTTCCTTGTGGGGTCTATTTTCCAAAATGGGGTCACTTGTGGGGTTTCCACTGTTTAGATTCATCAGGGGCTCTCCAAATGCGACATGACTCCCCCAGACCATTCCATCAAAGTCTGCAATCCAAAACGTCACTACTTCCCTTCCGAGCCCCGACGTGCGCCCATACAGTAGTTTACTCCCACATATTGGGTATCAGCGTACTCAGGACAAATTGGACAACAACTTTTGGGGTCCAATTTCTCCTGTTACCCTTGTGAAAATAAAATATTGGGGGCGAAAAAAATCATTTTTGTAAAAAAAAAAAGGATTTTTTATTTTTACGGCTGTACGTTATAAACTTCTGTGAAGCACTTCGGGGTTCAAAGTGCTCACCACACATCTAGATAAGTTCCTTGTGGGGTCTATTTTCCAAAATGGGTCACTTGTGGGGGTTTCCACTGTTTTAGATTCATCAGGGGCTCTCCAAATGCGACATTACTCCCCCAGACCATTCCATCAAAGTCTGCAATTCAAAACGTCACTACTTCCCTTCCGAGCCCCGACGTGCGCCCATACAGTAGTTTACTCCCACATATTGGGTATCAGCGTACTCAAGAAAAATTGGACAACAACTTTTGGGGTCCAATTTCTCCTGTTACCCTTGTGAAAATAAAATATTGGGGGCGAAAAAATCATTTTTGTAAAAAAAAAAAAAAAAGGATTTTTTATTTTACGGCTGTACGTTATAAACTTCTGTGAAGCACTTTGGGGTTCAAAGTGCTCACCACACATCTAGATAAGTTCCTTGAGGGGTCTAGTTTCCAAAATGGTTTCATTTGTGGGGGTTTCCACTGTTTAGGCATATCAGGAGCTCTCCAAACATGACATGGCATCCAGCCAATTCTGCGTTGAAAAAGTCAAACGGCGCTCCTTCCCTTCCAAACTCTGCCATGCACCCAAACAGTGGTTTACTCCCACATATGGGGTATCAGCACACTCAGGACAAATTGCACAATAACTTTTGGAGTCTTGTTACCCTTGGGAAAATAAAAATTGGGGTGAAATAATCAATTTTGTGGAAAAAATATGATTTTTTAATTTTACGGCTCTACGTTATAAACTTGTGTGAAGCACTTGGGGGTTCAAAGTGCTCACCAAAGATCTAGATAAGTTCCTTAGGGGGTCTAGTTTCCAAAATGGTGTCACTTGTGGGGGGTTTCCACTGTTTAGGCATATCAGGGGCTCTCCAAACACGACATGGCGTCCAATCTCAATTCCAGCCAATTTTAGTTTGAAAAAGTCAAACGGCGCTCCTTCCCTTACGAGCTCTGCCGTGTGCCCAAACAGTGGTTTTCCCCCACATATGGGGTATTGGCATACTCAGGAGAAATTGCACAACAACTTTATCTGCCCATTTTCTCCTTTTACCCTTGTGAAAATAAAAAAACGTTTGTAAAAGATCATTTTTGTGGCTAAAAAGTTAAATATTAATTTTTTCCTTCCACATTGCTTCAGCTCCTGTGAAGTACCTGAAGAGTTATTAAACTTCTTGAATGTGGTTTTGAGTACCTTGAGGGGTGCAGTTTTTAGAATGGTGTCACTTTTGGGTATTTTCTGCCATATAGACCCCTCAAAGTGACTTCAAATGTGAGGTGGTCCCTAAAAAAATGGCTTTGTAAATTTTGTTGTAAAAATGAGAAATCACTGGTCAACTTTTAACCCTTATAATTTCCTAACAAAAAAAAATTTCGGTTCCAAAATTGTGCTGATGTAAAGTAGACATGTGGGAAATGTTATTTATTAACTATTTTGTTTGACATATCTCTCTGTTTTAAGGGAAAAAATTCAAAGTTTGAAAATTGCAAAATTTTCAAAATTTTCGCCATATTTGTGTTTTTTTCCAAAATAAACGCAAGGTATATCGAAGAAATTTTACTTCTAACGTGAAGTACAATATGTCACGAGAAAACAATCTCAGAATCGCGAAGATCCGTTGAAGCGTTCCAGAGTTATAACCTCATAAAAAGACAGTGGTCAGAATTGTAAAAATTGGCCCGGTCATTAACGTGCAAACCACCCTTGGGGGTGAAGGGGTTAAAGTCAGAAATTGCAGCATATTGATATAGAGTATATTCTAACAGAGTATTATTGCTGCTGACCAAAAAAGGATCCATAACTAGGTTCAAATAATTCAAAGAAATCCGATAGGTACATATGAACCCAAACACCATATATTAAAAAGTTAAATGTAGATACAAAAGTTAAAAAGTGGGAGATCCAGAAAAAAGGCACCGCAATCCACAATATAATCTACAGGAGGTTGCACAGAGAAATGTAGCCCCAATAATACCTATCCCCCTCAGACCAAGAAAGTTCCTAATGACGGGATAGTAATCCACCAGAATAGTCTATGAGCAATCGCTAAGGCAAAATAACAGTGCAAACATGATTTACTTCCTGTGGATCGTGGTGCCAGCCCACTTTTGCATCTATGTATTAAGTTTTTCAATAAAACATTTAACTTTTTAATAATTGGTGTTCGGGTTCATATGTACCTATCGGATTCCCCAGACCTCTTTGTAGAGTTTGCCGGAAAAAAGCTTGACTGTCCCATTATGTCTCCCATTATCCCGTTATTCTAAACGAGCATGCGAGTATTAGGAATTGATTGGTTCAAGCAATGGGCACCCGAGCATTTTAGTGATCACTAATCTCTATTATTTTTGTATTTTTTGTATTTTTTTTTTATTTTTTAGATGCAGCTAACTTTAAATAACCTAGATATACACCATGTTCCAAATTATTATGCAAATTGGTTTTAAGTGTCATAGCGTTTTTTTTTTGTTTTTTTTGTAAATGAAACCTATTGATGGTATTGTGTTTCTGTGTTCTTTGGATCACTAAAATCAATCTCAGATACCTGTGATAATTAGTTTGCCATGTGAGCCCAATTAAAGGAAAACTGGATGTTCCACACTATTATGCCGGCCAGAGTTTTCAAGTAACATGGGAAAGAAAAAGGATCTCTCTTCTGCTGAAAAGCATCAAATAGTGCAATGCCTTGGTCAAGGGATGGAAAAATGAGATATTTCCCGAAAATTTAAGCGTGATCATCGTACTGTTAAGAGATTTGTGGCTGATTCTGAGTACAGACGTGTTCGTGCTGATAAAGGTAGAATGAGGAAGGTTTCAGCCAGGCAAGTTCATCGGATTAAGAGAGCAGCTGCTAAAAAGCCATTACAAACCAGCAAACAGATATTTGAAGCTGCTGGTGCCTCTGGAGTCCCTCGAACCTCAATGTGTAGGATCCTTCAAAGGCTTGCTGTGGTGCATAAACCTACTATTTGGCCACCCCTAAACACTGCACACAAGAAGAAATGGTTGCAGTGGGCCCAGACATACATGAAGACTCATTTTCAAACAGTCTTTTTTACTGATGAGTGTCGAGCAACCCTGGATGGTCCAGATGGATGGATTAGTGGATGGTTGGTGGATGGCCACCATGTCCCAACAAGGCTGCGACGTCAGCAAGGAGGTGGAGGAGTCATGTTTTGGGCCGGAATCATAGGGAAACAGCTGGTAGGGCCCTTTTAGGTTCCTGAAGGTGTGAAAATGATCTCTGCAAAGTATATAGAGTTTCTGACTGACAAATTTCTTCCATGGTATAAAAAACAGAAATATGCCTTCAGGAGCAAAATTATCTTCATGCATGACAATGCACCATCTCATGCTGCAAAGAATACCTCTGAGTCATTGGCTGCTATGGGCATAAAAGGAGATAAACTCATGGTGTGGCAACCATCTTCCCCTGACTTCAAACCTATAGAGAACCTTTGGAGTATCATCAAGCAAAAGATCTATGAGGGTGGGAGGCATTTCACATCAAAACAGCAGCTCTGGGAGGCTTTTCTGACTTCATGCAAAGAAATACAAGCAGAAACTCTCCAAAAACTCACAAGTTCAATGGATGCAAGAATTGTGAAGGTGATATCAAAGAAGGGTTCCTATGTTAACATGTAACTTGGCCTGTTAGGATGTTTTGGAGTTAAATAGCTTTTTTGTTCAGTGAATGTGACCTCCTAATGCTGCAAATTCCACAAATGAGCATTTTCAGTTCTTTAAAACATATCAACTGTATAGAAATTCTACTGTGCCTAATAATTTGGAACAGTGCATTTTGAGTTTTTATTCATTTTGGAGATTATACTGTTATCATTGGGAAGATTCATCAATAAAATTCGATGTATACTCTAACGGGTGATGACTTTTATTAGACTGTCATCTGCACCGACCACTTAGGAAAATCAGAGAAAAATATCATTTGCATAATAATTTGGAACATGGTGTAATAAAGCTAAAACTAGCTATCTAGAACCACGAAGCACAAGTCTAAGTGGAGGAAGAGGTGGATGTGGCAGTATTGGGGGAAGAGGCAAGTGATGAGTAATCCAACTATTTTTTGTTGATTTGTATTTTTTTCATATTTTTTGTGCTTTTCTGTTTGTTTTTTCTAGAACTGGCTTAACCCCTTCACCCCCAAGGGTGGTTTGCATTTTTACAATTCTGACCACTGTCTCTTTATGAGGTTATAACTCTGGAACGCTTCAACGGATCTTCGCGATTCTGAGAATGTTTTCTCGTGACATATTGTACTTCACGTTAGTGGTAAAATTTCTTCGATATACCTTGAGTTTATTTTTGAAAAAAACGCAAATATGGCGAAAATTTTGAAAATTTTGCAATTTTCAAACTTTGAATTTTTTTTCCCTTAAAACAGAGAAATATGTCACACAAAATAGTTAAGAAATAACATTTACCACATGTCTACTTTACATCAGCACAATTTTGGAACCAAAATTTTTTTTTCTTAGGAAATTATAAGGGTTAAATTTGACCAGTGATTTCTCATTTTTACAACAAAATTTACAAAGCCATTTTTTAGGGACCACCTCACATTTGAAGTCACTTTGACGGGTCTATATAGCAGAAAATACCCAAAAGTGACACCATTCTAAAAACTGCACCCCTCAAGGTACTCAAAACCACATTCAAGAAGTTTAATAACCCTTCAGGTGCTTCACAGGAGCTGAAGCAACGTGGAAGGAAAAAATTAATATTTAACTTTTTAGCCACAAAAATGATTTTTTACAAACTTTTTTTTATTTTCACAAGGGTAAAAGGAGAAAATGGGCAGATAAAGTTATTGTGCAATTTCTCCTGAGTACGCCAATACCCCATATGTGTTTGGGCACACGGCAGAGCTCGTAAGGGAAGGAGCGCCGTTTGAATTTTTCAAACTAAAATTGGCTGGAGTTGAGATTGGACGCCATGTCGTGTTTGGAGAGCCCCTGATGTGCCTAAACAGTGGAAACCCCCCACAAGTGACACCATTTTGGAAACCAGACCCCCTAAGGAACTTATTTAGATCTGTTGTGAGCACTTTGAACCCCAAAGTGTTTCACAAAAGTTTAAAATGCCTGGGTGTGAAAACAAAAAAACAATTTTCCACAAAAATGATTTTTTAGTCCCAAATTTTTGATTTTCCCAAGGAAATTGGACCACAAAAGTTGTTGTCCAATTTGTCCTGAGTAGGCTGATACCCCATATGTGTGGGGGGGAAACTGTTTGGGCGCACGGCAGGGCTTGGAAAGGAAGCAGTAACGTTTTGGAATGCAAACATTGATGGGGGTCATGTTCTGTTTGTAGTGCCCCAGAAGCCTAACATGGAACCCCCATAAGTGACCCATTTGGAAGCTAGACCATAAAGAACTTATCTAGATCTTTGGTGAGCACTTTGAACCCCCAAGTGCTTCACACAAGTTTATAATGCCCGGGCATGAAAATAAAAAATCCTATTTTTTTCCCACAAAAATTAACTCTTAGTCACAATTTTTTATTTTCCCATAGGTAACAGGAGAAATTGGACCACAAAAGTTGTCCAATTTGTCCTGAGTACGCTGATACCCCATATGTGGGGGGGAACCACTGTTTGGGCGCATGGCAGAGCTCGGAATGGAAGGAGCACCATTTGACTTTTTCCAACCAAAATTGGCTGGAATTGAGATTGGACGCCATGTTGCATTTGGAGAGCCCCTGATGTGCCTAAACAGTGGAAACCCCCCACAAGTGACCCCATTTTGGAAACTATACCCCCTAAGGAACTTATCTAGATCTTTGGTGAGCAATTTGAACCCCCAAGTGCTTCACACAAGTTTATAACGTAGAGCCGTAAAATTAAAAAATCTTTTTTTATTTTACAAAAATGATTTTTTCGCCCCCAATATTTTATTTTCACAAGGGTAACAGGAGAAATTGGACCCCAAAAGTTGTTGTCCAATTTGTCCTGAGTACGCTGATACCAAATATGTGGGAGTAAACTACTGTATGGGCGCACGTCGGGGCTCGGAAGGGAAGTAGTGACGTTTTGGATTTCAGACTTTGATGGAATGGTCTGGGGGCGTCATGTCGCATTTGGAGAGCCCCTGATGCGCCTAAACAGTGGAAACCCCCCACAAGTGACCCCATTTTGGAAAATAGACCCCACAAGGAACTTATCTAGATGTGTGTGAGCGCTATGAAGCCCCAAGTGCTTCACAGAAGTTTTATAACATACAGCCGTAAAAACAAAAAAATCATTTTTTTTTTTACAAAAATGATTATGTCGCCCCCAGTTTTTTATTTTCCCAAGGGTAACAGAAGAAATAGGACAAATTGCACAATAACTCTTGTGGTCCAGAGTACGCTAATACCCCATATGTGGGGGTAAACTACAGTTTGGGCGCATGGTAGAGCTCAGAAGTGAAGGAGCACCGTTTGACTTTTTCAACGCAGAATTGGCTGGAATTGAGATCAGGCGCCATGTCACATTTGGAGAGCCCCTGATGTGCCTAAACAGCGGAAACCCCCCAATTCTAACTCCAACCCTAACCCCAACACACCCCTAACCCTAGTCCCAACCCTAACCACAAACCTAACCCTAACACACCCCTAACCCTAATCCCAACCCTAACCCTAATCCTAACGTTAGCGCCAACCCTAACCCTAACTTTAGCCGCAACCCTAACCCTAACGGGAAAATGGAAATAAATACATTTTTTTAATTTTATTATTAAAAACTAAGGGGGTGATAAAGGGGGGTTTGATTTACTATTTATAGCGGGTTTTTATGATTGGCAGCTGTCACGCTAAAAGACGCTTTTTATTGCAAAAAATAGTTTTTTGCATCACCACATTTTGAGAGCTATAATTTTTGCATATTTTGGCCCACAGAGTCATGTGAGGTCTTATTTTTTGCGGTACGAGTTGACGTTTTTATTGGTACCATTATTGAGCACGTGACAATTTTTGATCGCTTTTTATTTCGATTTTTGGGAGGTTAGAATGAACAAAAATCAGCAATTCATGAATTTCTTTTGGGGGAGGCGTTTATACCGTTCCGCGTGTGGTAAAATGATAAAGCAGTTTTATTCTTCGGGTTAGTACGATTACGGCGATACCTCATTTATATCATTTTTTTATGTTTTGGCGCTTTTATAGAATAAAAACAATTTTATATAAAAAATTATTATTTTTGCATCGCTTTATTCTGCGAGCTTTAACTTTTTTATTTTTTCGCTGATGATGCTGTATAACAGCTTGTTTTTTGTGGGACAAGATGACGTTTTCAGCGGTACCATGTTTATTTATATCGGTCTTTTTGATCGCGTGTTATTCAACTTTTTGTTCGGCGGTATGATGATCAAGCATTAATCTTTTGCTTAGTTTTTTTTTTTTTTTAAGGGGTTCACTAAAGGGTTTAACTAGTGGGACAGTTTTATAGGGGGGTCGTTACGGACGTGGCGATACCAAATATGTGTACTTTTATTGTTTTGTTTTTTTTATTTACAGGAAGAAATGAATTTATTGGGGAATATATATATTTTTTTTTATGATTTTTTTTACCACTTTTTATTTTTTTTTTTTTACTTTTTTACTTTGACCCAGGGTGGGACATCACAGTATTTTATCAGATCACTGGTGTGACAGTGTGCACAGCACACTGTCACACCAGCGATCGCACAGGCATAGTTGCAGGCTTCTCAGTGCCTGCTCTCAGCAGGCACTGAGGAAGCCGCCTCCCTGCAGGACCCCGGCGCCATCTTGGATCCGGGGGCATGGAGGGAGGACGGACCCTCGGAACAGCGCGACAAATCGCGCTGCTCTGAGGGTCTCAGGGGAGTGCGCAGGGAGCCCCCTCCCTGCGCGATCCTCCCCTGTGCCCCCGGTATAACGCGATCATGTTTGATCGCGGTGTGCCAGGGGTTAATGTGCCGGGAGCGGTCCGTGACCGCTCCTGACACATAGTGCTAGGTGTCAGCTGTGATAAACAGCTGACACACGGCCGCGATCAGCTGCGCTCCCCCCGGGAGCGCAGCTGATCGCCCATGAAGTACTATTCCGTCCATGGGAATTAGGTCCAGGGTCACATGGACGGAATTGTACGTCGGATGGAATAAAGGGGTTAAAACATCTTAGAATTAACAAAACTAAAACTAGCTATCTAGAACCACAAGGCGTAGGTCTAAGTGAAGAAAGACGTGGACGTGGCAGTATCGGTGAAATAGACTGAAAAGAAGGTAGCCATCAAGGTTGTTTGGGGTTTTTATTTGGGGAGGAGGCACCCAAACGAAGCAAATGGCAAATAGAGATAGATTTGTCTAGTCATCCAGAGGTATGAATACGTCCATGTGTTCATTTTAGCGAATGTCAGGTTCTTCACGTTGGATATGAACACGATGATGTGCCTGTCTGTGATGATGCCTCCTGCTGTGCTAAACACATGTTCTGATATGATACTTGCAGTAGGGCTAGTCAGCACCTGCAAGGCATAAAGGGAAAGCTCAGGCCATGTGTCCAATTTGGAGACCCAGAAGTTAAATGGGGCAGACCCATCTGTTAGTAGGGGGAGACCTGTGGATACGTATTTTTCCACCATGTTGTTGTAACGCTGGCTCCTGATATACAAACACTATTGCATGATGGTGCTGTATGTTGTGGCATGCTCATAAAGTTTTGCCACATTTTCGCCATGCTAATCCTGGCTTCCGGGTGCTGGTGGTACCCCAGCTGCCTTGGTGACTTCTTCCTCTGCCTCTGCCTTGTTCTTAAAATGAACCTCTGCGTGAGAAAACCATCAGTAGTTTCTTCACCAGTGTCTGCCTGTATTTACGCATTTGGTACTTCTGCACCAGTGACAGAAGTAATGATGGTATGTTGCCCTTGCAGCTGGGATCCAGCAGGGTGGCCATTCGGTAATCTGCACTGGCAACAATACAGGCAACTCATTGGTCGTTGCGCAGGCACTGCACCATGTATTGGCTCATGTTGTCAGGCTGCTCAGAGGCAACGACAAGCTGTCCAGGATGGGAGGTGTATCGTCTGGGTACTTTGTTTCCCCTCCAGCCATGCTCCAGGCATATAAGTGGTATAGTAAGGCTGATATGGTCATATTGGTGGAGTATTCGAAGAAGCACAACATGACACACACGTCCCACATGGAGACCCACTCATTGGTGATGAAGTGGTGGTGTTCTGCAGAGTGACTCAGCAGTGCATGATGCATCTGAAACTACATTACTGCCTGCTGCTACTCGCACAGTCTCTCAAGCATATGTAAGGTGGAGTTCCACCTTGTTGGTATGCCTCATATCAGCTGGTGAATGAGAAGGCAAATGAGACTCTGCAGCACAGACATACGAGCAGCAGCAGAGTGAGAATGCCGAAACTGCGCAGACACTGCCCAAACTTTTGTGGCAGCTCTGACATAAGTAGATAGTTTTTCAGGAAGCTCTGTATCACCAAGTTGAGCACATGCACCAGGCAAGGGATGTGCATCCAACCGGCTAGGTCCAGAGCAGATACGAGATTTTTCCCGTGATCAAACACCACCAGGCAGGCTTGAGCTTCAGTGACAGCAACCACTCATCTGTCTATTGTTTGATCCCTATCCACAGCATCTGCGCAGTGTGGGATTTTTCCCCCAAACAGATGAGTTTCAAAACAGCATGCTGTCGTTTCCCCTTGGCTATGCTGAAGTTGGTGGTGCAGGTCTTACTGTGACCTGATGAGTTTTGCGGTGGAGGGAGCAGAGTAGAAGGAAGAAGCAACCTGGACAGAGGAACGTCCAGCAACACTCGGTGATGGTAGGATATGTGCCAGAATGCCTTCCGCCTCAGGCCCAGCCACCTCTACTTTTTTCCAGAGGGTATCTAGGGAGATGTAACGTCCTTGGCCATGCTTACTGGTCCATGTATCTATGGTTATGTGGACCTTGCCACTGATGTAGTTGCAAAGTGCACACTTAATTGGGTCTGAAACATTTGAGTGCAGGGCAAAGATGGCCTGACTGGAAAGCACGTAATACTTTATGGGCGAGTAACTGAATCCAGAAAAATTTTACAAAGCTTTTCTGTAGTGTTATATGCAAACAAAATGAACAACAGAGCACGTAATATTGTATGGAAGAGTGATTCCAGAAACATTTTTCAACGATTTTTTGGAGTGTTACATACCACAGAAATGTACCACAAATTAATGGATGAAAATATAGTAGTTTTTTTTACTCAAAATAAAAAAATGTGGCCACGTGCAGCAGATATATATTTAGCAACGGACTTCAAACCCTAATCACTGTCTAAAGACTGTATTCTGCCACTCTCCCTGCTCCTGCAATTGTCCCTCCCTAGGCTAAATGCAGAATGTATCTGATGCAAACAGCAAAGCACAGATTTAGCACTTACAAGGGCTGTTAGTATGATGGTTCAGAATTCACACCATATAAACACTAGAGGACCCAGATTTGTTTAACTGTGCACACACAGCCCTGGACAAGCACTCTCTCCTTTCAATAAGAACTGTCTCTGAACTGTGCAATGAAGTCAGTGTGCTGAGTATGACGGCGCCTGTCCTTTTATAACCCCTGATGATGTCATGCGGCCAGTCAATCACAGTAATCATAGAATCATTGAATGCTACAGTAGGAACGACCTCAAGGGTCATCGCGTCCAACCCCCTGCTCAATGCAGCACAGGATTCATTAAATCATCTGACAGATGTCTGTCCAGCCTCTATTTGAGGACTTCCATTGAAGGACAACGCACAACCTCTCGTGGTATAATGTTCCACTCATTGATCACCCTAACTGTCAAAAAGTTTTTTCTAATATCTAATCTGTATTGTCTCCATTTCAGTTTCATTCCATTGCTTTTCATGCAAATAAGAATATGGATGATCCCTTTACACTGTGACATCCATTCAGATATTTGTAGATAGCTATTAAGTCTCCACTTAGCCTTCTATTTTGTAAGCTAAACATTCCCAGATCCTTTAACCGTTCCTCGTAGGACCTGTTTTGCAATCCGCTCACCATCCTGGTAGTTCTTCTCTGAGCTTGCGCCTCTTTCTCAATGTCTTTTTTAAAATGTGGTGCCCAGAACTGGACACAGTATTCCAGCTGAGGCCTGACCGAGGAGGAGTAGAAAGGGATAATTACTTCACGTGATCTAGACTCTATGCTTCTCTTAATATATCCTAGAATTTTGTTTGCCTTTTTTTGCTGCTGCATCACACTGTTGACTCATGTGGAATCAGTGATCTATTAGTATACCCAAGTTTTTTTCACATGTGCTGTTGCTTAGTTTTATTCCTCCCATTCTGTTGATGTCATTTTAGTTTTTCTTGCCTAGATGTAGAATCTTGCATTTCTCCCTGTTAAATACCATTCTATTAGTCACTGACCATTGTTCAAGCTTATCTAGATCTTTCTGAATCCTTTCTCTGTCTTCTCTAGTGCTAGCTATCCCTCCTAGCTTTGCATCGTCTGCAAATTTGATTAGTTTACCTTCAGTTCCCTTATCTAGATCATTTTGTTGATCAACACTAGGGCCAGGACAGAGCCTTGTGGTATCCAATTTGAAACACTCTTCCAATTGAATGTGCACCCATTAATTGCTACTGCCTTGAGTACGATCATTGAGCCAGTTATGAATCCACCTAACTGTAGCCTTGTCAATCCCATACTTGGTCATTTTTTCAATAAGGATAGTATGAGATACTTTATCAAATGCTTTGCTGAAGTTGAGATTATTTTCCTAATACACCAAATCAGTAATTCCATCATAGAAGTTGATTTGATACAAACCCATGCTGGCTCTCGTTAATTACTGTATTCTTATCCAAGTACTTACATACATGCTGTTTAATAATTTGTTCAAAGATCTTTCCTGGCATAGAAGTAAGGCTCACTGGCCTGTAATTTCATGACTCCATCTTCTTTCATTTTTTGAAGATATGGACAACATTTGTCCTTCTCCAATCTTCTGGGACTTCTGTTCTCCAGGATTTTTAAAAGATTCTGGCTAGTGGTTCTGCAATTTCCTCTGCTAACTCTTTCAGTATTCTATGATGTAATTCATCTGAACCAGGAGATTTAAATTTATTTAAATTAGCTAATTGTTCCTTCACCATCTCTCTGTTTATAGATAGCATGGATTATATTATTCCTTCGATGTCACCATGAAGATCAGTTGATGTTACATTTGATTTCTTAGAGAACACAGATATAAAATAGGAATTTAAAAGTTCGGCCTTCTCAACATCATTTTTGACCACTTGACCCTTTTCATTCTGTAAAAATCCTATTACATATTTGACTTTTCTTTTGTTTTAATGGCTGTGGCATTACATTGGCTACAGGATTTTAATGACTTGTAGTCAATCCCCGCATGATTTATTGCCTGTGTAACAGGTGCCAAACATGCGGGGCAGGGATTCAAGTTTCAAATTTGAGCACCGGCTCATGCCCGCCGATTGCTAAGCACATCTGAGCACTCAGATACCCAAGTGATATCTGATTATCACTGAACATGTTTGCTTTTCCCTAATAGCTAACAATGAGCATACTTGTAACAAGCATAAAAGATACTGAAATGTCAGAACTCAGCAGACAATTTCTTCTACTTGTTCTCAGCCAAGTAGTCAAACAGGTAGATAGGCAGGAGAATTTATGTAAAGTACATGGAACAATTTTCTCATAAAGGTTTTTAAGCAAATAATACGTTAATACGAATGATGAATGTGTTGTTTACAAATGCAAAATATAATTTGTGTATACTATTTCAATTTGCATAGAAGATATAGCTATCACATAGGAATACACCACAGGAAATAATCAACATTACCTAATATAATTTGCCTGGATTTAAAGCATAAAGATATCGAATTTGACATTCAATTAATATGCTTTGGTTTTGTCTTAATGCGCCATATGTACATGAAATATGAATAAAACTTGAAAATTTGCATAGTATGTAAATTCATGAGCAGCAGAACTATTAATACTAATTATTTATAGTACACTTAAAAAGTCAGAAGAGTAGTGTAATGGAAGTTCTGCACAAAGCAGCTCAGCTAAACATTAGGTTTTCAATTTATACTTGTACATGATAAGATGCCCAGTGCAAACATATGACATCTTATTTGGATCAATAATAAGGATTCAAATTACAGTGTAAAGGTACTGTCACACTAAGCGAGATCGCTAGCGAGATTGCTTAAGTGTCAGCGATTTTATGACGCAGCAGCGACCTCGTTAGCGACGTCGCTGTGTGTGACATGTAGCGGCGATGTGGCCCCTGCTGCGATGTCGCTGATCTTTCATGAACGTTCTGAGCCTTTTTTTGGTCGTTGGTGTCCCGCTGGTGAGCCTGAATCGCTGAGTGTGACACCCTTTATGAACGACTTTACCAGCGGCGAAGGCAGGACTAGGTTTTCCCAACGACCTCAGAGGTCGTTATACAGATCGCTGATGAGATCTTTGTGTTTGTAAGCTAACCAGCGACCATATAGCGATCACAACAATGATCTTGCCAGGTCGTGTCATTGTCGTGATCGCTGCTGCGATCGCTAAGTGTGACAGTGCCTTAAGCTACAATCCCCTCTCCCCACACACCTCACACCTCCACCAAACAAACAAGAGGAGAGACACAGCTTAGGCCAGGTTCACATTGCATTCAGCCTCACAATTCACGATTCAGTAGGTGGTTTCATCTGAATCCCTGAAAAACGGAATTCAGACACGCCCCAAGTGAACTATTGATGATTAACTGTTCATGATTCAATCTAAGCATTTGTCTGAATCCCATTTTTTACGGATTTAATTGATACCTTAAACTGAATAATGAACAGCGTTTTGGCTATCTTGGAAACAGCATAGCTCGCTAAGTTCAGGTTGGGTTCATATGGGCATATTTCATCGTCTGTGTACTATCTGTAATGTCCAGACTGCATTCCAAAACGTCACTACTTCCCTTCCGAACCCCGACGTGTGCCAAACAGTAGTTTTCTCCCACACATGGGGTACCAGTGTACTCAGGACAAATTGAACAACAACTTTTGTGGTCCAATTTCTCTTATTACCCTTGTGAAAATGAAAAATTGGGGGTTAAAAATAATTTTTGTGAAAAAAAAAGATTTTTTATTTTCACGGCTCTACATTATAAACTTTAGTGAAATACTTGGGGTTTAAAGTGCTCATCACACATCTAGATAAGTTCCTTGGGTGGTCTAGTTTCTAAAATGGGGTCACTTGTGGGGGGTTTCTACTGTTTAGGCACATCAGGGGCTCTCCAAACGCGACATGGCTTCCTATCTCAATTCCAGCCAATTTTGCATTGAAAAAGTCAAACTGCGCTACTTCCCTTTCGAGCTCTGCTGTGCCCCAAACATTGGACTACCCCCACATGTGGGGAATCGGCAAACTCAGGACAAATTGCACAACAACTCTGGGGGTCTAATTTCTTCTGTTACCCTTGGGAAAATAAAAATTTTGGGGGCGAAAAGATCATTTTTGTGAAAGAGCAAAAGAGGAAAGAACATGCCCATCATAGTGGGAACACCCAAAATGCAAAAATAATAATGATAATAATAATGATAATAATTTGTGCTTTATTGACCAATCAAAAGACATACAAAAAACAAGTTTTTTTAAAAAACATTTAAAAACACAAAGAGACATGAACTAGCCACACCTTGAAATAAAGGAAATGGCAACCCACAACATCTCCCATAAAGCAAGAAAATAAAAAATAGCTCATAAATCACAATTTATGCACACAAATGCCTGAATTGGTGATCACAGCGAGGTACGAAAACCCTTATTGACAGTACCATATGGGTGAGAAAATAAGAAAAAGTGAAAAAATGTGCTTATACTGCTCGAGACAATGTTAAAGTTGCATCAGAAAAAAAAAAAAGAGTCTTTGCAGCTAGAGATGATACAATCTGCAGCAGAAACACACACAAAATAAGTCAAACCTGATCTAAAAAATGTGAATGAAATCAAAGAGACTCGAACCCTAAGGTCCAGAATGCTGTGGTCCAACAAAGAGCCATGACCATGAGAGCTAAGGGGAAGATGGAGGGGGATGAACCACCCCACACGTATCGCCACACTAACTGTGGCTTCTTCATGGAAATAATAGCACACCAAGCTTTGTATGTCCCGGATATTTATACAACAATAGCAATTAACATATCAGTTAATCACCTGCAAAGCAGTAGATTGATGTCATGGTACGGAGAGACAGCATGGTCACAGCCATCTTGTCAACATCCCGGTGTATTCATTGTGAATATAGTTGATGCTATGCCACAGGATTAAAGGCAGGCATTTAGTGATTTAGTTGAGCTTTTGGATGAAAATGAGGGTTTTGGCGATGGGGCTACTGGGGCTGTTTGGCGGTTGCCTTCACAAGCCACACCCTCCTTTTCCCTTTTTCCTACTATCCAGATATTTTATGAGACTGTGAGCAAAGAAATTGCCTTATTAAAACCGAACGAACATCAGGGAGAGAATCTATCATCTCGAGAGAGACAGGCTTTGAACAAATTGAAGAATAATTCTTCCTTTATTATCAAGGAGGCTGATAAAGGTGGCAACATTGTTTTATGGCCCACCGAGATGTATGTTCAGGAAGCTAGGCGATAGCTTAACAATAATCTTTGTTACCAGGTGCTGCCGTCCGATCCCACCACTGTTTTCAAGAAGAAATTGGATCGGTTGATTTTTCAGCTAAATGCAATGACATCTTGAAAAAGGAGTTTAATTTTTTGACCACACAACATCCTGTTGTACCAACTCTATATTTGCTTTCATAAGTCCATCTGTGAGCCACCAGGTAGGCCTATTGTCACTGGCATTGGCAGTTTATTTGAGAGACCCTGTATTTATTTGGATAATTTTTTGCAGCCTTTTGTCTTTGGTTTGGATTCCTATATTCGGGATACCTCCCATCTGATATGCCAGTTACAAGATCTAATTGTTACGCAACATACCATTCTAGTGACAATGGGCGTGGAAGCTTTGCATACATGCATTGGTCATACACTAGGACTCGAGGCCGTTTCCATCTTTCTAAACCAGCAAATTTCAGGTGATCGCAGACACCTGTTTTGGACCTTCTGTCCTTTGTTCTTTTTAACAGCTATTTTGTGTTTGATTGGGTTTTTATAAACAGATCTCCAGCACAGCAATGGGCGCTCGCTGTGCACTCTCCTATGCCAACCTTTTTTTGGGTTGGTGGGAGGAAACACGGGTGCGCCCATTGCATGCCTTTAAAACCCATGTTTACTGATGGTTTCGCTACATCGATGATCTTCTGATTCTTTGGAAAGTATTTGAATCTGAGTGCAAAACTTTTATTTCTGAACTAAATAACAATGCATTGAACATCTCATTAACAGCTTCCCTTTCTACAACCTCTGTTGATTTCCTGGACCTTAAAGTCATGAAGATTGGTTGCCAATTTCGAACCAAATTATATCGCAAGACTACTGCCACGAATAATCTACTGCACTTTGCGAGTTTTCACCCTCAACATCTACGCAAGAACCTGCCCAAAGGCCAATTCTTGAGGGTAAGATGCAATTGCAGCTCTGATGATTTTCAGGAAGGGGCTCAGGATCTTACCAATCGCTTTTTGGGGGTATCCTTGTAAGGTTATTTCCAGGGCCTTTCAGCATTCCCTGTCCAGTGATAGACTTTCCCTTCTTCAACCTAAGGTCCGTCATGGACCAGGTACTTTCAATTTAATTACGGCATATAATAATCAGTGGAGAGATATCTATGACATTTTGGATAGATATTGGAGCATTTTCCTTAGTGAGCACAAAGTTAGGCCTTTTTTATCTGATGCCCCAGGATGATAGCCAGAAGGGCCAAGAATCTAAAAGACCATCTTACTTTGAGTCATTTCAAGAGACCCACCACAAAAACAGGAAGGGGTAGTTACCTTATAGGCTGTTTTCCATGTGGTGGATGTAATGTCTGCCCTTATATGATTGCTGCTGATAACATCTCTCTCCTGATTTTTCCAGGGATAATACGTACTGAGCTTTACTCAAACTGTCGATCAAGGAATGTAGTTTAGTTTCTAATCTGCCAATGCCCCAAAATATATGTGGGCAAGACCAGCCAGGAAGTCCGACGCAGGATACAGCAGCATGTATCTAATATTGGAAAGGCAAAGAGTGACAAAGAGAAGGGCAAGCCCATCACTTCAATTGCTTCTCACTTTCTGGAACACCATGGGAGTAAACATCAAGATATGCGTATCATGGTTGTGGAACAAGTGACTGGCAGTATTCGGGGGGAACCCCTTAAAAGAACTTCGTTGGGAATCCCACTGGATCTATGACCTAAAGAGCATGTCACCAAATGGTCTAAATGAGGAATTATTATTTTCTGGTTTCTAT
>JARQOD010000004.1:370600266-370632144 GCA_033576555.1 Oophaga sylvatica | reverse complement strand
AATAGCTAACAATAGCATACTTGAACAAGCATAAAAGATACTGAAATGCCCAGAACTCAGCAGACAATTTCTTTACTTGTTCTCAGCCAAGTAGTCAAACAGGTAGATAGGCAGGAGAATTTATGAAAAGTACATGGAAAACAATTTTCCATAAAGGTTTTTTAAGCAAAAAATTTCGTTAATACGAATGATGAATGTGTGTTTACAAATGCAAAATATAATTTGTGTATACTATTTCAATTTGCATAGAAGTATAGCTATCACTAGGAATACACCACAGGAAATAATCAACATTACCTAATATAATTTGCCTGGATTTAAAGCATAAAGATATCGAATTTGACATTCAATTAATTGCTTTGGTTTTGTCTTAATGCGCCATATGTACATGAAATATGAATAAAACTTGAAAATTTGCATAGAAATGTAAATTCATGAGCAGCAGAACTATTAATACAAATTATTTATAGTACACTTAAAAAGTCAGAAGAGTAGTGTAATGGAAGTTCTGCACAAAGCAGCTCAGCTAAACATTGGGTTTTCAATTTATACTTGTACATGATAAGATGCCCAGTGCAAACATATGACATCTTATTTGGATCAATAAAAAGGGATTCAAATTACAGTGTAAGGTTACTGTCACACTAAGCGAGATCGCTAGCGAGATCGCTTAAGTGTCAGCGATTTTATGACGCAGCAGCGCCCCTGTTAGCGACGTCGCTGTGTGTGACATGTAGCGGCGATGTGGCCCTGCGCGATGTCGCTGATCTTTCATGAACGTTCTGAGCCTTTTTTTGGTCGTTGGTGTCCCGCTGGTGAGCCTGAATCGCTGAGTGTGACACCCTTTATGAACGACTTTACCAGCGGCGAAGGCAGGACTAGGTTTTCCCAACGACCTCAGAGGTCGTTATACAGATCGCTGATGAGATCTTTGTGTTTGTAAGCTAACCAGCGACCATATAGCGATCACAACAATGATCTTGCCAGGTCGTGTCATTGTCGTGATCGCTGCTGCGATCGCTAAGTGTGACAGTGCCTTAAGCTACAATCCCCTCTCCCCACACACCTCACACCTCCACCAAACAAACAAGAGGAGAGACACAGCTTAGGCCAGGTTCACATTGCATTCAGCCTCACAATTCACGATTCAGTAGGTGGTTTCATCTGAAACCCTGAAAAACGGAATTCAGACACGCCCCAAGTGAACTATTGATGATTAACTGTTCATGATTCAATCTAAGCATTTGTCTGAATCCCATTTTTTACGGATTTAATTGATACCTTAAACTGAATCATGAACAGCGTTTTGGCTATCTTGGAAACAGCATAGCTCGCTAAGTTCAGGTTGGGTTCATATGGGCATATTTCATCGTCTGTGTACTATCTGTAATGTCCAGACTGCATTCCAAAACGTCACTACTTCCCTTCCGAACCCCGACGTGTGCCAAACAGTAGTTTTCTCCCACACATGGGGTACCAGTGTACTCAGGACAAATTGAACAACAACTTTTGTGGTCCAATTTCTCTTATTACCCTTGTGAAAATGAAAAATTGGGGTTAAAAATAATTTTTGTGAAAAAAAAAGATTTTTTATTTTCACGGCTCTACATTATAAACTTTAGTGAAATACTTGGGGGTTTAAAGTGCTCATCACACATCTAGATAAGTTCCTTGGGTGGTCTAGTTTCTAAAATGGGGTCACTTGTGGGGGGTTTCTACTGTTTAGGCACATCAGGGGCTCTCCAAACGCGACATGGCTTCCTATCTCAATTCCAGCCAATTTTGCATTGAAAAAGTCAAACTGCGCTACTTCTCTTTCGAGCTCTGCTGTGCCCCAAACATTGGACTACCCCCACATGTGGGGAATCGGCAAACTCAGGACAAATTGCACAACAACTCTGGGGGTCTAATTTCTTCTGTTACCCTTGGGAAAATAAAAATTTTGGGGGCGAAAAGATCATTTTTGTGAAAGAGCAAAAGAGGAAAGAACATGCCCATCATAGTGGGAACACCCAAAATGCAAAAATAATAATGATAATAATAATGATAATAATTTGTGCTTTATTGACCAATCAAAAGACATACAAAAAACAAGTTTTTTTAAAAAACATTTAAAAACACAAAGAGACATGAACTAGCCACACCTTGAAATAAAGGAAATGGCAACCCACAACATCTCCCATAAAGCAAGAAAATAAAAAATAGCTCATAAATCACAATTTATGCACACAAATGCCTGAATTGGTGATCACAGCGAGGTACGAAAACCCTTATTGACAGTACCATATGGGTGAGAAAATAAGAAAAAGTGAAAAAATGTGCTTATACTGCTCGAGACAATGTTAAAGTTGCATCAGAGAAAAAAAAAAGAGTCTTTGCAGCTAGAGATGATACAATCTGCAGCAGAAACACACACAAAATAAGTCAAACCTGATCTCAAAAATGTGAATGAAGTCAAAGAGACTCGAACCCTAAGGTCCAGAATGCTGTGGTCCAACAAAGAGCCATGACCATGAGAGCTAAGGGGAAGATGGAGGGGGATGAACCACCCCACACGTATCGCCACACTAACTGTGGCTTCTTCATGGAAATAATAGCACACCAAGCTTTGTATGTCCCGGATATTTATACAACAATAGCAATTAACATATCAGTTAATCACCTGCAAAGCAGTAGATTGATGTCATGGTACGGAGAGACAGCATGGTCACAGCCATCTTGTCAACATCCCGGTGTATTCATTGTGAATATAGTTGATGCTATGCCACAGGATTAAAGGCAGGCATTTAGTGATTTAGTTGAGCTTTTGGATGAAAATGAGGGTTTTGGCGATGGGGCTACTGGGGCTGTTTGGCGGTTGCCCCACAAGCCACACCCTCCTTTTCCCTTTTTCCTACTATCCAGATATTTTATGAGACTGTGAGCAAAGAAATTGCCTTATTAAAACCGAACGAACATCAGGGAGAGAATCTATCATCTCGAGAGAGACAGGCTTTGAACAAATTGAAGAATAATTCTTCCTTTATTATCAAGGAGGCTGATAAAGGTGGCAACATTGTTTTATGGCCCACCGAGATGTATGTTCAGGAAGCTAGGCGATAGCTTAACAATAATCTTTGTTACCAGGTGCTGCCGTCCGATCCCACCACTGTTTTCAAGAAGAAATTGGATCGGTTGATTTTTCAGCTAAATGCAATGACATCTTGAAAAAGGAGTTTAATTTTTTGACCACACAACATCCTGTTTACCAACTCTATATTTGCTTTCATAAGTCCATCTGTGAGCACCAGGTAGGCCTATTGTCACTGGCATTGGCAGTTTATTTGAGAGACCCTGTATTTATTTGGATAATTTTTTGCAGCCTTTTGTCTTTGGTTTGGATTCCTATATTCGGGATACCTCCCATCTGATATGCCAGTTACAAGATCTAATTGTTACGCAACATACCATTCTAGTGACAATGGGCGTGGAAGCTTTGCATACATGCATTGGTCATACACTAGGACTCGAGGCCGTTTCCATCTTTCTAAACCAGCAAATTTCAGGTGATCGCAGACACCTGTTTTGGACCTTCTGTCCTTTGTTCTTTTTAACAGCTATTTTGTGTTTGATTGGGTTTTTTATAAACAGATCTCCAGCACAGCAATGGGCGCTCGCTGTGCACTCTCCTATGCCAACCTTTTTTTGGGTTGGTGGGAGGAAACACGGGTGCGCCCATTGCATGCCTTTAAAACCCATGTTTACTGATGGTTTCGCTACATCGATGATCTTCTGATTCTTTGGAAAGTATTTGAATCTGAGTGCAAAACTTTTATTTCTGAACTAAATAACAATGCATTGAACATCTCATTAACAGCTTCCCTTTCTACAACCTCTGTTGATTTCCTGGACCTTAAAGTCATGAAGATTGGTTGCCAATTTCGAACCAAATTATATGCAAGACTACTGCCACGAATAATCTACTGCACTTTGCGAGTTTTCACCCTCAACATCTACGCAAGAACCTGCCCAAGGCCAATTCTTGAGGGTAAGATGCAATTGCAGCTCTGATGATTTTCAGGAAGGGGCTCAGGATCTTACCAATCGCTTTTTGGGGGTATCCTTGTAAGGTTATTTCCAGGGCCTTTCAGCATTCCCTGTCCAGTGATAGACTTTCCCTTCTTCAACCTAAGGTCCGTCATGGACCAGGTACTTTCAATTTAATTACGGCATATAATAATCAGTGGAGAGATATCTATGACATTTTGGATAGATATTGGAGCATTTTACTTAGTGAGCACAAAGTTAGGCCTTTTTTATCTGATGCCCCCAGGATGATAGCCAGAAGGGCCAAGAATCTAAAAGACCATCTTACTTTGAGTCATTTCAAGAGACCCACCACAAAAACAGGAAGGGGTAGTTACCTTATAGGCTGTTTTCCATGTGGTGGATGTAATGTCTGCCCTTATATGATTGCTGCTGATAACATCTCTCTCCTGATTTTTCCAGGGATAATACGTACTGAGCTTTACTCAAACTGTCGATCAAGGAATGCAGTTTAGTTTCTAATCTGCCAATGCCCCAAAATATATGTGGGCAAGACCAGCCAGGAAGTCCGACGCAGGATACAGCAGCATGTATCTAATATTGGAAAGGCAAAGAGTGACAAAGAGAAGGGCAAGCCCATCACTTCAATTGCTTCTCACTTTCTGGAACACCATGGGAGTAAACATCAAGATATGCGTATCATGGTTGTGGAACAAGTGACTGGCAGTATTCGGGGGGAACCCCTTAAAAGAACTTCTTCGTTGGGAATCCCACTGGATCTATGACCTAAAGAGCATGTCACCAAATGGTCTAAATGAGGAATTATTATTTTCTGGTTTCTACGGCTGATTCTGTTTTTTTTTTTTTTTCCATGTTTATTTTGTTGCATTGGGTCATACTATGATATCTTTATTTGTCATATATACACACAATCGGTGAGTGGTTTTTATAGCACCATATAATTATTACTTCTCTGGTCGTTTCATTCAATCAGGATTCACCTTGTGTGTGTATTATTTTATATCACATTAGACTAAATTTTTTTTTGCCTGATTCGCAATCTTCATACCATCTAGTACCTCAAAAAGAGCTTCCCTAACAATGTTGTGCACGTTTTTTACTGTTAGCCTCTGATACCTTGCATTTTTGTTATATATTTTTTTCAAAATTGTCTAACAAAGTATTTCATATGTGCAGCCACTTCATATGTTCTCATCAGTTCATGGTTTTGTGTACATTAATAGCTCTGTTTATTATATTATCATCTGCGTTCGCGGTGGTGAAATTATTCCACATGATTGCACAATCATTCCATTAAGGTTTCTGGCTGGCCGTGTGGGTACCTTTTTGGTTACACATACGGTTATACAGGCTTACTTTTTGACCTTCTCTGTGCATATTGAATGTGAAGTTGTGCCGCCTCCTTCATTCCATCTTTGTCCCACATCGATTGATTTAAAAAAAAAAAACATGTATTCATAACATTGTTTTTGTCAAAAATCTCTTTATTAATGCGCCATTTCTTTGTATATTTATTTACACATATGCATATGGGCGTCAGACATTGCATCTCTGAGTAAACGCTGAAAAACTCACTGCGCATGCGCGGTCTGTATTTATCTCAAATTACCACTGTGTTTGGACTTCGTTGCGCTCTGTTTTTTTCTGACTGCTCATACACGTCAGTGGTTTCTTGGCTCATGCACAGTCTGATAATGTTTTTCTTTATCAACTTTATTCACAATGAATACACCGGGATGTTGACTAGATGGCTGCGACCATGCTGTTTCTCCGTACCATGACATCAATCTACTGCTTTGCAGCTGATTAATTGATATGTTAATTGCTATTGTTGTATAAATATCCGGGACATACAAGACTTGGTGTGCTATTTTTTCCCTGAAGAAGCCACAGTTAGTGTGGCGATATGCGTGGGGTGGTTCATCCCCCTCCATCTTCCCCTTTAGCTGTCATTGCTCTTTGTTGGACCACAGACCTTTGGGTTTGAGTCTCTATTTCATTCACATTTTTGAGATCAGGTTTTGACTTATTTTGTGTGTGTTTCTGCTGCAGATTATACCATCTCTAGCTGCACAGACTCTTTTTTTTTCTCTGATGCAGCTTTAACATTGTCTCGAGCCGTATAAGCACATATTTTCATTTTTTACTTTTTCTTATTTTCTCACCCATATGGTACTGTGAATAAGGGTTTTCTTACCTTGCCGTGATCACCCATTCAGGCATTTGTGTGCATAAATTGTGATTTATGAGCCATTTGTTATTTTCTTGCTTTATGGGAGATGTTGTGGGTTGCCATTTCCTTTATTTCAAGGTGTGGCTAGTTCATGTCTCTTTGTGTTTTAAATGTTTTTTAAGAAACCTTGTTTTTTGCATGTCTTTTGATTGGTCAATAAAGCACAAATTATTATTATCATTATTATTATCATTATTGTTTTTGCATTTTGGGTGTTCTCACTATGATGGGCATGTTCTTTCCTCTTTTGCTCTTTGATGTCTTTAGACACTTGCCCGTGGTGAACCCCTGCAGGATTTATACAGTGGTGCCCTCCCTTTCTTTGTTCAGCTTTAAGATCATTTTTGTGGAAAAAAATGATTTTTATTTCCACGGCTCTGCGTTATAAACTTTAGTGAAACACTTGAGTGTTCAAAGTTCTCACAACACATCTAGATAAGTTCCTTGGGGGTCTGGGGTGTTTCTACTGTTTAGGCACATCAGGGTCTCTGCAAATGCAACATGATGCCTGCAAGACCATTCATCAAAATCTGCATTCCAAAAGTCACTACTTCCCCTTTTGAGCCCCGTTGTGTTCCAACAGCAGATTTCTCCAATAGGGACCGATATTAGGACAAATCAAAAACAATTTTGTGTCATTTCTCTGTTACCCTGTGAAAATAAAAAAATTAGGGGCTCAAAAGATCATTTTTGTGAGAAGAAAACATATTTTATATTTCACGGCTACATTATAAACATTAGCGAAACACATGAGGGTTCAAAGTGCTCACACAATCAGATAAGTTACCGTGTGGTCTAGTTCTCAAAATGGGTCAATTATGGGGTTTAGACGTTGGACATCAGGCTCTCACAAACGCGACATGGCGTGAATCTCATTCCAACCAATTCAGCATGAAAAGTCAACGCCTCCTTACATCGAGCTCTGCTTGCGCCTAAACATTGTGTACCCCACATGTTGGGTATCGGCATACCAGACAAACTACACAACAGTTTGGGAGTCTAATACTTTGTTACCTTGGAAATAAAATTTTGTGCAAAAAAATCATTTTTTGGAAAAAATATGATTTTTTAATTCACAGCTTTGCCTTATAAATCTTAGTAAACACTTGAATGTTCAAAGTACTCACACAGCAGATAAGTTCATTGGGGTTCTAGTTTCCAAGAGAGTCACTTGTAGGGTATCTTCTTAAGCAATCAGGGTTCTGGAAATGCACATGATGCCCCAGACCCTTCCATCAAATGTTGCATTTCAAAACGCATGGTTCCCCTTCGAGCTCCGACGTGTCCAAACAGAGTTTCTCCCACATATGGGGTACAGGTACCAAGAATATGAACAGAATGTTATGGTCCAGTTCTCCTGTTCGTCTTGTGAATAAAAATTGGGTGCTAAAGATATTTTGCTGTAAAAAAGGATTTTTAATTCACGGCTACTACAATAAACTTTAGTGAAACACTTGGAGGTTAAAGTGCTCACATACATCTGAAAGTTCCATTGGTGAACAACATAATCTCGGTCAAGACATCATCATTAATATTGTAGAATATACATGTTACCACCTGAACAGTCCTGGGCAATGCCCATATGGAACTCCAGAAACATGTATATAACACAGAGAAGAAATTGGAGTAAAGATACCATAACAAAACAATAAATATCTCATAAGCAAAGGTTTATTACAAGTAAGGTGGTACAATGAGTAAAAATTTGTATACCAAATATATCCAATAGTGATGAAAAAGACACGCAAAAAAGCACAGCGGTCGCGGTAGATATGTGTCTACTGCATGATATTAATATATCCTACACAATTACATGAGCAGGGAAGCCATGGAACATTATATAATATGGCAATTGAGTACTAGTGAAAGATCAATATGTGTCCATTTCTAAATCCTTAATATCCCAAACAATGCAGAAGTGTATGCATAATTAGGGGTCTATGCACACACTTCTGCCCCCCGAGGAAGCGACTGCGAAACGCACGTAAGGGCATGTTCCTACACTACCACATCAGCATGGGTAAGCCTTTCCTCCCTTTTAAGATATGACATGCTACTCCATTTGTCCCTGTGCTCTTGGTTCCGGGCCATGAGCATTTGAATTGCACTAGCACTTTAATGATTGTTTACTTGGAGGCATTGTTTGGGATATTAAGGATTTAGGAATGGACACATATTGATCTTTCACTAGTACTCAATTGCCATATTATATAATGTTCCATGGCTTCCCTGCTCATGTAATTGTGTAGGATATATTAATATCATGCAGTAGACACATATCTACCGCGACCGCTGTGCTTTTTTGCGTGTCTTTTTCACCACTATTGAATATATTTGGTATACAAATTTTTACTCATTGTACCACCTTACTTGTAATAAACCTTTGCTTATGAGATATTTTTGTCTTGTTATGGTATCTTTACTCCAATTTCTTCTCTGTGTTATATATAAGTTCCTTGGGTGGTCTAGTTTCTAAAATGGGGTCAATTGTGGTGGTTTTCCACTGTTTAGGCACATCAGGGGCTTTCCAAACGCGACATGGCATCCAATGTCAATTCCAGCCAATTCTGCATTGAAAAAGTCAAACGTAGCTACTTCCCTTCCAAGCTCTGCTGTGTGCCCAAACATTGGTCTACCCCCACACATGGGGTATTGGCATACTCAGAACAAATTGCACAACAACTTTGGGGGTCTAATTTCTTTTGTTACACTTGTGAAAATAAAAATTTTGTGGCCAAAAGATCATTTTTGTGAAAAAGTATGATTATTTATTTTCATGGCTCTACGTTATAAAATTCTGTGAAGCACTTGGGGTTCAAAGTGCTCCCCACACAACTAGATAAGTTTCTTGGGGGGTCTAGTTTCCAAAATGGTGTCACTTGTGGGGGGTTTCCACTGTTTAAGCACATCGGGGCTCTCCAAAAGCGACATGGCGTCCAATCTCAATTTCAGACAATTCTTCATAGAAAAAGTCAAACGGCGCTCCTTCCCTTTTTTAGCTCTGCCGTGCGCTCAAACAGTGGTTTACCCCACATATGGGGTATCAACGTAATCAGAGAAATTGCTCAACAAATTTTGTGGTTCATTTTCTCTTTTTACACTTGTGAAAATAAAAAAATTGGTTTTGAAGTAAAATGTTTGTGAATAAAGTTAAATGTTTATTTTTTCCTTCCACATTGCTTCAGTTCCTGTGAAGCACGTAAAGGGTTAATTAACTTCTTGAATGTGGTTTTGAGTACCTTGAGGGGTGCAGTTTTTAGAATGGTGTCACTTTTGGGTATTTTCTGTCATATACACCCTTAAAGCAGTGTGTTTCAACTCCAGTCCTCAGGACCCACCAACAGGTCATGTTTTCAGGATTTCCTTAGTATTGAACAGGTGATAATTTTACCACCTGCTCAAGCATTAATTCCATCACCTTTGCAATACTAAGGAAATCCTGAAAACATGACCTGTTGGTGGGTCCTGAGGACTGGAGTTGAGAAACACTGCCTTAAAGTGACTTCAAATGTGATGTGGTACCTAAAATAATGGTTTTGTAAATTTTGTTGTAAAAATGAGGAATCACTGGTCAAATTTTAACCGTTATAACTTCCTAACAAAAAAAATTGATTCCAAAATTATGCTTATGTAAAGTAGACCTGTGGGAAAAGTTATTTATTAAAACCAGGGGAGGAGTCCTGAGGAGATCATTTGCATATTCCCAGTTCATTCTGGGATAGGTGAAGACTCTCCGCGAGCTCCAAGAACCCTGGGTTTTGTCCATTGCAGCTGAAAGGAGGACATCAGTAAACCAGGGGAGGAGTCCTGAGGAGATCATTTGCATATTCCCAGTTCATTTTGGGATAAGTGAAGACTCTCCGCGATCTCCAAGAACACTGGGTTTTGGCCATTGCAGCTGAAAGGAGAACATCAGTAAACCAGGGGAGGAGTCCTTAGGAGATAATTTGCATATTCCCAGTTCATTCTGGGATAAGTTAAGGCTCTCCACGAGCTCCAAGAACACTGGGTTTTGGCCGTTGCAGCTGAAAGGAGGACATCGGTAAACCAGGGGAGGAGTCCTGAGGAGATCATTTGCATGTTCCCAGTTCATTCTGGGATAAGTGAAGACTCTCCGTGAGCTCCAAGAACACTGGGTTTTTGCCGTTGCAGCTGAAAGGAGGACATCGGTAAACCAGGGGAGGAGTCCTGAAGAGATCATTTTCATATTCCCAGTTCATTCTGGGATAAGTGAAGACTCTCTGCGAGCTCCAAGAACACTGGGTTTTGGCCGTTGCAGCTGAAAGGAGGACATCGGTAAACCAGGGGAGGAGTCCTGAGGAGATCATTTGCATATTCCCAGTTCATTCTGGGATAAGTGAAGACTCTCCGCGAGCTCCAAGAACACTGGGTTTTGGCCGTTGCAGCTGAAAGGAGGACATCGGTAAACCAGGGGAGGAGTCCTGAGGAGATCATTTGCATATTCCCAGTTCATTCTGGGATAAGTGAAGACTCTCCGCGAGCTCCAAGAACACTGAGTTTTGGCCATTGCAGCTGAAAGGAGGACATCGGTAAGCCGCGCGCCGTAATTTTTGGTACATTTTTCACCACTTTGATATCTCTTTAAGAACATGGAAGAGTCCAGGAGCCATGTGGTGAGCTGCATTTCTTGCTACATGTTCACAGATTTACCAGTGGAAAAGCCAATTTTCACTTGCCAGAAATGCAAGCTTGTGTCCATGTTGGAGGAAAAGTTGAAAAATCTAGAAGAGAGGTTAGCTATATTGAAGATCATTAAGGAAGATGAAGAGTTCTAAGACAGAGCAGAATTATCTCTTCATGGTTCAGAAAGAGAAGAAATTCGAAGTGCACCTGAAGAAACAGAGGAATGGAAGCAAGTGACCCAGAGAAGCAGGAGGATCGAGAGGCAGTCAGCACCCATACTGCTCAGGAACCAGTACTAAGTTCTCACATAGGAGAACGATGAAGAAATACATCAGGATAAGACTTTGCCCACAAAGAACAACCTTGTACGCCCTCAGAGTCCTCCTGGATGGAGAAAGAAAATGTTGTGAAGAAGAAACGGAGAGTTGTGGTCATGGGGGATTCCTTGTTGAGAGGAATAGAGGCCGCTATCTGCAGACCGGATATAACCTCAAGAGAAATGTGCTGTCTTCCAGGTGCAAAAATTAAAGATGTGTCTGACAGGATATCAGGACTCTTCAGACATAAAGATGACTACCCATTCCTGCTAATACATGTGGGGACAAATGACACCACAAGAAGTGACCTGGAAACCATCTGCATTGACTTTGAAAACTTAGGCAAGAAAGTGAAAGAACTGGGAGCGCAGGTGGTCTTCTCTTCCATCCTTCCAGTGGATATCCATGGAACAAGGAGGTGGAATAAAATTCTGCAGGTGAATAACTGGCTACGTCTATGGTGCCATCAGCAAGGATTTGGATTTCTGGATCACGGAGTGAATTACCTGTACGATGGACTACTTGCTAGAGATGGTGTGCACCTTACGAAGACTGGAAAACATGTATTTGGAAGTCGCCTTGCTATACTCATCAGGGGAGCTTTAAACTAGAACAATGTGGGAAGGGAAGCAAGAGGCCAGAAAAATCCATACACCTGACAAATGCTATTGAGAACTCTGCTAGTTGCAAGGAAGAACGAAGACAAAAAAATCTAAATAATAAAAATATTGGAGGAAGTGAAACCAATCACAAACTAAAATATTTCTATACAAACGCACAAAGCATGGGCAACATACAAGGAGAATTGGAACTACTAACGCAGGAAAAGAAATATGATGTCATTGGAATCACTGAAACTTGGTGGGACGATACACATGATTGGAATACAAGGCTAGAAGGTTACAATTTATTTGCAAGAAACAGACTTGATAAACGAGGAGGAGGTGTCGCATTGTATGTTAGAAAAGTGAATATCTTCACAGAGATTGAAGCTTCAGAGACAGGGAGTTCTGTGGAAACTGTTTGGGTAAGAATACAAGGAGTCGAACAATGGAAAGGACACCATTGTAGGCATTTACTACAGGCCGCTTATGCAAGCTGAAGATATGGATGAACTCTTTATGCATCAAATGGCCAAGTTCTCCAAAAAATATGACATAGTGGTCATGGGAGATTTCAACTATCCAGACATTTGTAGGGAATCTCTCTCAGGCAAGACTAAAAGGTCCAGGAAATTCTTATCCTCTCTTGCTGACAACTTTATCTTCCAAAAGGTAGAGGAGAAAACAAGGGGATCTGCTACCTTGGATCTAATCCTTATAAACAGGGAGGAAATGGTTGAGGAGGTAAGAGTGGCTGGGACCTTAGGAGGTAGCGACCATGCTATTTTAGAATTTTGGAATTCAAGAGGAGGAAGACCTGTGAAGACTCAGACGTCAAGGTTAGATTTCAGAAAGGCAGATTTTAAGGGACTCAGAAAGAGAATCGGAGGGATCAATGGCTGGATATTCTTAAGGACAAAAATGTCCAGGAAGGATGGGAAATCTTGAAATATGAGATTCTCAAAGCACAATCATTAACATTTCCAAAAAGAGGGAAGAATAGGAAGCATTTAAGGAAACCAGGATGGATGAACACAGAACCTAAACACATGCTAAAAAGGAAGAAAGAAATGTTTATCAAATGGAAAGAGGAGGCATATCTAGAGAAGAATATAATGATGTCTGCAGAACCTGCAGGGCAAGAATCAGATTAGCTAAAGCTGACAATGAATTAAGGCTTGCAAGAGATGTCAAAAGCAATAAAAAAGGATTTTGGGGATATGTCAAAAATAAAAGAAAAGTCAAAGATGCTATAGGATTTTTACAGGATGAAAATTATGAAATGGTAAGAAAGGATGTTGAGAAGGCCGAACTTTTAAATTCCTATTTTGCATCTGTTTTCTCTCAGAAAGGAAATGCAACATCAACTGATCTTCACTGTCCTATTAAGGGAATAGAAGAATCCAGGACATCTATAAATGGAAAAATAGTTGAGAATCACTTAGCTAACATAAATGAATTAAAGTCTCCAGGTCCAGATGAATTACACTCCAGAGTACTGAGATAGCAGAAGAAATTTTTGAACCACTCTCCATAATCTTTGAAAATTCTTGGAGAACAGGAGAAGTCCCAGAAGACTGGAGAAGAGCAAATGTTGTTCCTATCTTCAAAAAGGGGAAGATGGTGGACCCAGGGAACTATAGGCCGGTGAGTCTGACATCTATACCAGGAAAGATCTTTGAACAAATTATTAAACAACATACATGCAAGCACCTGGACAAGAATGAAGTGCTTAACCAGAGTCAGCATGGGTTTGTAACTAATAAGTCATGTCAGACTAATTTAATTTCCTTCTATGACAGAATCACTGACTGGGTGGATCAGGGAAATGCTGTAGATATATTATATCTTGACTTCAGCAAAGCATTTGACAAAGTATCTCACACAATCCTTGTTGAAAAAATGACTAAGTATGGAATGGACAAGGCAACTGTTAGGTGGATTCATAACTGGCTTAGTGATAGAACCCAAAGAGTGGTAGTAAATGGCTGCACATCCAGTTGGAAGAATGTATCAAGTGGGGTACCACAGGGCTCTGTCTTGGGCCCTGTATTGTTCAACATCTTTATCAATGATTTAGATGAAGGAATTGAGAGTAAACTGATCAAATTTGCTGATGACACAACGGTAGGAGGGATAGCTAATACTAGAGAAGAAAGAGAGAGGATTCAAAAAGATATAAATAAACTGGAGCAGTGGGCAGCAAGTAACAGAATGGTTTATAACAGGGAAAAATGCAAAGTACTACATCTGGGAAATAAAAATGAATAAAGCGTATACAGAATGGGAGGAATAGAGCAACAGCACATGTGAAAAAGACTTGGGTATACTAATAGATCACAGACTGAACATGAGTCAACAGTGTGATGCAGCAGCAAAAAAGGCAAATACAATTCTGGGATGTATTAACAAAAGCATACAGTCTAGATCACGTGAAGTCATTATTGCCTTCTACTCCTTTTTGGTCAGACCTCATCTGGAATACTGTGTCCAGTTTTGGGCACCACATTTTAAAAAAGACATCAACAAACTGGAGCAAGTTCAGAGAAGAGCGACCAGAATGGTGTCCGGTCTGCAAGCCATGTCGTATGAGGAACGGTTACAGGATTTGGGAATGTTCAGCTTGCAAAAAAGAAGACAGAGAGGAGACTTAATAGCTGTCTACAAATATCTCAAGGGCTATCACATTGTAGAAGGATCATCTTTATTCTCATTTGCACAAGGAAAGACTAGAAGCAATGGGATGAAACTGAATGGGAGGAGACACAGATTAGATATTAGAAAAAACTTTTTGACAGTTAAAGTGATCAATGAGTGGAACAGGCTGTCACGAGAGGTGGTGAGTTCTCCTTGAATGGAAGTCTTCAAACAGAGGCTGGACAGACATCTGTCTGTGATGATTTAGTGAATCCTGCTTTGAGCAGGGGGTTGGACCAGCTGACCCAGGAGGTCCCTTCCAACTCTACCATTCTATGATTCTATGATTCTATTAAGTATTTTGTGTGACATAGCTCTCTGATTTAAGGGCATAAAAATTAAAAGTTTGAAAATTGCTAAATATTTCTGTTTTTTTTCAAAAATAAGTTCAAGTTATATTTAAGAAATTTTACCACTATCATGAAGTATAATATGTCTTGAATAAACAAGCTCAGAATCAGCGGGATTCGTTAAAGCATTCCAGAGTTATAACCTCATAAAATGACATTGGTCAATATTGTAAAAATTGGCCGCTGGGTGGCGGTTATTTGCTTCCCCCAACCCTCCTCCATTCTTGGTGTACGTAGCTTTTTTTTTCCTTGTTCGTTGTCTTTCCGCGCTTGCGCTGTGTAAAAGTCCTTCTTGCGTGCGCATTGTTGTTTTCCCATCAGTGGGCCAGCACACTATCACTACCGCGCAAGCGCAAGTAATTTCTGACACTTCACTTGACCTGGAAGTCGTCCAGTGATTGCTGATGACTTCCGGGCCAAGGAAAGTCAGGAAGTCTGACGCATGCGCAGTAATGTTTTACTATTTTGCCCACTGTTGGGCAAAGAACACTGCGCACGCGCGGGGGCCCTGCTTCACAGCGCAATCGCGGAAACAGTACGCTGTCTGTGATATTCACAGACAGCGTTACGTGACAGCAGCGGTTGAGCGGGGGGGAAGCGAATAACCGCTGCCCATCTGACCTGACCGCCCTGATTGGCAGCCCAAAATACCAACTTTACTAAGGTATTTTGATATGAAAACGGGGGTATCAGGAATAAGGTAAATACCGCTAGCTTTCTTATGGGACGCACTATTCAGCCATATCTTTAGTTGATATGGCAAAAATGGAAGTGACAGATTCCCTTTAAGTTGCAAATTAGCTCTGTCACTAAGGGGTTAATCCAATTGAAAATCTGTGGATGACCTGAAGAGGTCTGTACACAGGAGATGTCCTCACAATCTGAGAAATTTGGAGCACCTCTGCAAGGAAGAGTAGGTTAATATTGCCAGTTCTAGATGTGCCATGCTGATAGACTCCTACCCAAAAAGACTGCATGCTGTCTTCAATTCAAAGGGTAATTCAGCTAAGTATTACTTTAAGGGTGTGCATTTTTATGCAGTAACATTATGTTAGTTATTTTCTTTTACTTTTTACACCCAAAAAGATTATTGAAGGTAGGAAAAGTTATGAAATTAATATTCTTGGTATGATTTTTCACTTAACAAAAAGCAAGAATTTTCAAAGGATGTGTCTATCATCTTTTAACCCCTTTATTCCATCTGACGTACTATTCCGTCCATGTGCCCTGGGACTTAATTCCCAAGGTCGGGATAGTACGTCATATGCGATCAGCTGCGCTCTCGGGGGGAGCTGATCGTGGCCGGGTGTCAGCTGATTATCACAGCTGACACCCGGCACTATGTGTCGGGAGCGGTCACGGACCGCTCCCGGCACATTAACCCCTGTACACTGCGGTCAAACATGATCGCAGTGTACCAAGGGCACAGGGAAGCATCACTCAGAACAGCACGATGTGATTGCGCTGTTCTGAGGGCTTCCTCCCTGCAGGACCCTGGATCCAAGATGGCCGCGGGGTCCCGGGGTCCTTCAGGGTCTTGCAGGGAGGCGGCTTCCTCAGTGCCTGCTGAGAGCAGGCGCTGAGAAAGCCTACTGGAGTGCCTGTCAGATCGCCGATCTGACAGAGTGCTGTGCACAGTGTCAGATCGGCGATCTGATCTTATACAGTGATGTCTCACCCTGGTAGAAAGTAAAAAAATTTAAAAAAAATAAAAATAAACGTATAAAAAAATTTCCTAAATAAATAAAAAAAAAAATATTTCCCAATAAATTCATTTCTTCATGTAAATAAAAAAAACAAACAATAAAAGTACACATATTTAGCATCGCCGCGTTTGTCACGACCCGCCCTATAAACCTGTCCCATTAGTTAACCCCTTTAGTGAACCCTTAAAAAAAAAAAATAAGGCAAAAAAACAACACTTTATCATCATGCCGCCGAACAAAAATTTGAATAACACGCAATCAAAAAGACGGATATAAATAAACATGGTACCGCTGAAAACATTATCTTGTCCTGCAAAAAACAAGCCATAATAAGCAACAACAGCAAAAAAATAAAAAGTTATAACTCGCAGAATAAAGCGACACAAAAATAATTATTTTATATATATAATCATTTTTATTGCATAAAAGCGACAAAACATAAAAAAAATGATATAAATGAGGTATCGCTGTAATCTTACTGACCCAAAGAATAAAACTGCTTTATCAATTTTACCACACGCGGAATGGTATAAACGCCCCCCAAAAGAAATTCATGAATTTGTTCATTCTGCCTCCCAAAAATCGTAATAAAAAGCGATCAAAATATGTCATGTGCCCAAAAATGCTACTAATAAAAATGTCAACTCGTCCCGCAAGAAATAGGTCCTCACATGACTCTGTGGGCCAAAATATGGAAAAATTATAGCTCTCAACCTTGAGGGGTGCAGTTTTTAGAATGGTGTCACTTTCGGGTATTTTCTGCCATATAGACCCCTCAAAGTGACTTCAAATGTGAGGTGATCCCTAAAAAAAATGGTTTTGTACAATTTATTGTAAAAATGAGAAATAGCTGGTCAACTTTTAACCCTTATAACTTCGTAACAAAAAATTTGGGTTCCAAAATTGTGTTGCTGTAAAGTAGACATGTGGGAAATGTGTTATTTAGTTACTATTTTGTGTGACATATTTCTCTGTTTTAAGGGAATAAAAATTCAAAGTTTGAAAATTGCAAAATTTTCCAAATTTTAGCCATATTTCCATTTTTTTCATAAATACCCGCAAGTTATATCGAAGAAATTTTACCACTATCATGAAGTACAATATGTCATGAGAAAACTTTCTCAGAATCGCTAAGATCAGTTGAAGCGTTCCAGAGTTATAGCCTCATAAATAGACAGTGGTCAGAATTGTAAAAATTGGCCCAGTCATTAACGTGCAAACCACCCTTGGGAGTTAAGAGGTTAAAGACAGACAAAGGGACGTATATTATGGCACTTGCAAAGTAATTTTGCCCCTATTGAATCCCCTTAGTAAAGACAGACTTTCCCATTACTGAGATGGGAGATGACAGTTACTACTGTTAACATTCTATCCAAGTAGGCGGGTGAGGAGGAGGAGGAGCTCTGCCTTTGGCTCCTCTTTCCTCCCGTCTACAGTCATGGCCAAAAGTTTTGAGAATGACACAAATATTATATTTTCACATGATCTACTGCCCTCTGGTTTTTATGTGTGTTTGACAGATGTTTTTTTATCACAGACAGAAATATAATTGCAAACATATGAGTAACAAAAGCTTATATTGACAGAATGAGTTAATGCAGCAAGTCAATATTTGCAGTGATGACCCTTCTTCTTCAGGACCTCTGCAATTCTCCCTGGCATGCTCTCAATCAACTTCTGGACCAAATCCTGACTGATAGCAGTCCATTCTTGCACAATCAATGCTTTCATTTTGTCAGAATTTTTAGGTTTTTGTTTGTCCACCCGTCTCTTGATGATTGACCACAAGTTCTCAATGGGATTAAGTGTAAGGTTCTATGTATATATTCCTGAAACTCAGTTTGTTCGTCAGCCATTTTACTTTCTGTCTTGCTGCAGCTATCTTGCCCTCAGTCAAAATGGAGTTTCCAGCTTGCATGTTCCCGCCCTGATTCTCTCCTTTGCTTCTTAAGCAGCCACAGCTGAGCAATCAGTGCTTCAGAAACTAGCCTGCAGTGAACCTGTGACTTGACTCCTGTAAGCCTTGGACCTTGTACTCCAGCTATTCCTACTGAGGAACTCTGAAGCACTTGTGGACTCTGAACCCTGCTCTTTGAAAGACCCACGTTTGCATGGACTTACGGTAACAGAGAAGAAGATCCTGAATCTGTATTGGAGAGTGATTGCTGAGCTTGGATTACTCTGACCTGCTGTGTCTCCTGTTTCTGTGTCTGCAAACTGTGTGACTATTTCTGCCAACTTGTATGAAGTAATACAGGACTTTTCTATATCAAACCTGTGACTCCTGTGTTTTCATCGCACCCAAGCACAAGACGCTATATGAACTGTACTACATACATTACAAGATTCTGAAGCCAAAACGTTAGTGTCTGCTGGGTCTGGAAGGCTGTGTCTGCTGTACTGTGGATATCAGACGTCCGGTTGTACTTTCTGTGATGACAGTGGTTGTGACTTCTCACAACCATTCCAGTGTTGCCACAGGTGAACACTATTGTTTTTCTCTCCTCTTCTTCCAGTAATCCTGTCTTAAAAGATCTGGAAAATGGAGGCCCGCATAAAGGAACTTTGCGGAGTGACTGATAATATCCTTGCAGATTTGCAGAATATAAAGACCCGTTTTACTAATCTACAGGACCTCAATAATCACAATTTGCAAGTGGTTGGACAGACTACCCAGGATTTGCGAGCCAGGATTGAGGTTCTAGAGGGGCGAGTCCAGGCTCCTGCCGTAGCCCCGAGTGCTGGGATTCTCAAGTTGCCCCCTTTTCGTTTTGGCGGTGAACGTGAGAAATTCAGGGGATTTATTAATCAATGCAATCTTTTTTTTTCTGCACATGCTTCACAATTTCCCACTGAACGATCTAAGGTGCTTACTATAATTATGTTGCTTACCAACAAGGCTTTAATGTGGGCAAACCCTCTGATTGAGACTGAGGATGATTTTTTGAATCACCTTGATGATTTTATTTCAGCCATGGGGCAGGTGTTTGATGACCCCAATCGAGGTGCAACAGCTGAAGCAGCCATGTTAGCTTTGCGCCAAGGTAAGCACTCGGTAGCTGAATATGCCTTGGATTTCAGGAGATGGGCCCTTGATACCACCTGGGACAGTTCCGCCAAAAAATCTATTTTTCGAAAGGGGTTATCTCCACTGATTAAGGATGAACTTGCTCGTGCCGACCCTCCCACTGCGTTAGGTGACTTTATTAACTACTGCATCCGTATTGATACTCGTCTGACTGAACGCAGGCAAGAGAGATGGTTCGAAAGCAATCGTACTAACCTTTTCCTACCTTCCTCTCCAGCTAAGGAACCTTTGAGTAGGATTACACGGGAACCTGAACCTGAACCCATGCAGGTAGACTCTTTACAACGACGGGTTAGTGATGCACGCAAGGAACATCGTTTTAAGGAGAATCTATGTTTCTATTGTGGTAAGTCAGGGCACTTCATTATAAACTGCCCCAGCCGTTCTCGTAAGACTACTGCAGCACTCATTCATTGTGAGTGTTGCGAGAGGGGATCTGTCAGGTCCGAGCCTCAGGCTCCAGAGAGATCTGCAGCAACAGATCTTGATTTCTCGGACTTAAACTCCGTTACCTCTGAGGACGTTGACTGTGTAAACGCTGCCATTTTTCAAGTTTCCTCAGCGGTGTCCCAGCTGAGTTGTAAGAAAAACAATTCTCATTGCTTTCTTTCCATCAAACTCTGGGTTGACTCAGCTTGGGTGTCTAGCTCTGCTATGATCGACTCAGGGGCAAGTGGAAATTTTATGGATGTCTCCTTTGCTCTGAAACAGGGAATACGTTCAGTGAAGAAGGCTACTCCAGTACAGATGGAAACTGTGGATGGCTCCCTGCTGACCTCTGGACCAGTGGATCAGGAAACAGAGCCTTTGAGGGTTCTTATGGGTAAAGATCATCAAGAGAAACTGTCCTTTATGCTTATCTCTTCTCCCCACTTTCCCATTATTCTAGGGCTACCATGGCTGCAGGCTCAGAATCCTACCATTAACTGGGAGACCAAGGAATTACACTTTCCAGAGAAACAGATGAGTCCAAAAGTTTCAGCTTGCTCTGTTCCTAAAGGAATCATGTCAGTCCCTGAACTACCAGCTGTATACCAGGACTATGTGGATTTATGTGACAAGAAGAACGCTGACCAGCTTCCTCCTCACCGTCCATATGATTGTCCAATTGAATTATTGCCTGGAGCAGAGATACCTTTTGGTAAGATCTACCCCCTGGCGGGGCCCGAGCTAAAGGCTTTTAAAGGATTACATAGATGAAAATCTAGCCAAGGGCTTCATACGCCCCTCTTCATCTCCTGCAGGTGCACCCATCTTCTTTGTAAAGAAGAAAGATGGATCTCTGAGACCATGCGTAGACTATAGGGAACTCAATAAGGTTACTATTAGAAACCGTTATCCATTGCCTTTAATCCCTGAGTTATTGGAGAGAGTGCGACATGCCAAAATTTTTTCTAAACTAGATCTTCGTGGGGCCTATAACTTAGTCCGTATTAGACCTGGGGATGAATGGAAGACTGCATTCAGGTCACGCTATGGACACTTTGAATATCTAGTTATGCCTTTTGGTCTGAGTACCGCCCCAGCCACTTTCCAACACTTGGTGAATGACATCTTCAGGGATCTCCTAGATACATTCGTGGTAATTTATTTGGATGATATTCTAATTTTTTCTAACTCCACAGAGGAACATCATGGACATGTGAGAATGGTCTTGGAACGTCTAAGACAAAATCATCTTTACATCAAACTTGAAAAGTGTGAATTCCATAGGACCGAAATTCAATTTCTGGGGTATGTACTGTCTACACAAGGAATTAGTATGGATGGAAGCAAAACCCAAGCCATCAAGGATTGGCCAAGTCCTAGAAATGTGAAGGAGGTACAGCGCTTCATCGGGTTTGCCAACTTCTATAGACGTTTCATTAGAAATTTCTCTGAGGTAGTGTCACCTATCACTCAACTTACCCGGAAAGAGTCTAGGTTTTCCTGGACTCCCCAAGCCAGGAAGCATTTTCCCGTCTAAAAGATAAATTTACCACTGCACCTATCCTAGTACATCCCAACCCCGAGCTTGCCTTCATAATAGAGGTGGATGCTTCAGACTGTGCCGTTGGAGCTATACTCTCTCAGAGAACAGGTGAGAAGAATGTCTTGCATCCCTGTGCCTTCTTTTCCCAGCAGTTGTCTTCGGCTGAGAGGAACTACGATGTGGGCAATAGAGAGTTGTTGGCCATTATTGCCGCCTTCAAAGAATGGAGACACCTTCTTCAGGGAGCTGCACAGCAAATAGTCGTCCTGACAGACCATCGTAACCTTGAGTTTATCAGGTCGGCTAAGTGCCTGACTCCTCGCCAGGCTCGCTGGAATCTTTTCTTAAACCAATTTAATTTTATCATCTCTTATAGACCAGGATCGCGCAATGGAAAGGCTGATGCACTCTCTAGGATTTACTCAGCAGAGACACGTCCAATTACTCCTCCTAAGACTATTCTTCCTGACTCTAGATTCCTAGGAGTAATTCATAATCAAGACCTACTTAAGGACATCAAGGAAGCATACCATGCGGATTCCTTTTTGGCACAACCCCCAAGGGACGTAAGTCTTGTCTTTAAGAATGGTGTGTGGATTCAGGGACAACGTCTGTATATTCCTGAAACAGTCAGATTAAGAGTATTGCAACTCATTCACGATTCCAAGATAGCTGGGCATAGAGGAATTCTAAAGACACAGGAATTTCTTTCTCGTTTCTTTTGGTGGCCCACTTGCAGGAAGGATGTTTTGAATTATGTCACTTCATGTGAGGTCTGTGCAAGATGCAAAACACCTCGCTCCTCACCAACTGGTCTGTTACAGCCTCTTCCCACCCCGTCCCGCCCGTGGGGATCCATTTCTATGGACTTCATTGTGGAGTTACCAACCTCTCAGGGGAAGAACACCATTCTAGTGGTGGTTGACCGTCTAACAAAGGCAGCTCATTTTATCCCTTGTGTCGGCTTACCCACTGCAAAACAGACATCAGATTTGATGATTAAAGATGTGTTTCGCTTACATGGAGTACCGGATGAGGTTATTTCGGATCGAGGGGTGCAATTCACTTCTAGGTTTTGGCAAAATTTCTGTGCAGCATTGGACATTAAAGTAAACCTTTCTTCTGCTTTTCATCCCCAGACTAATGGACAGACCGAACGAACCAATCAAACCCTGGAGCAGTATCTCCGCTGCTTTATCTGCCACCTACAGGATGATTGGGTGGATCTACTTCCATTAGCTGAGTTCTCGTATAACAACTCTCAGAGTGCCTCCACTAAACAGTCTCCTTTTTACTCTAATCTAGGTTATCATCCTAACATTCTACCACGATTTCCCATAGAAACGCCTTTACCAGCAGTGGCTGAAAGAATCACGTCTTTACAGAAGAATATGGATCTTCTAAAGGAAAATCTGGAATCGGCTCAAGAAAGGTACAAGAAAGCAGCAGATAAATTTCGTAAACCTGCACCAGCTTTCAAGGTAGGAGACTTGGTCTGGCTGTCAACCAGAAATCTTAAGTTAAGGATTCCATCGTCTAAGTTGGGACATAAGTACATTGGACCCTATAAAATCAGTAAAATTATAAGTGCCGTTGCTTGTCGTCTTCAACTGCCCAGAACTATGAGAATCCACCCTGTCTTTCATGTATCCCTACTAAAGGCTGCGACACCCAATACGTTTCCTGGACGTTCCTCTCCTTGCCCTGACCCAGTGCTAGTCGATGGTCAGGAAGAATTTGTGGTGGAAAGGATTTTAGATTCCAGGTTGTATAGAAATCAGTTACAATATCTGATTAAATGGCAGGGCTACCCAGTGGAGGACAACTCATGGGAACCGGTCAATAACGTTAATGCTCCTCGTTTGCTCCGTCAGTTTCATCAGAGGTACCCACACAAGCCTGGTCTGAGGTCATCCGGAGGTTGTCCTTAAGGGGGGAGTAATGTAAGGTTCTATGTATATATTCCTGAAACTCAGTTTGTTCGTCAGCCATTTTACTTTCTGTCTTGCTGCAGCTATCTTGCCCTCAGTCAAAATGGAGTTTCCAGCTTGCATGTTCCCGCCCTGATTCTCTCCTTTGCTTCTTAAGCAGCCACAGCTGAGCAATCAGTGCTTCAGAAACTAGCCTGCAGTGAACCTGTGACTTGACTCCTGTAAGCCTTGGACCTTGTACTCCAGCTATTCCTACTGAGGAACTCTGAAGCACTTGTGGACTCTGAACCCTGCCTCTTTGAAAGACCCACGTTTGCATGGACTTACGGTAACAGAGAAGAAGATCCTGAATCTGTATTGGAGAGTGATTGCTGAGCTTGGATTACTCTGACCTGCTGTGTCTCCTGTTTCTGTGTCTGCAAACTGTGTGACTATTTCTGCCAACTTGTATGAAGTAATACAGGACTTTTCTATATCAAACCTGTGACTCCTGTGTTTTCATCGCACCCAAGCACAAGACGCTATATGAACTGTACTACATACATTACATTAAGATCTGGGGAGTTTCCAGGCCATGGACCCAAAATCTCTATGTTTTGTTCCATGAGCTATTTAGTTATCACCTTTGCTTTATGGCAAGGTGCTCCATCATGCTGGAAAAGACATTGTTGATCGCCAAACTGCTCTTGGAGGGTTGGGAGAAGTTGCTCTTGGAGGACATTCTGGTACCATTCTTTATTCATGGCTGTGTTTTTAGGCAAGACTGTGAGAGAGCCGATTCCCTTGGCTGAAAAGCAACCCCACACATGAATGGTTTCAGGATGCTTAACAGTTGGCATGAGACAAGACTGGTGGTAGCGCTCACCTTGTCTTCTCCGAATGAGGCGTTTTCCTGATATCCCAAACAATCAAAAAAGGGATTCATCAGAGAAAATAACTTTACCCCAGTCCTCAGCAGTCCACTGCCTGTACCTTTTGCAGAATATTAGTCTGTCCATGATGTTTTTTCTGGAGAGAAGTGGCTTCTTTGCTGCCCTCCTTGAGACCAGGCCTTGCTCCAAGAGTCTCCTCCTCACAGTGCGTGCAGATGCACTCACACCTGCCTGCTGCCATTCCTGAGCAAGCTCTGCACTGCTGGTAGCCCGATCCCGCAGCTGAAACACTTTTAAGAGACGGTCCTGGCGCTTGCTGGTCTTTCTTGGGCACCCTGAAGCCTTTTTGGCAACAATGGAACCTCTCTCCTTGAAGTTCTTGATGATGCGATAGATTGTTGACTGAGGTGTAATCTTTCTAGCTGCGATACTCTTCCCTGTTAGGCCATTTTTGTGCATTGCAATGATGACTGCATGTGTTTCTTTAGAGATAACCATGGTTAACAGAAGAGAAACAATGATGCCAAGCACCAGCCAAAAGTGTCCAGTGGTGTCATTCTTACTTAATCATGACAGATTGATCTCCAGCCATGTCCTCATCAACACCCACACCTGTGTTAATGGAGCAATCACTGAAAAGAGGCTAGCTGGTCCTTTTAAGGCAGGGCTGCAATGATGTTGAAATGTGTTTTGAGGGATAAAGTTCATTTTCTAGCCAAATATTGACTTTGCAAGTAATTGCTGTTAAGCTGATCACTCTTTATAACATTCTGGAGTATATGCAAATTGCCATTAGAAAAAGTAAAGCAGTAGACTTTGTAAAAATTAATATTTGTGTCATTCTCAAAACTTTTGTCCATGACTGTACATAGAATTGTGTCTGTAGTAGCTGCCATCTCCCATCTCAGTAATGGGATAGTCTGTCTTTACTGAATGCAGATTTTACCCCAGAATTGAGGATTTTGATAATGACTGATCAATTCTGGCAGAGAAAGAAGCAGATCTCTCTGATAAGATATAGTACAAAGTTGCTTATTTTCATGTGTACTATTGATTTATGCAATAAAAATTAAAATAGTGGTTACCTTTTAAATGTTGTCTTTATTTGAATTGTTATTGTTTCAAATTATTTTATTATTGAAATTCACAATGCATTACAATTTGGACAATGGAATTTTGTTTGCTCTTATACAGTCATAAGAAAAACTAAGTACACTACCTTTGAATTGTGTCAGGACATAATAAAAACAATATATCTAGTTCTTAGAAGGAGACTTATTCTTGACAACCCTTTCAAAGAATTGCTAGAAAAGCATAAAAAGCCAGCACCGCCCACGCAGTATGAAAAAATAGCAAACAAAACATATGCAACAACACTAATTGAATCAAAACTCTCATGCAGCGGTATTCACACTAAGCAGTGATGAGGCAGTGACCCAGCAAAGTTCAAAACAAAAGTCTCTTTAATGTTCAACTCACAGCAAAACACAGTATACAATATCCTCTGGATCGCAACCGGGGACCATATTCTACAGATTGCAGTCAATAAACACGCCAGTCCATCTCCAGTTTACCACCGAGCACAAAACAGTCCAACTCCGTGTCACAGCCGGGTACAGGACAGTCTACCTCTGAGACCAATTGCCGTGGGTGACTGCACCACTGTGTAGACTGTGGGTGCCAGGCCTTTCAGCTCCCTTGGCTGTTTGGCTCCGCTTGCCTATGTTGCCTCACACAGGTGGAATTCTGCAGAGCCTTCCGCTCTGCACTCTTGCAAACACCAGACTGACACTGACCCTGACACTGACAAACCCAAACCCTTTACTGCAGGGTGTTTAACTGGAATCTGTGGCCATGTGCCACATGAAAAACCCGGCGGGGAATGAAACAGACTGCACCACTACCATCCTGTAGTCTATTTCAAAACACAAAAGCCCAGAGCAGGTTTTCTCTAAATCTGCCTTGAACAACCAGCATGTCCAAGGCCTACACTGACTCAATACGCCTCCGTGCACATCCTGAGGGGAACACGCAGCGACCCCCACATGTGACACCGGTCGCTACCTCACAACACATAAATTGTAATCAATGTGGCTGTTAAAAAAAAACGTTAACCCCTTACCGACCAAGCCATTTTGAAGGTTAATGACCAGGCCAATTTTTACATTTCTGACCACTGTCTCTTTATGTGCTTATAACTCTGGAATGCTTCAACGGATCTTGGCGATTCTGAGACTGTTTTCTCGTGACATATTGTACTTCATGATAGTGGTAAAATTTCTTCGATATAACTTGTGTTTATTTATGAAAAAAATGGAAATATGGCAAAAATTTTGAAAATTTTGCAATTTTCAAACTTTTAATTTTTATGCCATTAAATTAGAGAGATATGTCACAAAAATAGTTAATAAATAACATTTCCTACATGTCTACTTTACATCAGCACAATTTTGGAACCAAATTTTTTTTGTTAGGAAGTTATAAGTGTTAAAAGTTGACCAGCAATTTCTCATTTTTCCAACAAAATTTACAAAACCATTTTTTTTAGGGACCACCTCACATTCCAAGTGAATTTGAGGAGTCAATATGACAGAAAATACCCAAAAGTGACACCATTCTAAAAACTGCACCCGTCAAGGAGTTCAAAGCCACAAGCAAGAAGTTTATTAACCCTTCAGGTACTTCACAAGAATTGAAGCAATGTGGAAGGAAAAAATGAACATTTAACTTTTTTTCCCAAAATTTTTTTTTTGACTCAATTTTTTAAATTTTATCAAGGGTATCAGGAGAAAATGAACCACAATATTTGTTGTACAATTTCTCCTGAGTATACCGATACCCCATGTGTGCGGGAAAACCAATTTTTAGGTGCACGGCAGTGCTCAGAAGGGAAGGAGCATCATTTGAGATTTTGAATGTCAAATTGGCTGGAATCGAGAGCGGACACCATGTCGCGTTTGGAGAGTCCTTGATGTACTTAAACAGTGGAAACCCCCCATAAGTGACCCCATTTTGGAAACTAGACCCCCAAGGAACTTATCTAGATATGTGGTGAGCACTTTGAACCCCCAAAGGCTTCACAGAAGGTTATAACGTAGAGCCTTAAAATTTAAAAATCATATTTTTTCCACAAAAATGAACTTTTCACCCCCAATTTTTATTTTTCAAAGGATAAAAGGATCCCAAAAGTTATTGTGCAATTTGTCCTGAGTACGCTGATACCCCATATGTGGGGTTAAACCACTATTTGGGCGCATGGCAGAGCTCGGAAGGGAAGCAGCGCCATTTGACTTTTTTGGCTGGAATAGAGATTGGACGCCATGTCACATTTGGAGAGTCCCTGATGTGCCTAAACAGTGGAACCCCCCCACAAGTGCCCCCATTTTGGAAACTAGACCCCCCAAGGAACTTATCTAAATGTGTTGTGAGAGCTTTGAACCCCCAAGGGCTTCACAGAAGGTTATAACGTAGAGCCGTAATATTAAAAAATCATATTTTTTCCACAAAAATGATCTTTTCATCCCAATTTTTATTTTCTAAAGGATAAAAGGACCCCAAAAGTTATTGTGCAATTTGTCCTGAGTATGCTGATACCCCATATGTGGGGTAAACCACTATTTGGGCGCATGGCAGAGCTCGAAAGGGAAGCAGCGCCATTTGACTTTTTTGGCTGGAATTGAGATTGAACGCCATGTCGCATTTGGAAAGTCCCTGTGTGCCTAAACAGTGGAAAACCCCCACCAAGTGACCCCATTTTGGAAACTAGACCCCCAAAGGAACTTATCTAGATGTGTGGTGAGAGCTTTGAACCCCCAAGGGCTTCACAGAAGGTTATAACGTAGAGCCGTAAAATTAAAAAATCATATCTTTTCCACAAAAATGATCTTTCCACCCCCAATTTTTATTTTCCAAAGGGTAACAGGACCCCAATGTTAGAACCCTCTTGTTAGTTTTTTTTTCAGTTTGCTGGTCACATGACCTTTTCCCCTATTTAGTCTGGCTTCGCCCTTCTGGCTTTGCTGGACGTCATTGTATTATCTACTCTTAAGCTAGCCGGGTGCTTAGGTGCCTTTCTCAGTCAGTTTTGCTTGATCTTATGATCTCTAAGTAATTTGTTTTCTGTTTATTTATCCCTGCTACAACTTCTGTTAGGAGGTGTCCACCTTTTTCCCCAGTCCCTAGATCTTGTAGGGATTCCTCCCTCGCATCTATAGGTCTTCGTTCAGACTAGCTGAGGACTTTAGCGGGTCTGGTCGCAGGATCAGGTTCCCCGTTACATCGTAGGGATCCAGCTTAGTTCTATTGTAGGGACAGAATTCCCATCTTTCCTTAGTGCTTGTAGCAGATCATAACATTAAGTCCAGCCCAAAAATATCTCTAAGGAAAGATTTTCTGTTTCCATCATGGTGTCGGTTGAGGATTTGGCTCAACGCCTGCAGGGACTCTTTCTGCTGAGATCCAGCAACACGTGAGTGGTTGTTCTGGAGCACATTTCGTGGAGCCAAAGGTACGTTTGCCTGATTTATTTTTTGGTGAACAACAAGATTTTTTTTCTTTTAAAAATGCTTGCTTGTTGTATTTTCGTTTGAGACCCAGATCCTCTGGTGATGAATCACAGCGCATAGGGTTCATAATGTCACTTTTGCGCAAAGAACCTCAGGACTGGGTCTTTTCTCTGCAACTTAGTGATCCATGCTGTAGATCAGTGGATAGTTTTTTTTCTGCTTTGGGGTTATTGTATGACGATCCTGATCGTGTTTCATCAGCTGAGACAGAATTGAGACGTTTGAGACAGAGATCAGGTAATGTGGAAAAATATTGTACTCACTTACGTCGGTGGTCTACTCAGGTGGGGTGGAATGATTCAGCTTTGAAAAGTTTATTTCTTGCAGGGCTAAGTGAAAGGGTTGAAGATTTGCTGATTGCTTATCCTATACTTGGTAACTTGCAAGAGGCTATGCAATTAGCCATAGGGTGGATAGGAGACTGCGTGCAAGGGTTAATGAGAATAAATCCTCTGTCTTGTCAGCTCCAAGTCTGGAGAGGGACTGTACTGACATTGGAGAGCCGATGGAAATTTGAGCGATGACACTTCACTCTCAGGAAAAAGACCGCAGGTATTCTGAAGGTTTGTGTTTCTGTTGTGGCTAATCTGACCATTTTATTAAGAACTGTGCGCTTCGAATGAATAAAGAGAAAAAAAAAATGAGGTCAGTTTCACCGGTATAGCTTGTTTAAACAATAAAGGTGTCTTTCTTTCTGCTACCACTGCTGTTGAGGAGGAATTAATGGAGTTTCGGGTATTTATGGATTGTGGTTCCACTCTCAATGTGACTGATGGGAAATTTTTGGAAAAACTAAAATTAAAACCCAAACTTCTGTCTTCCCCTATTAATGTCGTTTCTGTGGATGGTTCTCCATTGAAAAATGTTACTCACCATATCTGTGAATTTCCTCTTACTATTAATGGTGTTCATCAAGAGAATTTGGATTTGGTAGTTTTGAATAATTTGCCCTCACCGGTGATTTTGGGGTTACCTTGGTTAAGATTGCACAATCCGGTACTGGATTGGTCTACCAATGAAATTAAGTCCTGGAGTCCTAATTGTTATGACAAGTGTTGTAATGGGCATATTGCTGCTGTAGTTAAGGGGGAGTTACCTGTACCTATTCAGGATTTTTGGAAAGTTTTTTCTGATAAGGAATCGCAGGTATTGCCTCCTCATAGAGATTATGATTGTGCAATTGAATTTGTCCCTGGAGCAACTCTTCCTAAAAGCCGATTATTTAATCTTACCATTCCTGAGAGAAAGGCTTTGGAGGAATACATACAGATAAGCTTGGCCGCCGGTCACATTAGGCCTTCCAAATCTCCTGTGGCGGTTGGATTTTTTTTGTTAAAAAGAAGAACGGTGGTTTACGGCCTTGTCTAGACTTTCGTGAGATTAATAAGATTACTGTACGCAATCCTTACCCACTGCCATTGATTCCTGATTTGTTTAACCAGTTAGTGGGGGCCAAGTGGTTCTCGAAAATTGATCTTCGAGGGGCATACAATTTGTTGCGCATGAAGGAGGGGGATGAATGGAAGACTGCGTTTAACACTCCACTGGGTCATTTTGAGAATCTGGTTATGCCTTTTGGGCTTTCCAGTGCTCCGGCATTTTTTCAGAATCTTATTAATGACATCCTTAGACCTTTGATCGGCAGAAGTGTGGTTGTGTATTTGGACGACATTTTGATTTATTCACCGGATTTGGAGTCTCATTGGAGGAGTGTGCGTGAAGTATTACAGTTACTGAGTGATAATTCACTTTTTGCCAAGCTAGAAAAATGTGAGTTCGCTGTACAGAGACTTAGTTTTTTGGACTACATTGTCTCCAGTGAAGGTTTTGAGATGGACCTGGTGAAAGTGCAAGCTGTGCAGGATTGGCCTAGACCTATTGGTGTGAAATCAATACAGAGGTTTTTGGGGTTCGCAAATTATTATAGAAAATTTATTAAAAAATTTCTGTGATTGCCAAACCTCTGACCGATCTCACCAGGAAAGGTGCTGATGTGGTTCAGTGGACTACTGAGGCCATTGAGGCTTTTGTGTTGCTAAAGGAGAAGTTCAGTTCTGCTCCCATCCTTACGCAGCCTGATGTGACTAAACCATTTTTGGTTGAGGTTGATGCTTCTTCTGTGGGGGTCGGCGCGGTGTTGTCTCAGGAAAAGACGGATGGAGTACATCCCTGTGCTTTTTTTTCAAAGAAATTTTCTGAGTCTGAACTAAATTATGATATCGGTAATCGGGAATTGTTGGCAATTAAACTCGCATTTGAACACTGGCATCATTTTTTGGAGGGAGCGGAATTTCCCGTTCAAGTCTTCACCGATCATAAAAATCTGGTCTACCTTGATGCTGCCAAGTGCTTGAATGCACGTCAGGCTAGGTGGGCACTGTTTTTCTCGCGGTTTAATTTTACCGTTACTTACATCCCAGGTACTAAAAATGTTAAAGCTGATGCTTTGTCGTCAGCTTTTCTCCTATGGTGGGTACTAAGGAGGAGGAAAACATTTTGCAAGAGGGGTTGTTATTGCTGTTTTGGACTCTGTGTTGGAAGATGAGATTCTTAAAGCACAGGAGAATGCCCTGTTATGATTTGGTAGCTGAGGAGAGCAGGCAAAAAAGGAAATACACCAGAGCAGTTGGAAACTATGAGATTGCAGTACCCTGACTAACCACCACAACTAGAGGCAGCCGTGGAGCGTTCCTACGTTGGTCCTAGACGCCTCGTCACAGCCTGAGAAACTAACTACAAATAAAGATAGAAAGAGGAAAGTTATCTGCCCCGGAGCAGATCCCCAAAGAACATAGAAAGCCCCCAAACATGTAATGGCGGTTAGACAAGAAGTAATACTGACATAGACAGAAAA
>JARQOD010000004.1:370556197-370600166 GCA_033576555.1 Oophaga sylvatica | reverse complement strand
TGCTTGATGGCATCCCAGAGCTCCTGCGCTGTGTGGCTTCGATCCCCATGGGAATTAATTTCAGTATGGCCTGTTGATGTTTGGCCACGGCTGTGCTCATATCGGTCGCAACAGGTAAGCGTTCACGGGTCCATGTGGAGGTATACCGTGACGGCTCGTGCAGCGATGATTCTGAGGAACTGGAGTAGGAGGAGGAACCAATGTGCACAGACTGGATTCCTGCAATCCTTGGAGTTGGCAGAACACTTACAGCGCCACTGGCCAGATCTGTACCCGGCTCCACAACATTGACCCAATGGGCAGTGAGGGAAAGGTATCGTCCCTGGCCATGGGTACTGGTCCACGCATCGGTGGTCAGGTGGACCCAGCTACTGACGGCGTTTAGTAGCGCATGTTTAATGTTTCCCTCTACATGTTTTTGCAGAGCAGGGACAGCTTGCCTGCTGAAATAAAATCGGCTTGGCACATTATATTGTGGGACTGCCAATGCCATAAAGTTCCTGAAACTGTCAGTCTCCACCAGCCTGAATGACAGCATTTCAAGGGACAGGAGTTTTGCAAGGCCAGCATTCAGAGCCTGTGCTCGTGGATGGTTTGCCGAGTATGGCCGTCTTTTATCCCATGCCTGTGTTACCGATGGCTGTTTTTTGTTCTGGGAGTGTGACGATGACTGTGAACTTGCTGCAGTGGTGGAATAACAGTTTCTCTATGGACAACAGTGACCGAGGTTCTTCCATGGAGATCCTGTGAGGAAGCCGAAACAGTGTGTGAGAGCTGGAGGTAGAGGCTCGAACATGACCTAAAGATGTAGGTGCTGCTGTAGGTTGGCCTACATCTCCAGTGTGTCTTTGGAACTCAGCTACGTGCTTTGTCCGTACATGTGTCCACATATTTGTGGTATTCAGGTTCCTGATATTTTTACCTCTTTTAACTTTTTGCTTACACAGCTTGCATTGAACATAGCAAATATCATGTACAAGTCTGTCAAAAAAGGACCACGCAGTGCAAGTCATGGGAGCGCCAATTTTGACAGTTCTAAGAGAACTGCTCCCAACAGGTGCCAAACTGGAGGCTACAGGCAAGCGAGTCTGCAGCCTACCTCTCCCTCCTCTTTGTACTGTTGGGACAATCTCTTCCTCAGAGCTGCTCCCACCACCTTCCTGTTGCTCACGCCATGTTGGGTCTCGGACTTCATCATCTCCACTACCCTCTTCCAACACCTGCTGCTGTTGGATGGTCTGGGCAGCACCATGCTCCACAAAACCTGGCACCTGAGTCTCATCATCATCATGAGATGCGTTCTGCGGTGTGCTGTCCATTTGGCACTGGCTCACCCGCCTCTTCAGATTGAGAGAGACACAGCTGTTGCGCATCACTGCATACTCCCTCTTCTTCAAATTGCAGAATGCTGCTTGCCTGTGCCCGTGTTTGCGAGCCAACAGATTCTGAGAACAGAAGCAGAGACTCAGCTGGCTCCTGTACAAACTCTCTGACTGCCTTGGCAATTTGACAGGCGGTGAACAGACAGATGGTTGCTCAACAGTGTTGTGTTCCTGAGAGGAGGTGGAAGGAATTGAAGTCGATGCATTGGCTGCCATCCAACCAACAACGGCTTCAATTTGTTCTTCCCGCAGCAGGGGGGCACGCCGAGCTCCTACCAAAGTGCGCATAAAGGAACGCTCACGGGGATAAATGGTGGATGCTGTGTCACTGAGGGCGGCACCAGACACAGAATCCCCACGTCCTCTCCCTGCTGAAACTCCACGGCCACGACCACGTGCCTTACTCACTGACTTCTTCATCTTGGTAGATTGATAAAGAAAGTCAGAAAAGTTATAAGGCCTAAGTGTGGTTATTACGCAGAGACTGAAGTGAACACTGAAACACAACTGTTCACAATCTGTGAAAGGCTACTCCTTTGTCTACTTCTATAGTGTTTGCAACCAATGTATTGTATACGGATGGAAGAGCGTCACACTAATAGATTATATTTTAAATGGAATGGAGCAGAACCAATTGGAGATAAATGAAAAGGATGAGGCACTGACACACGCTCAGCAGAGTACAAGCAGCAGTGCTTGAACAAGTATCTGGAGCGTGATGTGCACTCAAAAAATAAAAAACACAGACTGAAGTGAACACTGAAACACAACTGTTCACAATCTGTGAAAGGCTACTCCTTTGTCTACTTCTATAGTGTTTGCAACCAATGTATTGGATACGGATGGAAGCGCGTCACACTAATAGTTAAATTGCATGGAGCTGCAAGAATTACACTGAAGGAAAAAAAACATAGTCTGTGAGTGACAGGTGCAGATGCCTACAGACAGCGTTGCATGCAGAGCAAACTGCAGCGTCACCTGCACTCACACACACCTTGCAGAGCTGTTAAAACAACACTGCAGGCAAAAGGAAGCTTTACACAGCGGTTGGTGCTAGCCTGCCTACAGCACAGTACAGTAAATGCAATCTCTAACTGTCCCTCAGAGTCAGCACAGTAGCGTTCTGTCCCTTACTGAATTCACAGCACAGTGACGCTAAAATGGCGGCGGCGCCTTTTATACACTGAAGAAAAAAAAAAAAGAGTCTGTGAGTGACACGTGCAGATGCCTACAGACAGGGTTGCATACAGAGCAAACTGCAGCGTCACCTGCACTCACACACTCCTTGCAGAGCTGTTAAAACAACACTGCAGGCAAAAGGAAGCTTTACACAGCGGTTGGTGCTAGCCTGCCTACAGCACAGTACACTAAATCGCAATCTCTAACTGTCCCTCAGAGTCAGCACAGTAGCGTTCTGTCCCTTACTGAATTCACAGCACAGTGACGCTAAAATGGCGGCGGCGCCTTTTATAGTGCATTCTGACATAATTTCAGCATCCAATCACAGCCATGCCATTAGTTAACATGACCGCAGCAGTACAGGATGTGCCCACACTTCTTAGGATTCCTCATTGGCTGACTAAAATCACATTGCCTCGCAAAGAATTATGGGAACTTCCGATTCCGGTATTCGATAAGACGAAAATATCGAAACGAATTATCGAAAGGCCGATAGAGCTAATATCGGCCGATAGCCGATATTTGCATTATCGTATCGCTCAACACTAGCGCTGGCCTATTTTGGTACATGCCCACTACTACGCAGCGATTTTGACCACCATGCAACAAAAATCGGGTACAAACTTTTTAGCATAGCGGTGTTTCTGACTCTCAGCTACTATTTTAATAGTTACCATACGAATATTGTAGCGAACCAAGATGTATTAAATTGATTACTAACACGATTCCAGCAACTTGATGACAAATTCAGAGCAAATTCGTTATTTCGGGACTGTCCCGGCCTATTTTGGGACATGCTCCACTTTACTCTGATTCAACGTGATATATTCAACGCGATATTTGTAAAGCTAGGCTATTTTAAAGATTCCAGCAACTTGATGTCAAATTCACAACAAATTCGTTATTTTGGGAGAGGCCTAGGCCTATTTTTTAACGATGCTAACCCCCTCAGACATGAAAGACAGGCAGCGCTTTTTCAAGAAAACTGTCACGGTGGTGCTTTTCTCTAGCCTTCATCAGTGTAGCCGCTAGGATACACGGGCCCCTACAGCACAGCCCTATAGTGTAGTTTAATGTAGGGGGCAAACAGATCATCGCTGGTGTTTGGAAAATACCATATTTCATAGATGGTGGTGAACCGCTGAATCATTTTTAAACATCTCACGCCACTCATGCACCCACAGCACACTTATGGTGTACCCGCACCGCTGCAGCTAGCGCTTTTTAGCTAAAAAGGCATGATATAACTGCCCGCAGGTGATGTTTGTGACCTTATTTGCATCATTTTCATTATAGCACGACGGACAGCTGTGGAAAAAACAACCCTGAAATTCAAAAAACTATGTGCTGTCCGTTAACATACGCATAGTCATCTAGAAAATATTGAGCGAGTTGCTTCACAAACCCTCTCAAGGAGTGCTGAATGCCAATGTTCTCGGTATGCGCTACATACATGACCCGCTGTATAGCCTGGGATGAGCAGCGTTCTTGCTGCACAGGCCTATTTTTAAAGATGCTAAGCCCCCTCAAAATAAAAGACAGGCATGTTGGGACGTGTCCCGGCCTATTTTGGCACAGGCCCACCCCTATGCATCGATATTGACCAGCATTCAACAAAAAATTGCGTGCAAACTTTTTAGCATACCTGTGTTTCTGACTCCCATGCCGTACCAGAAAAGCCCTATTTTGGCACAGGCCCACGCATATGCAACGATTTTGACGAGCATTCGACAAAAAATTGCGTGCAAACTTTTTAGCATACCTGTGTTTCTGACTCCCTTGCCGTACCAGAAAGACCTATTTTGGCACAGGCCCACACCTATGCAGTGATTTTGACCAGCATTCAACAAAAAATTGGGTACAAACTTTTAACATACCTGTGTTTCTGACTCCCATGCCGTACCAGAAAGACCTATTTTGGCACAGGCCCACACCTATGCAGCGATTTTGACCAGCATTCAACAAAAAATTGGGTACAAACTTTTTAACATACATGTGTTTCGGACTCTCATGCCATACCAGAAGCACCCAGTGCCATGTACTCTGGCCCATAATATTTCACATCAGGTATGGGACCTACATAGCTTTGTTTTCTCAGGTATTAAAAAAGTGTGGAAACCTGAAAATCCTGAGGCCTGAGGTAATTTACTGAGCTTCATGGGGATAAAATTTAGCGAGTCTATGAACCTTATAGACAAATCGGGTAGCGTCACACACAAGACCACGACACCTCGGGCTATCACATTTACCGGTAGTTTTCAAAAACCATTGCCTTAACAATAAAGTAAGAATCGTGGCGACCTGCATTGTGGGCTATAAATTTATACCCTGAAAATTTACCGTTGGTACAACTATCATCCTCAAACTCCCAGCGCTATCACAAACACTATTACCTACAGAGGCGGCCCCGCGAGAATTTCTGGATGTGTGTATCAAGATGCTCCCTGCTTTGACCGATTGTTTGCTCGTGAATGCTGACATTTCCAGGGTCATCATAGTTGTGTAAATGCACTGGGGCTCGTGTATCGGCCCCTAGGGTGTAATGCGTGATCATTTTAATTATTTTTCAATTCATAACCATACGTTCTCAGGCAGACAGGTTTATTTCACAGAAGTTGACTGTACAGTTGCATAATTTTTGTTTAAAATCATACATTTGCATAATTTTGTTTAAAATCGCACAGTTCTGCGATAATGTCGGGTGTTGGACACGCACTTATCAGTCTTTCATACGTGTCGCAGAAAGATTTTAGTCTGTTCTGCGCGAGTTTATTATGCACGTACTGTGCAGACATGTCAAGAAACATTTTGGCGTGTTCAGCAGTCCATACGGGTGTTGGTGTGTAAGGTGATCGATAGTGTTGAGCGATACGATAATGCAAATATCGGCTATCGGCCGATATTAGCTCTATCGGCCTTTCGATAATTCGTTTCGATATTTTCGTCTTATCGAATACCGGAATCGGATTTGTCACTGTCACTGTGAGTGTCCGTCGGTCGGGTCTGTCAGGAGTCAGCGGCACTTACCTGGCAGAAAATCTCCGGCGGTCACGTCCTGGACTGCTTGATGGCCGCCATTATCTTCTTCCTGGTGGTCGCATGCAGTTTTTCGCGATAACTGCAGTGACTGCAGGGTAATCCCGGCCGTAAAGCAGTCAGTCCGATGACGTCACCCCCGGGGAAGCAGGTAATCAGCTGTGCTGCGCCGGGATGACAGGCTCCGCCTGTCATTCTGATGTAGCAGAGCTGGATCGTCGTGGGACACTCGTTACTATGGACTGCGTCGGTCAGGTGGTATACTTTTTTTTTTTTTTTTTTCATTTTTTTACAGGAGATCGATGGCGTCGCAGCAGGATGAGACAGTACTAAAAGAAATGAAAACTGTGTTTTTTTTTTTTTTATTAAATTAAAAAAAATTTTTTGGAACATTCACCCGTCCGGGTACATAAACAATTTAACTATTTATTTACATACAGGGACCCTGTCCGGGTTATTTAGACTTCTTTGGCAGGGGTGTTCCAGGTACCACCTGGTACTCTTCTGGTGCTTGCCAAACATCCGAGACACCAAGGACCACCAGGACCTGATGACGTCGTGTGGCCTGTACAGTCAAGTCGTGACCCGCTATCTGGGTCTGTGTGGCCACCTCTTTCATCTCTCTCCGGGTCTGGAGCCCTATGTCACAGACTGTACGAACCCCAGGGAGCCTAACAGGCGCCGGGTACGGGCCAGCTATACTTATCATGTCCATAGCTGGGGCTGCTGAGGAGACCACTGAGGGAGGCTGGGGAGATTTACGGCGTGGGGTGGGCACTTTTGCAGAGGCCTGGATGTGGGAGGCTGAAGGCTTCGAGGGTCTCACAGGTTCCTGACACACTGGGGAGTAGGGGTCGCACCTGGTAACATTTAGGGCGTACCACCCATTGTAACCCCAGTGTCGGGTGTAAGTCACCAAGTCTCCTGGCAACAGGTCCCTCCCCGGGTGTCCTTCTGGGAGGTGAGCCTCCACGTCCCGCCGGGTCACAAAGACTTCTAAATAAAGTCCAGGCTCCTTGATGAAGCCCCACCCACCTTTCAATTTAAAGCTCCGTACTGCACCCTTACGCCGCGGCTCACTCAGGGTTCCTTTATCCTTTCTCATCCGGTCCTTATCTGCCCGGTCCTTCTCCAGGTGACGTTGGCGAAGTTTTAGGGTTTCTCGCTGCTCCCTTTGTCGCTCTGCTTCCCGCTCCAAACGTCTCCACTCTTCCTCCTGACGCCGGTTGTAATTCTCCTCCACAGTTGCTCCATGTCTCCACCACTCCACTGCAGCTTACAGTGTCCGGTTTGCGGCAGCTCTCCTGTCGCCCCCCAGTCCTGGCGGCGCTCCCCTGTGGAGGAAGCAGACGGCTCTAAATCAGATGACAGTCGGGGCTCCGGTACAGGCAGGTAGTGCTCTGGTGCCTGCGCGGCCTCCTCCATGAGGACGGGTGTCGCTTCTTCTGTCTCAGCGACGGGGGCAGACAGCGGGTTCTGGGGTGCTGACGGTGCTGCGGTTTTTGCAGGAACGGGTGCCTCCACTGCGACAACGTCAACCGGATCACATTGCAAGGGCTCCTCTACTATAACGGGTGCCTCACCTTCCGGTACAGACACTTCAGGTAAGAGGGATTGGCGCCGCTCCAAGTTTATTTTTAGGGCACGCCAGCTGGCTTCCATCCTGGCGACCTCCTCCCGGTGCCGGGCCAGGCCTCTCAGGGTATCCTCCGCTTCTTGCAGCGTAGGAGGGTTTACAGGCCGGGTGCCCAACGGTGATTCCGTGGCGATCGGGTCGCTTCCGTGGGGGGAGAGCTCTGACTGCTCCATCCCTTCCCACTTCTGCTCGTCGTGTCCATTAGCCATCTCTGCCAAGTCACATGTGTCATATCTGGAGAGGGCCCCTCTTTTGTAGGGAGGCGGGACCTTCGTGTTAGTTTCCGCACACTGAGGAGGATGAGGAGGCGGAACTCCAGAGCTGTGGGGCACGATGTTACATTGCAGTACCATTTACAGTGGGCGGCCATCGTTTTCACGCCACTGAGTGAGTGACACCCACGAAGAGCACGCCCTTCTTCTTCACCAGTGCCTCGTCGTGACGCAGATATGGCAGAAAAATGGCAAATACATTCTCTGATGATTTTAGCAATTCTCAAGCACAAAACCAGTGCAATTCAGGCACACAGGACTCGCTTATAGCGAGCTACAGAATCCTGTTCGTGACGCCCAAGTTGAGTCGCACAGAGCCAGAGGTTTTCGGGGTACTCGGCACCGAGCCCGTCGACTTCTATGGGGTATGTCACGTCTTTACCCGGCAATTGAATTAGAGTCGATTTTACTATGTAGAAGTGTATAAACTATAAATATATGTATATATATGTCACAATGACATGTATATATATATATATATAATGTATTCTATGTGTGTATATTTTGTGTTTACAACGAAAGAAAGGGTTTTTTTTGTTGCAATATTTTGTTCCCATAGACTTACATGGGACTTCCGGTATCGAAATCGGATATCGACGATATTTAGTGCTATCGGCGATATAATTTCGATACGATATTTTTAGATATCGAGCAATATCGCTCAACACTAGGGTTGAGCATTCCGATACTGCAAATATCGGGTATCGGCCGATATTGGCTGTATCGGAATTCCGATTCCGAGTTCCGATATTTTCGTCATATCGGATACCGGAATCGGGATTGTCACTGTCACTGTCAGTGTCCGTCGGTCGGGTCTGTCAGGAGTCAGCGGCACTTACCTGGCAGAAGATCTCCGGCGGTCACGGGCTGGACTGCTTCATGGCCGCAATCTTCTTTCCCGGTGGTCACATGCAGTTTCTCGCGATAACTGCAGTGACTGCTGGGTAATCGCGGCCGTAAAGCAGTCAGTCCGATGGCGTCACCGCCGGGGAAGCAGGTAATCAGCTGTGCTGCGTCGCGATGACAGGCTCTGCCTGTCATTGCGATGTAGCAGAGCTGGATCGTCGTGGGACTGTCGTTATGGACTGCGTCGGACAGGTGGTATACTGTTGGTTTGTTTTTTTTCTTTTTTTACAGGAGATCGATGGCGTCGCAGGAATGAGAGTATAATAAAATTAATGAAAACTGTGTTGTCTCTTTTATTTCATTAAAAGACTTTTTTCTTGCTTTGTCTTTTTTTTAAACATTTAAAAACTTTGGGATTAATAATGGATCGGTGTCTTATTGACACCTCTCCATTATTAACCGGGCTTATTGTCACCGTGCAATCAACGGTGACATTAACCCCTTATTACCCCGCTTGCCACCGCTACAGGGCAAGTGGGAAGAGTCGGGTAAAGTGCCACAATTGGCACATCTTTTGATGCGCCAAATGTGGGGCTGCTGTAGCCTGGTATTATCAGGCTGTTGAGGGCCAAAATCCATGGGCCTTGACAGTCTTTTAATACCAGGCCGCAGCAGTCTGCATTTTACTTGGCTGGTTAACAAAAATAAGGGGGATCCCCACGCCGTTTTTTTTTCGAGGGGATCCCCTATTTTTGTTAACCAGCCAAGCTAAGCGCTGCTGTGGCCTGGTATTATCAGGCTGGCAAGGTCCATGGATATTGGATCCTTACCAGCCTGAAAAACCAGGCCTCAGCGGTCTGCTTCATCTGGCTGGTTAACAAAAATAGGGGGACCCCACGCCAATTTTTTTTCGAGGGGATCCCCTATTTTTGTTAACAGCCAAGATAATGCAGACTGCTGTGGCCTGGTATTATCAGGCTGGCAAGGTCCATGGATCTTGGCTCCTTAACCAGCCTGAAAATCCAGGCCTCAGCGGTCTGCTTCATCTGGCTGGTTAACAAAAATAGGGGGGACCCCACGCCAATTTTTTTCGAGGGGATCCCCTATTTTTGTTAATCAGCCAAGATATGCAGACTGCTGTGGCCTGGTATTATCAGGCTGGCAAGGTCCATGGATCTTGGCTCCTTAACAGCCTGAAAATCCAGGCCTCAGCGGTCTGCTTCCTCTGGCTGGTTAACAAAAATAGGGGGGACCCCACGCCAATTTTTTTCGAGGGGATCCCCTATTTTTGTTAATCAGCCAAGATATGCAGACTGCTGTGGCCTGGTATTATCAGGCTGGCAAGGTCCATGGATCTTGGCTCCTTAACAGCCTGAAAATCCAGGCCTCAGCGGTCTGCTTCATCTGGCTGGTTAACAAAAATAGGGGGGACCCCACGCCATTTTTTTTTCGAAGGGAACCCCTATTTTTGTTAATCAGTTCCCTCTGACGTCACTGATTGTGTCCCTGGCTGACCTGAAGTGAAAGTGGAAAGCAATCAATTAAGCTTTCCACTTAAGGGCCCGTCTCACATAGCGATATCGCTACCGAGATCGCTGCTGAGTCACTAGTTTTGTGACGCAGCAGCGAGCTCACCAGCGATATCGCTGTGTGTGACATTCAGCGACGATCAGCCCCCCTGCCGGGTATCGCTGATCGTCGCTGAAATGTCAGGACCTTTTTTTGATCGCTGGTTTCCCGCTGACAGGCACACATCGCTGCGTGTGACAGGCGGGAGACCAGCGATCCGCTGGTAACCAAGGTACACAGCGGGTTTCCAGGCGCGGGGCTGTGCCTAGAAACCCGCTGTGTACCTTGGATACCAGCGCCCTGATGCAGGGAGCTGGTATCCAAGGTACACAGCGGGTTTCCAAGCGCTGCGCGGTGCCTGGAAACCCGCTGTGTACCTTGGTTACCAGCGGATCGCTGGTCTCCCGCCTGTCACACGCAGCGATGCGTGCCTGTCAGAGGGAAACCAGCGATCAAAAAAAGGTCCTGACATTTCTGCGACGATCAGCGATACCCGGCAGGGGGGCTGATCGTCGCTGAATGTCACACACAGCGATATCGCTGGTGAGCTCGCTGCTGCGTCACAAAACTAGTGACTCAGCAGCGATCTCGGTAGCGATATCGCTATGTGAGACGGGCCCTTAAGCGATGTTACCCGCAGTGTCGCTGTCCCAGATCGCTGCCTGAGCTGCCTGTTTGGCAGCTCAGCAGCGATCATGTAGCGATACACCAGCGATCCTGACAAGTGCATATCGTTGTCGGGATCGCTGGTGTATCGTTATGTGACACCCAGCCTTTACTCTCCTGTCAGCCAGGAGAGGAACTCATTCATTTGGGGGTTTACTGTGAGGCTGCAGCATTAGCTGCGGTCCCTGCAGTAAACATTAACCCTTTCTGAAGGATTACACCGTGGGACCTGACTGTGCATGGGATAGGTAAGAATAATTTTGCTTTTTTATTTTATTTTTATTACAGGAAATGGTTTTTGCAGTAAAATAAAAGATGGTCAAAAACATGTGTCTTTATTTCATTAAAATGATTTTTAATTAAAGTGTGTGTGTTTTATTTTTATTTCATGCAATAGGATTAATAATTGATAGTTGTCTAATTGACAGCTCTCAATTATTAACCTGGCTTAAGGTCACCTTTCAATAGCAAGGTGGCTTTAACCCCATATTAACCCATTCGCCACCGCTACAGGGCAATGGGAATAGACGGGCAAAGTGCCAGAAAGGGCGAATCTAATTATAGATTTGTCTTTCCTGGGGTGTCTGGGGGCAGATGTTAGTAGCCGGGGGGGGGGCCAAAAATAATGGTCCCTCTCTGGGCTATTATTATCTGCCCCCACTCACTGGCTTTGTCTGTCTGGTTGCGAAAATAGGGCGGGAGCCCACGCATTTTTTTTCAGCAATTTTACACCTCATATATATATATATATATATACACATGTCATTGAATTTGTGACACATATATATATATATTTATATTTGTAGTTCATACACTTCTACATAGTATAATAGCCGCTAATTCAATTGCCGGCTTTTGTGAAAATGCAGAACCCGACATGAAATGACACTTGGTGTACATAGGGTTAACCATGTCCTTTGCTATCTGATTTGCACAAACAATTACATCAGTCTATGTGTGCAAAATTTCACACCTGTAGGGGTTAATTAAAGGTGTAAATTCGTAGCAAAAAAGTCCGTTTTTTTACAACGAATTTACACCTTTAATTAACCCCTACAGGTGTGAAATTTTGCACACATAGACTGATTTAATTGTTTGTGCAAATCAGATAGCAAACGACATGAAAAGACATGGTTAACCCTATGTACACCAAGTGTCATTTCATGTCGGGTGCTTCTGTCTTTTCACTGAAGCCGGCTTTACCCGGCAATTGAATCAGAGGATATTTTAGTATGTAGAAGTGTATAAACTATACATATATGTATATATATATGTCACAATGACATGTATATATATATGTATTCTATGTGTGTATATTTAGTGTTTACAAGGAAAGAATGGGGTTTTTTTAGTTACGATATTTTGTTCCCATAGACTTACATGGGACTTCCGGTATCGGTATCGGGTATCGCCGATATTTTAATGATATCGGCGATACCATTCCGATTCCGATACTTTTGGATATCGGAAAGTATCGCTCAACTCTACTCAACACTAGTTTTTTGTAAAACCAAGATGGAGCACCGAAGTACCAACTATTTACAGAAAAATTTGTGAGCCAGTACAGTTCATGGCTTCAAAGTTCAACATTTTCATTACAGTGAAACACCATTACCCAACCTGGGTATATTAAGGCAACAATAAACTTGTTCTTCTGAACATTCACCCGTCCGGGTACATCAAACCATTACCCAACCTGGGTATATTAAGGCAATAAACTTCTTTTTATGAACATTCACCCGTCCGGGTACATCAATAATTTAACTATTTACATACAGAGACCCTGTCCGGGTTATTTAGACTTCTTTGGCTGGCCTCTTCCAGGTACCACCTGGTACTCTTCTGGAGCTTGCCAAACATCCGTGACAGGAGGGTCCACCCAGACCTGATGACGTCGTGTGGCCTGTACAGTGACGTCGTGACCCGCTATCTGGGTCTGTGTGGCCACCTCTTTCATCTCCCTCCGGGTCTGGACCCCTATGTCCCGGACTGAACGAACCCCAGGGGGCCTAACAGGCGCCGGGTACGGGCCAGCTATCATTATCATGTCCATAGCTGGGGCTGCTGAGGAGACCACTCAGGGAGGCTGGGGAGATTTACGGCGTGGGGTGGGCACTTGTGCAGAGGCCTGGTTGGGGGAGGCTGAAGGCTCGTAGGGTCTGTCAGTTTCCTGATACTCTGGGGAGTAGGGGTCGCACCTGGTAACATTTAGGGCGTACCATCCATTGTAACCCCAGTGTCGGGTGTAAGTCACCAAGTCTCCTGGCAACAGGTCCCTCCCCGGGTGTCCTTCTGGGAGGTGAGCCTCCACGTCCCGCCGGGTTACAAAAACTTCTAAATAAAGTCCAGGCTCCTGGATGAAGCCCCAACCACCTTTTAACTTAAAGTTCCGTACTGCACCCTTACGCCGCGGCTCCCTCACCGTACTTTTATCCTTTCTCATACGTGCCTTCTCTGCCAGGTCCTTCTCCAGGTGACGTTGCCGAAGCTTTTGGGATTCTCGCTGCTCCCTTTGTCGCTCTGCTTCCCCTCCCGACGTCTCCACTCTTCCTCCTGACGCAGGTTGTAATTCTCCTCCACCAGCATCTCCATGTCTCCACCATCAAACTCCAGCTTACGATGTACGGTTTGCGGCAGCTCTCCTGGCGCCCGCCAGTCCTGGCGGCGCTCACCTGCGGCGGAAGCAGCCGGCTCTGGAACAGATGACGGTCGGGGCTCTGGTACAGGCAGGTAGAGCTCTGATGCCTGCGCGGCCTCCTCCATGAGGACGGGTGTCGCTTCTTCTGCCTCAGCGACGGGGGCAGACAGCGGGATCTGGGGTGCTGGTGCGGCGTTTTCTGCATGAACGGGTGCCTCCACTGTGATACTGGCAACCGGTTCAGATTGCAAGGGCTGGGATGCCCGCACGGCCTCCTGTACTGGAACGGGTGCCTCCACTGAGATACTGGCAACCGGTTCAGATTGCAAGGGCTGGGATGCCCGCACGGCCTCCTGTACTGGAACGGGTGCCTCACCTTCCGGTACAGACACTTCAGGGGGTAAGAGGGATTGGCGCCGCTCCAATTGTAGTTTTAGGGCCCGCCAGCTCGCTTCCATCCTGGCGACCTCCTCCCGGTGTCGGGCCAGGTCTCTCAGGGTATCCTCCGCTTCTTCCAGCGTAGGAGGGTTTCCAGGCCGGGTGCCAAACGGTGGCTCCGTGGCGATCGGGTCGCTTCCGTGGGGGAGAGCTCTGACTCCTCCATCCCTTCCCACTTCTGCTCACGTCCATTCGCCATCTCAGCAAAGTCACATGTGTCATTAGCATCAGGAGAGGCGACATCTTTTGTAGGGAGGCGGGACCTTCGCGTTCGTTTACGCCCACTGAGGAGGATGAGGAGGCGGAACTCCAGAACTGTGGGGCACGATCTTACATTGCAGTAACATTTAGAGTGTGCGGACATCGTTTTCGCGCCACGGAGTGAGTGTACGCCCACGAGAGCACCCCCTTATTCTTCACCTGTGCCTCATGGCGCAGATATGACGGAAAAATGGCAAATACAGTCTATGATGATTTTTGCAATTCTCAAGCAAAAAAACAGTTCAATTAAGGCACACAGGACTCGCTTATAGCGAGCTTCTGAATCCTGTTCGCTGGGTGCGATGCAACATCTCTGTGGCGACTGGACCCTCGGGTGCTTCTGTCTTTTCACAAATGCAGGCTTTACCCGGCAATTGAATCAGAGGCTATTTTACTATGTAGAAGTGAATAAACTATAAATGTATATATATATGTCACAATGACATGTATATATATATATATATGTATTCTAAGTGTGTATATTTTGTGTTTACAAGGAAAGAAAGTGTTTTTTTAGTTGCGATATTTTGTTCCCATAGACTTACATGGGACTTCCGGTATCGGAATCGGATATCGCCGATAGTTAGTGATATCGGCGATACCATTCCGATCCGATATTTTTAGATATCGAGCAGTATCGCTCAACACTACTCCCTACCTGTCACAAAAGGCGCGCCAAAAACGAGCAAAAGAACTGAAGTCCCCTATCAGAAACAATGTCAGTAGGAACGCCATGTAGTCTGACAATTTCCTTGACAAAGGCCTTAGCGAGAGTCTTAGCGCAGGGCAGTTTGATGAAAGGAACCAAGTGACACATCTTGCTAAAACGGTCCACGACCACCCAGATGACAGTGAAACCCTTAGAGGGGGAAGGTCAGTAATAAAGTCCATAGCCAAATGTGTCCAAGGTGCACTAGGGATCTCCAGAGGGCAAAGCAACCCCGCAGCAGGAGTATGTGAAGACTTAGATCTAGCACACACAGTGCACTGACGCACCCACTTAATGACTTCCTTCTGCCATCCAGGCCACCAAAAACTGCGACCCACAAGTCTCTTGGTCTCAGAGATTCCAGGATGACCTGCCAACCGAGACTCATGACACTCAACAAACAAATCTCTCCTAAAGGTCCCAGGCACAAACAACCTCCCATGGGGAGTGTTAGATGGGGCATTCTCCTGTGCTTTAAGAATCTCATCTTCCAACAAAGAGTCCAAAGCAGCAGTCACAACCCCTTCTTGTAAAATGTTCTCCTCCTCCTCAGCACCAACCATGGGAGAAAAGCTGCGAGACAAAGCATCGGCTTTAACATTCTTAGTACCTGGGATGTAAGTAACGGAAAAATTAAACCGCGAGAAAAACAGTGCCCACCTAGCCTGACGGGCATTCAAGCGTTTGGCAGCATCAAGATAGATCAGAGTTTTATGATCAGTGAAAACCTGAACGGGAAATTCAGCACCTTCCAATAGATGCTGGCAGTGTTCAAATGCGAGTTTAATGGCCAACAATTCCCGATCACCAATATCATAATTTAGTTCAGTCTCAGAAAATTTTTTTGAAAAAAGGCACAGGGATGTACTCCATCCCTGTTTTCCTGAGACAACACCGCGCCGACCCCCACAGAAGAAGCATCAACCTCAACCAAAAACGGTTTAGTCACATCAGGCTGCATAAGGATGGGAGCAGAGCTGAACCTCTCCTTTAGAAACACAAAAGCTTCAATGGCCTCAGTAGTCCACTGAACCGCATTAGCACCTTTCAGTGGTTTGATAATAATAGAAAAATTTTTAATGAATTTTCTATAATAATTGGCGAAACCCAAAAACCTCTGTAACGATTTCAAACCAATAGGCCTAGGCCATTCCTGCACAGCTTGAACTTTCACCGGGTCCATCTCAAAACCTTCGCTGGAGATAATGTAGCCCAAAAAACTAATTCTCTGTACAGCGAACTCACATTTCTCCAGCTTAGCAAAAAGCAAATTGTCAATCAATAACTGTAATACCTCACGAACGCTCCGCCAATGAGACTCCAGATCCGGCGAATAAATCAAAATGTCATCCAAATACACAACCACATTTTTGCCGATCAAAGGTCTAAGGATGTCATTAATAAGATTCTGAAAAAATGCAGGAGCGTTGGTAAGACCATAAGGCATAACCAGATTCTCAAAATGACCCATAGGAGTGTTAAAAGCAGTCTTCCATTCGTCCCCTTCCTTAATGCGCAACAAATTTTATGCCCCCCGAAGATCAATTTTAGAGAACCACTTGGCCCCCGCTAACTGGTTAAACAAATCAGGAATCAATGGCAGTGGGTAAGGATTGCGTACAGTAATTTTATTAATCTCACGAAAGTCCAGACAAGGACGTAAACCGCCGTACTTTTTTTTTAACAAAAAAAAATCCAACAGCCACAGGAGACTTAGAAGGCCTAATGTGACCGGCGGCCTAGCTTGTCCGTATGTAGTCCTCCAAAGCCTTTCTCTCAAGAATAGTAAGATTAAATAAACGACTTTTAGGAAGAGTCGCTCCAGGGACAAATTCAATAGTACAATCATAGTCTCTATGGGGAGGTAAAATCTGTGATTCCTTCTCAGAAAAAACTTTCCAAAAATCCTGACTAGGTACAGGTAGTTACCCTTTATCCACAGCAGCAATATGCCCGTTACAACACTTGTCATAGTGTTGTGAATGCGCTAGAAATGAATTCTGAGCAGAAGCTCCCTCTGGTGGTTACAAACAGTACTGAACTATCCAATGAAGATTGTGAAGATTGGCGATCAGATGTGTGATGCTATTGATTTTGTTGAAGAATTCAAGAAGACTTGATTCGCTGCCCGTCCAGATACAGAAGATGTCATCTATGTATCTGACCCACATAATGGCATGTTGAGTGAATATGGGATTGGGGTAGATATGTTCTTGTTCGAAACGATCCATGTAGATATTTGCGTAAGCTGGCGCTACGTTCGACCCCATGGCGGTTCCACAGGTCTGTACATAAAATTCGTCGCCGAACATGAAGTAGTTCTCCCTAAGGACCAGGTTGAGTAGGTCTATACACAGTTGGTTGATATCTCTATCTATGTTGGCTTCCTGCAGGCTGAGGGACACCGCTCGAATGCCTTTCTCATGTGTGATGGACGTGTACAAGCTGTTTACGTCCATTGTGCATAAAATGCTGTCGGGAGGGATGTTATTAATGGCACGTATTTTCGTGAGAAAATCACTTGTATCCAAAATAAATGATTTGGTTGCATGGGCATGTGGTGTTAGAAATTTGTCAAGGAAAATAGATAGAGGATTCAAGATTGAATCTGTGGATGCTACAATCGGGCGTCCCTGTGGTTTGTGGAGATTTTTATGTATCTTAGGGAGAATGTATAAAATAGGGGTGACAGGATGGTGGTTAGTCAAGAACGTTTTAGTTTTGTTATCAATGGTACCCCGTTCCAGGTAGTTGTCTAAAACTAGGTTGATTTTATGGCGTATGGAGCTGGTTGGGTCCCTGTCGACTTTCTTATAGGTTGTGGTGTCACTGAGTTGTCTCGTGATTTCAGAAATGTAGTAGCTTCTGTTCATGACTACAGTGGCCCCACCTTTGTCCGCAGGTTTAATAACAATATTTTTATTGTTTTTAAGTGAGTCTAAGGCCTGTTTCTCAAGGGGGTTAAGGTTGTGGCGGACAGGGAGGAGACCAAGTTGTTGATCATGTAAGGTTTGCCTAATGTCCCTGTCTAGTAGTTCGACAAAGGTCTCAACTGCATGGTTAGTTTTAGGCGGCTTGAAACTGCTGGGATTACGTAGCCCAAGCTTGTCAATTGAGATATTTGGTCCACTGTTGCTGTCAGGTATAGTGCCGGCAGAGTTGAGATTGGAAGTGGTGTTCCCTGCAAAGTGTACTTTGAGTCTGATGTTTCCTTACCTAGCCCCCTCCTATGTCTTGCAACCTACTGAACCAAATGTATTTAAATTACAATCCATATACCATGACATGGTTACGTATTATCCTATAATGTAAATATATGTAAATATTTGTAAATATTTCCTGTATATTCTTGTCTTGTACTATAATGTTCACTCTCTGTCTTTCACAGCGATTTTGTGATCAAGGCCCAGTGGAGGCCGAAACGTCAAAAATTACTTATCGCTTTCGCCTATACGTTCAATAAATATCCACTTTAAGCATCAAACTTTTCTTACGAGTGCAGTGTTTATGAACTCTACTATTTAGGGGTCTCTGATCCCGTTCACTTGCACCACCATTCACCCGTGTGCCAAACCCTCGCTATCTAACTAGAGAACTAATTTAGGTGGTAGAGGTCGTGTGATCTCAGGTGTTTTTGTAATTAGTAGAGTTGGTACTTTTCAGGGTTTTTTGGGATTGCAGTAAGTGTCCTTCCTATCCTTTTCTATTTAGGAAGTTTGGGCCCCAACGTTTGCTCATACTATTTTCTGTCTGTGTCTGTATTTCCTCTTGTCTAACCGCCATTACATGTTTGGGGGCTTTCTATGTTCTTTGGGGATCTGCTCCGGGCAGAGAGTTTTCCTCTTTCTGTCTTTAGGTGTAGTTAGCTTCTCAGGCTGTGACGAGGCGTCTAGGACCAACGTAGGTACGCTCCACGGCTGCCTTTAGTTGTGGTGGTTAGTCAGGGTACTGCAATCCCATAGATTCCAACCTCTCTGGTATATTTCCTTTTTTTGCCTGCTCTCCTCAGCTACCAGATTATAACAGTATCACCGGGCCAAAAACTGATATTTGTATGGTACTCACAGAAGGGAAAAATAGTGTTAAAGAAAGAAGATTGTCAGAGTTGTCAGAGATTTTTTTTTTTTTTTTTTCTCCCTCTGTTTCTCTGAATGCTGAGGAGGATTTTTTTTTTCTCTCAATGGAGTTTGCACAGTTGTCTGGCCGTGTTGATGAGCTTGCCACTGAAGTCCGGAGTATTGCTACCTATCTTGCAGGGTTGCCTGTTGTGGAACCTAGGATTCCCATGCCAGATTTGTTTTTAGGGGATCGAGCTAAATTTCTGAATTTCAAAAATAACTGTAAGTTGTTTTTTGCCTTGAAATCTAAGTCCTCAGGGAACGCAGCACAGCAGGTTCAAATTGTCATCTCTCTCCTGCGCGGCGATCCTCAGGATTGGGCTTTTTCCCTGACACCTGGGGATCCTGTTTTGAGTAATGTTGATGCATTTTTTCAGGCTCTGGGGTTATTGTACGATGAGCCTAATGTCACTGATCAAACTGAAAAAGCCTTGTTGGCATTAAATCAGGGGCTTGAGGACGCTGAGTTGTACTGTCAGAGATTCCGAAGGTGGGCAGTCCTGACCAAATGTAATGACAATGCTTTGGCAGCCCTTTTTCGGAAGGGTCTGTCAGAGAATGTAAAGGATGTTATGGTGGGATTCCCTGTCCCCTCTGGTCTCAATGATTCTATATCATTAGCGATTCAAATTGACAGACGTTTGCGTGAGCGTAGAGGTATGCATGCAATAGTGTTGCCTTGTGAACCAGCTTCTGAACAAAAGCAGTGTGATAGAGTGGCTTCTGGGGCACAGCGTCATGAGTTTCGAAAACGCAATGGGTTATGTTTCTACTGTGGTGATGCCTCTCATGCTATTTCAGTCTGCCCTAAGCGGGGAAGACGTTTTGCACGCTCAGTTGTCTTGGGTAGTGTTCAGACTAAATTTTTTGTTGACTGTTACCCTGATTTGCTCCCTGTCCACATTTTCTGCTCAGGCTTTCGTTGATTCGGGAGCAGCTATTAACCTGATGGATTTTGATTTTGCTAAACGTTGTGGGTTTCCCTTGATACCCCTACGGAAGTCTATTCCCCTACTGGGGATCGATTCTACCCCTTTGGCTGAGAATAAACCTCAGTTCTCTACTCAGGTGATAATGAGGGTTGAACCTGATCATCAGGAGAGTTGCAAATTTTTGGTGCTGTATAATCTGCATGACATTATCGTACTGGGTTTCCCTTGGTTACAGTCTCATAATCCTGTTTTGGATTGGAAATCTGTGTCTGTAACCAGTTGGGGCTGCCAATGTGTTAATACCAACACTCCTGTTTTTTCTGCCTCCCCCCAGGCTCAGGATGTTACTGACTTTTTGACTGATTTTTCTGATGTGTTTAGCGAAAGTAAATCTGCATCCTTGCCCCCCCATAGGAGCTATGACGGCGCTATTGAATTAGTGCCTGGTAGTAAATTCCCTAAAGGTCGCCTTTTTAACTTGTCTGTACCTGAACATGACGCTATGCGGTCTTATATCAAGGAGTCATTGGAGAAGGGTCATATCAGACCATCCTCTTCACCCTTGGGTTCCGGTTTTTTCTTTGTGGCCAAAAAGGATGGTTCATTAAGGCCGTGTATTGATTATCGTCTCTTGAACAATATCACTGTGAAATATCAATATCCGTTACCCTTGATTTCTGACCTGTTTTCCAGGGTGAAAAGTGCTACTTGGTTTACCAAGCTTGACCTCAGGGGGGCATATAACCTTATTCGCATTAAGCACGGGGATGAATGGAAGACAGCATTTAATACCCCAGAGGGGCATTTTGAGTACCTAGTGATGCCCTTTGGGCTCACTAATGCTCCTTCTGTCTTCCAGTCCTTCATGAATGACATTTTCAGGGATTTTGTGGATAAATTTCTGATTGTTTATTTGGATGATATCTTGATTTTTTCCAATGACTGGGACTCTCATGTGAAACATGTTCGGACTGTGTTCCAGATTTTGAGAGAGAATGCTCTGTATGTGAAGGGATCAAAGTGTCTTTTTGGCGTACAGAGGATACAATTGACACTACTTACAGACATTATAAATGACAAGTACTTTAGTAAAATTTTATTTCCTAATAGTTTTGTTTAAAGGATCTCTTTTATAGATTAGATTTGTCAAACTTTCTAATTTACCAATAAAACTAAACATAAATTTGGACATTTCTCAGAACATTAAATCTATACTATTGCTGGTTTCCAACTTCAAAAGAACTTTCTCGGTATACACGTTTTGATATAACCTATTATGCTCAGATTATTTATTATATCTCAATATTCATAGTATTCATAATTGGTTCCAAAATGTTCACAATCCTGGTCCAGTACCATCCATACTTTTTGAAGATTTTTGATCTTCAAAAAACGGTACTCTCCATGGACTTAACCCCTTACTGTCCATTGACGTGCACAGTCCGTCATGGCCGGGTCTCAGTTCTGGCACCAGGATGGACTGTGCACGTCATGCCTTTGAACTACCACTGCGTGTAAACCATGTGTCATTTCATGTCGGGTCTGTAATTTCACAAAAGCCGGCAATTGAATTAGCGGCTATTACACTATATAGAAGTGCATGAACTATAAATATATGTATATATATATATCACAATGACATGTATATATATATGTATTCTATGTGTGTACAGTATATGTATTCTTTACATTCTTTATTAAAGCTGTCAGTGTGATTTTCCAGTATAGCCGGTGATGAATTGCCGCTTTTCTAAAGGACACCGGTGCGATTTAATCGCAAGTCACACTTACGGTCCGTTTGTAATCTGAGTTTTCATCGCACCCATAGATTTGCATTGGCGATTGTCGACCCACAATCGGTGACAATCGCAGCATGCTATGATTGCACTCGCACGTATAAAATGGACCACAAAAAATCTGATGGTGGGAGCTGCTCCATAGATTAACATTGGTCCGACTGCAATGCGATATTTCATCGCATTGCAGTCGTCTGATTTTGTTGCCAGTGTGACGCCGGCCTTACCCTTATAAAAATAAAAATTTGGGGGCAAAAAGATCATTTTTGTGGAAAAAATATGATTTTTTATTTTCACGGCTCTACGTTATAAACTTCTGTGAAACACTTGGGGGTTTAAAGTGCTCACCACACATCTAGATAAGTTACTTGGGGGGTCCAGTTTCCAAAATGGGGTCATTTTTATGGAGTTTCTACTGTTTAGGAACATCTGGGGCTCTCCATACGCAACATGACGCCAGCAGAACAGTCCATCAAAGTCTGAATTCGAAAACGGCGCTCCTTCCCTTCCGAGCTCTGCCATGCCCCCAAATAGTGGTTTATCCCCACATATGGTGTATCAACGTACTCCGGACAAATTGCACAATAACTTTTGGGGTCCTGTTACCCTTTGGAAAATAAAAATTGGGGGTGAAAAGATCATTTTTGTGGAAAAGATATGATTTTTTTAATTTTACAGCTCTACGTTATAACCTTCTGTGAAGCCCTTGGGAGTTCAAAGTGCTCACCACACATCTAGATAAGTTCCTTGAGGGGTCTAGTTTCCAAAACGGGGTCACTTGTGGGGGGTTTCCACTGTATAGGCACATCAGGGACTCTCCAAATGCGACATGGCGTCCAATGTCAATTCCAGCCAAAAAAGTCAAATGAGGCTGCTTCCCTTCCGAGCTCTGCAGTGCGCCCAAATAGTGGTATACCCCCACATATGGGGTATCAGCGTACTCAGGACAAATTGCACAATAACTATTGGGGTCCTTTTATCTTTTGAAAAATAAAAATTTGGGGTGAAAAGATAATTTTTGTGGAAAAAATATGATTTTTTAATTTTACGGCTCTACGTTATAACCTTCTGTGAAGCCCTGGGGGGTTCAAAGTGCTCACCACACATTTAGATAAGTTCCTTGGGGGTCTAGTTTCCAAAATGGGGTCACTTATGGGGGGTTTCCACTGTTTAGGTAAATCAGGGGCTATCTAGACGCGACACGGTGTCCGCTCTCGATTCCAGCCAATTTGACATTCAAAATCTCAAATGATGCTCCTTCCCTTCTGAGGACTGCCGTGCGCCTAAAGATTGGTCTTCCTCCACAGATGGGGTATCGGTGTACTCAGGAGAAGTTGTACAACAAATATTATGGTTCACTTTCTCCTGATACCCTTGACAAAATTAATAAAAATTTTGGGGAAAAAAGTTAAATGTTAATTTTTTTCTTCCACATTGCTTCAATTCTTGTGAAGTACCTAAAGGGTTAATAAACTTCTTGAATGAGGTTTTGAGTACCTTGAGGGGTGCAGTTTTTAGAATGGTGTCACTTTTGGGTATTTTCTGTCATATTGACCCCTCAAAGTGACTTCAAATGTGAGATGGTCCTTAAAAAAATGGTTTTGTAAATTTTGTTGTAAAAATGAGAAATCGCTGGTCAACTTTTAACACTTATAACTTCCTAACATAAAAAAAATTTTGGTTCCAAAATTGTGCTGATGTAAAGTAGACATGTGGGAAATGTTATTTTTAACTATTTTTTGTGACATATCTCTCTGATTTAAGGGCATAAAAATTAAAAGTTTGAAAATTGCAAATTTTTCACCATATTTCTGTTTTTTTTCATAAATAAACGCAAGTTATATCGAAGAAATTTTACCACTAACTTGAAGTACAATATGTCACAAGCAACTATTCTCAGAATCGCCAAGATCCGTTGAAGAGTTCCAGAGTTATAAGCACATAAAGTGACAGTGGTCAGAATTGTAAAAATTGGCCTGGTCATTAACCTACAAAATGGCTTGGTCCTTAAGGGGTTAAACATCTGAGGAGGCTTAGGCATCTTTATTTATGGTGGGTAAACCCTAGTAGAATAAGATTGCGAAGCCCTGCTTTAAATCATATCAACTTTAGATTTGTAAACCAACAGTTTTTTCTCTAGAACCTAGTTACTTGTATTTTATTTTTAATAAGTTACTTAATTTATTGAAGGGGTGTGCTTAATTTAAATGCGAACTTTAATATCAACAAACTTTGCAAAAATCAATAGTTAAGATGAATATGAATAACGTAATGTATCTTATCAGAGGAATTTGCTTCTGTCTCCACTTATGAGCCACTTCTTCCCCTCCCCTCTGCTTCCTGAACTTATTATTAACTCTGAAAAAAAAAAGTTCAACTTCATTCTTGCTCAAGACAACATGATCTGAGAGTAGCTATGAGCAAGTAGTGAAATATTCGAACTCGCTATACTCGTACCGAGTATATCGTAATACTCGGGTATTCGGTACGAGTAGCGAGTCCAATGTTAGCCAATGGAAAATGCGAGTAATTGTCTGCTGGACCATACAAAGCGGTCTGGGGGCTGAGAAAAAGGCTAAAAAAATGTGTAAATGTTAATAACATGTATGCTGTAAACAAATGTATATAACATGTGGCGCCTGGTTAGGGGCTGCGTGAGTGGTTTACACCACTGCTTCACTAGAATGTACAAACACTATTTGAAGTCCTGTCATTTTTTGCCGGCAGAGCGGGACTCGTACGCCAGTTACGCAGTGCCAGTGATATATCAGAAGTGCCGTAAGAGCGAGTGATGATGGAGGCGATCTTCTGACAGATAAGCGTGTAAGTGGTGTAAGGAGAGCGATCTGCCCTAGGGGCTGTGTGATGGTTAACGCAGGAAGAAGCCAGCCATCATCATCACAAGGAATTCACAATTATAAAGCTTAGACTACTGTCCTTGTTGTTCCACTGCCACTGCCCAATGTGTAGGCATAGACATAGTGTCTTCAAAACATTAGCCCTAGGGGCTGTATCATGGTTGACGCAGGAAGGAGGCCTCAAGAGACAGACAATTATGAAAGTAGACTACTAGCTCAGTAGTTGCAGTGCCCAGTGTCCAGGCATAGCCATAGTGTCTCAAACAATTAGCCCAAGGGGCATGATACCATGGTTGATGAAGGAAGAAGGGTCTCATCACAAGTGCCTGTGATTGGAAATATTAATGAACAGAACATTGTTTTTAGCTTACTGACTATGAGTACATGTGGCAGAAGCAGGAGTTGAAAACATGTGTAAGAAGAAGAAAAGGGGTTTGTATGAGAAGGGATGGACGTGATCACCAGTTGCATCAAGTAACGTTTTGGGTGACTTTAGGTTGGGATACCGTCATCTGGAGGGCTTAAATACTGTTGTGAAATCCAGTCCTTGTTAAATTTTAGTCAGCCTGTCAGCATTCTCTGTAGTCAACCGTGTGTGTGTATTTGTGATGATTGCTCCAGCGGCACTGAAAACACGCTCTGACATCACACTAGCAGCAGGGCAGGCCAGCACCTCCAAGGCATATAAGGAGAGGTCTGGCCAACTATGCAGCTTGGATACCCAATAATTAAATGGAACAGAAGCGTTATGGAGGATGCAGGTATGGTAATTTAGATAGTCATTGACCATCTTGTTCAGCTTCTCCCTCCGTGACATTGTTACTGGTCCAGCTAGTCCTTTCTGATGAGCCGGTTTATTGAAGATGGCCCAGTTTGTGGACATTTTACCACCACCTCTTTTTGACCTGCTTGGCGTGTCTCTCGCCATTAATGCATGCTGTTGCACAGAGCTGGTACCTCTGCTAGCAGCAGTGTCTGAGGATGCTGTTGCCAACAAATGATCAACAACGGCAGGCTTTGAAGGATTCAATTGTGAAACCCTTGGTGACTGCAACAGTAGCGAAGGAAATTTGTCCTTGTACCGTGGGTCTAGAAAGGTGGCCAACCAGTATAGGTTGCTATTGAAAATGTGGATTACGCGAGGGTCTTGGCACAGTCAGATATGAAGTGTGCCATGTGTGCCAAGCTACTAAGAGGCCAATCTTCTGTGACCCCAGAAGGAGGAACAATACCCATCCTCTCCTCACACTGACTATTCTCCTCCACCTTCCCTCTCCAGCCCACCCATGCTGGACAGACATGAAGCTGGGGTTGGGAGTTCCCTCTGTAGCATGTGGTGTCCCTTCGGTACTACTGAAAAAGAAGCCCTCTCCCTCCTCGTCTTCGTCGTCATCTTCATCCCCCAATCTTAGTAATGCTAGTTATAATACAAGACAACTGTCTATACAATGCAAAATATGGGGAAGACAAACCAAATAATTGCAGTCAAAAACATACCACATGTATAGCCCCCCACACACAATGTATCCAAGGTAAGTACCGGGGCATAAAATATGGGTATATGAGATATCATACAGGATATCATACAGGAACCCCGAACCCCGACGCGCGTTTCGGAGCCTCGCAAAGGCTCCTTCCTCAGGGGTCGCCCCCTGAGGAAGGAGCCTTTGCGAGGCTCCGAAACGCGCGTCGGGGTTCGGGGTTCCTGATGTTCTTGTGTCCCTATCCGCTGAGGTAATTATCCTCCATGGGGTTGCATGCAATCATGTTATTCATGGTTGCTCTATATTATCATTACTTACCTATTATCATCTAGCAGTCATAGACATCCTGTATGATATCTCATATACCCATATTTTATGCCCCGGTACTTACCTTGGATACATTGTGTGTGGGGGGCTATACATGTGGTATGTTTTTGACTGCAATTATTTGGTTTGTCTTCCCCATATTTTGCATTGTATAGACAGTTGTCTTGTATTATAACCAGCATTACTAGGAATACAATTGATCACAGGCCCTGATTTATGTGTATTTGTGCAACTTTTGCTATTCCTCCCTCCCCTTACCATTGCTCTTTTTACATTTTACATTTTGTGATTAATAAAGATTATACCTTTTTCATCTTGACCGCGAAGCTGTTTTCTTGTGGTGGTTTTCTGTATTATGTACAGCTGGTCGCTATATGTCCTTATATAACATGCATACTATTAGTCTCTACGTAGTTAGATGTATCTAACCTTTATATGCATTATGGTGTTCACATCTTTTTCATATTATCCCCAATCTTGCCTGATGATATTGGCTGGGCTGGGTAGGATCACCCATTGTGAAATCTTGCTCCATACCCAGCTGCTGGGCACTCAAAGATTCCATTTTTAGATTATGCAGCAATTTTTTTCAGCAGACATAGCATAGGGATGGTTACACTGATAATGGCCTGATCACAGCTCACAAGCTTGGTGCAGTACTCAAAATTATCAAGCACCTCACAAATATCAGCGATCCACACCCACTCGACAGTTGTTATGTGTCTTGGTTGAGTCTCAGTGTGACGGGCATGTTTAAGCTAGTATTCAGCAAGTGCCCACTGCTGTTCACTTATCCTTGCCAACATATGATATGTTGAGTTCCACCGTGTTGGCAGGTCGCAAATGAGTCGGTGGTTTGGCAAATTAAATTGCTTTTGAAGCGCTGTAAGATAGGCAACAGCAGTTGAGGAATGGTGGAAATGGGCGCAAATACGGCGCACCTTCTCAAGTAGGCACGGCAAGTCAGGGTATGTATTACGAACACCGCACTGCACTTGCTCACTGAGCCAGTGCGCGTGTCCTGAATAAGACAGACTGCACTCAAAGATACCTGTGGAGCGGGGCAGTAGCGGTGAAGATGCGTGCTTCAGACTAACAGGACCCTAAGCACGTGACTGCCAAGGGGCGGCGCCGGCCACAGGTCTCTCAGAGAAGGCAGTAACAGACAGAGATTGTTTCAGGCCAGAGGACCTTAAGCACGTGACTGCTGGTGGGCATGGCCTAAGCTCCAGAGAGCTATGAGCAGAAGAAAAACTCCTAGAAGGGTAACTACGGGACAGAGTTACCAAGGGGCATAGACAAAACGGATAGTCAGGATAGCCAGGTCATACACAGAGGGAGCAACGCAGTACAAGTGGAGCAGGCAGAGAATAACCAGAACGTAGCCAAGGGATCAGAAAACCAGAACGGGCAAATACACAGTACCAAGACAGTAGACAAACTCACAACGAAGAGACGGACCGGGTCAAAACCAAACAAGCAACAAGATCAGGCACAAGGCACAGGCACACAGGAGGTCAACTAACTCAGCCGAGGGCAGGAGTATAACTGACACCAGACCTAGGTCAATTGGCAACTAAATAGCCGCCCTCTGCCAGAGAGAGGCTGAAACCATTAACCCCAGTCTGACCAGGACGGGGCAAAGACAAAACCCCATCCTGGGTCATGACAGTACCCCCCTCTCAACGGGGGGCCACTGGACCCCCGGGTTTCTCAGGACACCTGGCATAAAAGGCCCGGACCAACTGATCCGCATGAACAGATCGGGCAGGAACCCACGACCGGTCCTCTGGACCGTAGCCTTTCCAATGTATCAGATACTGAAGAGCACGACGGACAAACCTAGAGTCAAGAATTCGTTCCACCTCGTACTCAGACTGCCCATCTACCAAAACCGGTGGTGGGGAAGACAACGATCCTTCCCTACAGGACCCCACAGGTTTCAAAAGGGCCCTATGGAAAACGTTGGGAATCCGTAGAGACGGAGGGAGACGCAACCGAAATGCCACCGGGTTAACTGCTTCCGTAATTTCATAAGGACCAATAAATTTAGGTCCAAGTTTCGCAGAGGGGACCTTGAGCCTTATATTCCTAGTAGATAACCATACCTTATCCCCAACCTGGAACACCGGCCCCACAGACCGTTTTTTGTCAGCAAAAAACTTATATTTAGACTGAGCCTTCGTAATGTTCCTTTGGACCTCCTGCCATAACTCCCCCAACCGCTGTATTGTCCCATCCGCCCCAGGACACCCAGAGTCCAAATGGGAGAACTCCCCAAAATGTGGATGAAACACATAATTGCAGAAAAAGGGAGATGTGCCCGTAGACTGGTTAGTACGGTTGTTAAACGCGAACTCAGCCAAAGGTAACGCAGTAACCAATCATCCTGTCGGGCTGAGGTCAGGCAATGCAGGATTTGCTCTAAAGACTGATTGGTCCGCTCAGTCTGCCCATTAGTCTCTGGATGATAAGCGGATGAAAAAGACAGATCAATACCCAACCTATTACAAAATGCCCTTCAAAATCTGGAAACAAATTGTACCCCCCTATCAGACACCACATTCAAGGGTACCCCATGCAACCGCACCACATGCTCAACAAACAATCTGGACAACGTTTCTGCATTAGGTAAAGCCGACAAGGGTACAAAATGTGCTTGTTTACTAAACCTGTCCACCACTACCCAAATGACGGTATTACCCTTGGAAGGAGGAAGGTTGGTGATAAAATCCATGGACAAATGGGTCCATGGTCTATCAGGAATTGGCAGTGGCACCAATTCCCCGGTCGGCCGGTTATGGGGGGTTTCGCACGGGCACATACCCCACAAGCAGACACAAATTCCCCAACATCAGAGGCTAAAGAAGACCACCAGAATATCCTATAGATGGCCTCCGGGTAGCCGAGATTCCAGGATGTCCACCCAGAACTGAGTCGTGGAATTCCCGAAGGACCCTGAGACGAAATTGAACTGGTACAAAAAGTTTATCCACCGGCTTAGCCGGAGGGGCAAGAGACTGAGCTTCCCGAATCTCCTGCTCCAACCCAGCAGAAACAACTGCCACCACCACACCAGGCTGAAGAATGGAGGATGGAGGTTCGGGGGGAGACACCGGATCCAGACTGCGTGACAAGGCATCAGCCTTGACATTTTTGGATCCTGGCCGAAAAGTGATGGAGAACTGGAATCTGGAAAAAAAAAGCGACCATCTTGCCTGTCTAGGAGTCAACCTTTTAGCAGACTCAATGTAAGCTAGGTTCTTGTGGTCCGTAACCACGGTAATAGGATGGACAACACCCTCCAAAAAATGCCTCCATTCTTCAAAGGCCAACTTCACGGCCAGAAGTTCTCGATTCCCAACATCATAGTGTAAGGTTCTGTGTACATGTTCCTGAAACTCAGTTTGTTCGTCAGCCATTTTACTTTCTGTCTTGCTGCAGCTATCTTGCCCTCAGTCAGAATGGAGTTTCCAGCTTGCATGTTCCCGCCCTGATTCTCTCCTTTGCTTCTTAAGCAGCCACAGCTGAGCAATCAGTGCTTCAGAATCTAGCCTGCAGTGAACCTGTGACCTGACTCCTAAAGCCTTGGACCCTGTACTCCAGCTATTCCTACTGAGGAACTCTGAAGCACTTGTGGACTCTGAACCCTGCTCTTTGAAAGACCCACGTTTGCATGGACTTACGGTAACAGAGAAGAAGATCCTGAACCTGTTGTGGAGAGTGATTGCTGAGCTTAGATTACTCTGGCCTGCTGTGTCTCCTGCCTCTGTGTCTGCAAACTGTGTGACTATTTTTGCCAACTTGTATGAAGGAATACAAGACTTTCTATATCAAACCTGTGTCTCATGTATTTTCATCGCACCCAAGCACAAGACGCTATATGAACTGTACTACATACATTACAAGATTCTGAAGCCAAATGTTAGTGTCTGCTGGGTCTGGAAAGGCTGTGTCTGCTGTAACTGTGGATATCGGATGTCCGGTTGTACTTTCTGTGATGACAGTGGTTGTGACTTCTCACAACCATTCCAGGTGAGCAATTCCCTTAAGTGTTTTTTTTTTTCTGCAGTGTTACCACAGGTAAACACTATTGTTTTTTTTTTTTTTCTTTTCTCTTTTTTGTCTGCTGTAACTGTGGATATCAGATGTCCGGGTGAACTTTCTGTGATGATAGTGGTTGTGACTTCTCACAACCATTCCAGGTGAGCAGTTCCCTTAATTTTTTTTTTCTCTCTGCAGTGTTACCACAGGTAAACACTATTGTTTTTTTTTTCTCCTCTCCTCTTCTTCCAGTACTCCTGTCTTAAAAGATCTGGAAAATGGAGGCCCGCATAAAGGAACTTTGCGGAGTGACTGATAATATCCTTACAGATTTGCAGAATATAAAGACCCGTTTTTCAAGCCTACAGGACCTCACTAATCACAATTTGCAAGTGTTTGGACAGACTGCCCAGGATTTGCGAGCCAGGATTGAGGTTCTAGAGGAGCGAGTCCAGACTCCTGCCGTAGCCCCGAGTTCTGGGATTCCCAAGTTGCCCCCTTTTCGTTTTGGCGGTGAACGTGAGAAATTCAGGGGATTTATTAATCAATGCAATCTTTTTTTTCTGCACATGCTTCACAATTTCCCACTGAACGATCTAAGGTGCTTACTATAATTATGTTGCTTACCAACAAGGCTTTGATGTGGGCAAACCCTCTGATTGAGACTGAGGATGATTGTTTGAATCACCTTGATGCTTTTATTTCAGCCATGGGGCAGGTGTTTGATGACCCCAATCGAGGTGCAACAGCTGAAGCAGCCATGTTAGCTTTGCGCCAAGGTAAGCACTCGGTAGCTGAATATGCCTTGGATTTCAGGAGATGGGCCCTTGATACCACCTGGGACAGTTCCGCCAAAAAATCTATTTTTCGAAAGGGGTTATCTCCACTGATTAAGGATGAACTTGCTCGTGCCGACCCTCCCACTGCGTTAGGTGACTTTATTAACTACTGCATCCGTATTGATACTCGTCTGACTGAACGCAGGCAAGAGAGATGGTTCGAAAGCAATCGCACTAACCTTTTCCTACCTTCCTCTCCAGCTAAGGAACCTTTGAGTAGGATTACACGGGAACCTGAACCTGAACCCATGCAGGTAGACTCTTTACAACGACGGGTTAGTGATGCACGCAAGGAACATCGTTTTAAGGAGAATCTATGTTTCTATTGTGGTAAGTCAGGGCACTTCATTATAAACTGCCCCAGCCGTTCTCGTAAGACTACTGCAGCACTCATTCATTGTGAGTGTTGCGAGAGGGGATCTGTCAGGTCCGAGCCTCAGGCTCCAGAGAGATCTGCAGCAACAGATCTTGATTTCTCGGACTTAAACTCCATTACCTCTGAGGACGTTGACTGTGTAAACGCTGCCATTTTTCAAGTTTCCTCAGCGGTGTCCCAGCTGAGTTGTAAGAAAAACAATTCTCATTGCTTTCTTTCCATCAAACTCTGGGTTGACTCAGTCTGGGTGTCTAGCTCTGCTATGATCGACTCAGGGGCAAGTGGAAATTTTATGGATGTCTCCTTTGCTCTGAAACAGGGGATACGTTCAGTGAAGAAGGCTACTCCAGTACAGATGGAAACTGTGGATGGCTCCCTGCTGACCTCTGGACCAGTGGATCAGGAAACAGAGCCTTTGAAGGTTCTTATGGGTAAAGATCATCAAGAGAAACTGTCCTTTATGCTTATCTCTTCTCCCTACTTTCCCATTATTCTAGGGCTACCATGGCTGCAGGCTCAGAATCCTACCATTAACTGGGAGACCAAGGAATTACACTTTCCAGAGAAACAGATGAGTCCAAAAGTTTCAGCTTGCTCTGTTCCTAAAGGAACCATGTCAGTCCCTGAACTACCAGCTGTATACCAGGACTATGTGGATTTATGTGACAAGAAGAACGCTGACCAGCTTCCTCCTCACCGTCCATATGATTGTCCAATTGAATTATTGCCTGGAGCAGAGATACCTTTTGGTAAGATCTACCCCCTGGCGGGGCCCGAGCTAAAGGCTTTAAAGGATTACATAGACGAAAATCTAGCCAAGGGCTTCATACGCCCCTCTTCATCTCCTGCAGGTGCACCCATCTTCTTTGTAAAGAAGAAAGATGGATCTCTGAGACCATGCGTAGACTATAGGGAACTCAATAAGGTTACTATTAGAAACCGTTATCCATTGCCTTTAATCCCTGAGTTATTGGAGAGAGTGCGACATGCCAAAATTTTCTCTAAACTAGATCTTCGTGGGGCCTATAACTTAGTCCGTATTAGACCTGGGGATGAATGGAAGACTGCATTCAGGTCACGCTATGGACACTTTGAATATCTAGTCATGCCTTTTGGTCTGAGTACCGCCCCAGCCACTTTCCAACACTTGGTGAATGACATCTTCAGGGATCTCCTAGATACATTCGTGGTAATTTATTTGGATGATATTCTAATTTTTTCTAACTCCACAGAGGAACATCATGGACATGTGAGAATGGTCTTGGAACGTCTAAGACAAAATCATCTTTACATCAAACTTGAAAAGTGTGAATTCCATAGGACCGAAATTCAATTTCTGGGGTATGTACTGTCTACACAAGGAATTAGTATGGATGGAAGCAAAACCCAAGCCATCAAGGATTGGCCAAGTCCTAGAAATGTGAAGGAGGTACAGCGCTTCATCGGATTTGCCAACTTCTATAGACGTTTCATTAGAAATTTCTCTGAGGTAGTGTCACCTATCACCCAACTTACCCGGAAAGAGTCTAGGTTCTCCTGGACTCCCCAAGCCCAGGAAGCATTTTCCCGTCTAAAAGATAAATTTACCACTGCACCTATACTAGTACATCCCAACCCCGAGCTTGCCTTCATAATAGAGGTGGATGCTTCAGACTGTGCCGTTGGAGCTATACTCTCTCAGAGAACAGGTGAGAAGAATGTCTTGCATCCCTGTGCCTTCTTTTCCCAGCAGTTGTCTTCGGCTGAGAGGAACTACGATGTGGGCAATAGAGAGTTGTTGGCCATTATTGCCGCCTTCAAAGAATGGAGACACCTTCTTCAGGGAGCTGCACAGCAAATAGTTGTCCTGACAGACCATCGTAACCTTGAGTTTATCAGGTCGGCTAAGTGCCTGACTCCTCGCCAGGCTCGCTGGAATCTTTTCTTAAACCAATTTAATTTTATCATTTCTTATAGACCAGGATCGCGCAATGGAAAGGCTGATGCACTCTCTAGGATTTACTCAGCAGAGACACGTCCAATTACTCCTCCTAAGACTATTCTTCCTGACTCTAGATTCCTAGGAGTAATTCATAATCAAGACCTACTTAAGGACATCAAGGAAGCATACCATGCGGATTCCTTTTTGGCACAACCCCAAGGGAACGTAAGTCTTGTCTTTAAGAATGGTGTGTGGATTCAGGGACAACGCCTGTATATTCCTGAAAAAGTCAGATTGAGAGTATTGCAACTCATTCACGATTCCAAGATAGCTGGGCATAGAGGAATTCTAAAGACACAGGAATTTCTTTCTCGTTTCTTTTGGTGGCCCACTTGCAGGAAGGATGTTTTAAACTATGTCACTTCATGTGAAGTCTGTGCAAGATGCAAAACACCTCGCTCCTCACCAACTGGTCTGTTACAGCCTCTTCCCACCCCGTCCCGCCCGTGGGGATCCATTTCTATGGACTTCATTGTGGAGTTACCAACCTCTCAAGGGAAGAACACCATTCTAGTGGTGGTTGACCGTCTAACAAAGGCAGCTCATTTTATCCCTTGTGTCGGCTTACCCACTGCAAAACAGACATCAGATTTGATGATTAAAGATGTGTTTCGCTTACATGGAGTACCGGATGAGGTTATTTCGGATCGAGGGGTGCAATTCACTTCTAGGTTTTGGCAAAATTTCTGTGCAGCATTGGACATTAAAGTAAACCTTTCTTCTGCTTTTCATCCCCAGACTAATGGACAGACCGAACGAACCAATCAAACCCTGGAGCAGTATCTCCGCTGCTTTATCTGCCACCTACAGGATGATTGGGTGGATCTACTTCCATTAGCTGAGTTTTCGTATAACAACTCTCAGAGTGCCTCCACTAAGCAGTCTCCTTTTTACTCTAATCTAGGTTATCATCCTAACATTCTACCACGATTTCCCATAGAAACGCCTTTACCAGCAGTGGCTGAAAGAATCACGTCTTTACAGAAGAATATGGATCTTCTAAAGGAGAATCTGGAATCGGCTCAGGAAAGGTACAAGAAAGCAGCAGATAAATTTCGTAAACCTGCACCAGCTTTCAAGGTAGGAGACTTGGTCTGGCTGTCAACCAGAAATCTTAAGTTAAGGATTCCATCGTCTAAGTTGGGACATAAGTACATTGGACCCTATAAAATCAGTAAAATTATAAGTGCCGTTGCTTGTCGTCTTCAACTGCCCAGAACTATGAGAATCCACCCTGTCTTTCATGTATCCCTACTAAAGGCTACGACACCCAATACGTTTCCTGGACGTTCTTCTCCTTGCCTGACCCAGTGCTAGTCGATGGTCAGGAAGAATTTGTGGTGGAAAGGATTTTAGATTCCAGGTTGTATAGAAATCAGTTACAATATCTGATTAAATGGCAGGGCTACCCAGTGGAGGACAACTCATGGGAACCAGTCAATAACGTTAATGCTCCTTGCTTGCTCCGTCAGTTTCATCAGAGGTACCCACACAAGCCTGGTCTGAGGTCATCCGGAGGTTGTCCCTAAGGGGGGAGTAATGTAAGGTTCTGTGTACATGTTCCTGAAACTCAGTTTGTTCGTCAGCCATTTTACTTTCTGTCTTGCTGCAGCTATCTTGCCCTCAGTCAGAATGGAGTTTCCAGCTTGCATGTTCCCGCCCTGATTCTCTCCTTTGCTTCTTAAGCAGCCACAGCTGAGCAATCAGTGCTTCAGAATCTAGCCTGCAGTGAACCTGTGACCTGACTCCTAAAGCCTTGGACCCTGTACTCCAGCTATTCCTACTGAGGAACTCTGAAGCACTTGTGGACTCTGAACCCTGCTCTTTGAAAGACCCACGTTTGCATGGACTTACGGTAACAGAGAAGAAGATCCTGAACCTGTTGTGGAGAGTGATTGCTGAGCTTAGATTACTCTGGCCTGCTGTGTCTCCTGCCTCTGTGTCTGCAAACTGTGTGACTATTTTTGCCAACTTGTATGAAGGAATACAAGACTTTCTATATCAAACCTGTGTCTCATGTATTTTCATCGCACCCAAGCACAAGACGCTATATGAACTGTATTACATACATTACACATAGTTTCTCTCCGCAGGAGAGAATTTCTTAGAGAAAAGGCACAGGATCTCAAATTAGTCAAAGTGGCGGGTCCCTGGGACAACACTGCCCCACCCCCACCTCCGAGGCGTCCACCTCAACAATAAATGGTTCAGACGGGTTCGGTTGAATAAGAACCGGAGCAGACATGAAACATTTTTTTAAGAACTGAAACGCCGCCACCGCTGCGGCTGACCAATTCTTGACATCAGCCCCCTTTTGAATCAGATCTGTGAGAGGTTTAACTACCTGCGAGAACCCCCTTATAAACTTGCGATAGTAATTTGCGAATCCTAAGAAACGCTGCAGAGCCTTCAAATCACGAGGTTGTACCCAATCAACAATGGCCTGCACCTTATTAGGATCCATGCGATACCCCTCAGCAGACACAATGAACTCCAGAAATGACAGTTCCTGAGCGAAGAATGAACATTTCTCTAGCTTAGCAAAGATACAGTTCTCCCGGAGCCTTTGGAGAACTGTCACGCTGTATAGCAGATATATATATGTGATGACAATAATCTATATCAAAAGGGCAACATACTATATAACATGCGCATAGCTATATGATAACATAGATTTACCTGACAGAAAGTCCAGTGGGTCAAAACGGAATCCGTTATACGCTGTCTCCGGCTAGAGGGTGACCGGGGTCTAAGCTGACCCTAACTGGGGTCCTAACTAATCCCTCAACCTGGAGGTACTGTTAAAGGTACAGAGGTCCAGGCCACCAGCGTAAACCCTGTCTCCTATCAATCCCTGCCAACTGTATTCTAGTCCTAAGAAGGACCCTGAATACCACCAAAGGGAATGACCGGGTAACGGTTAATGAACAGAAAGACATACAAGAAAGATAAGAAATAAAGTAAATAAAGTCTTACATACAACACTCACACACAGTAGGAACACCTTAGGTCTCAGAGATAAACTATAAGCTGTAAGAGTAAAAACAACAAAGGAGCTCTTAGCTTAAGTATTCCCAGAACCGATCCAGTCTGCTAAACTATATGAATGCTTTCACCGGCATCTAACACCCAGACTGGCAGAAATATAAAGGAAACTAATTAGAACATAATCAAAAGCAGCCGGGCGAGGCTGCACCTAGCCTTAGCAAAGAGCTAGGAAAAATTAACTCTCTCATTACCAAAAAACAAAGAAACAGCAGCTCAGCTGTGAGAAGTCAGAATGTGCAATCGCGACGATCTTCATGGCGATGCACCCATGACAGTACCCCCCCTTCTACGAGGGGCCTCCGGACCCTCATGACCAGGTCTGTCCGGGTGAGTTGTGTGAAAGGTCCGAACCAATCGATCTGCGTTAACATCAGACGCAGGGACCCACGTCCTCTCCTCAGGACCATACCCCCTCCAATGAACTTCCACGTTATCATTGACTACCACTGAAGGAGGAGGTAGAGGTGACGGTATGACTGGTGCCACATACTTTTTAAGTAATGACTTGTGAAACACATTATGAATTTTAAACGTAGGAGGGAGGTCCAGACGAAATGCCACAGGATTAATTATGGAACTGATCCTGTATGGCCCGATGAATCTGGGACCCAACCTCCAGGAGGGAACTTTAAGTTTTATATTCCTGGTAGACAACCACACCAGATCGTTCACCTTCAGATCTAGACCAGAAACTCTCCTCCTATCAGCCATCCGTTTGTAAGGGTTCTCCGTAACCTTCAGTCTTAAGCGATCTGGAACTATCAGTCTCCCTGGAAGTCCCACAGGGGCGTCCCCCTGAGCCCCCAATACCTCCCCCTCAAGCTCAGAGCATACAGCTGACACTACAACTCCCTCCTGAGGAATAGGAACCGGATCATCCGTCTTCCCGACCTCTGGGAAAGTACGAGATAAGGCATCAGGAAGCAACTTTATTGAGCAGTCATATGTGCGATGAGGAGGTAACTCCTTACACCCCTCCTCTGAGAACTTCTCCCAAAAGTCCTCCAGAAAAGGAGGCAAAGTCCTAGGCACAACCGCACCGATGACCGTGCTCATACAGTTATTCTTGCAAAATTCACCCCACTGGCTTATCTTTCTGGATTGCCAATCAATCACTGGGTTATGTTTAGCCAACCAAGGAAGTCCCAACACAATAGGAGCAGGCAGACCCTCCAACACATAACAAGACAATTGCTCTTTATGTATTGCCCCTACTCGAAGATCTATGTTATGAACAGCTTGTACCAAGCTACCTTGACCAAGAGGTCTAGAATCAATAGAGAGTATAGGGACCGGTTTGGCCAATACACTCAGTTGCATACCATGCACCTGGGCAAACCGAGTGTCCACCAGATTAGCCCCGGACCCACTATCAAGAAAAACAGAAATCCTCTCAGTTCTAGTACCAATCACCACCTCCGCAGGCACGAGAAACTGAGAGGGATTTGGGGACGAAATACACACTCCCAGGTTAACTCCTTGGTTCAAAGAGGTCCGGGATGGACACCCCCCAACAAAATGTCCCTCTCTCCCGCAAAAGAAACACCTTCTAGTCTTGCGGCTCACCGCTGATTCCCTCCTACAAAATGATGTCCCTCCCAACTGCATGGGTTCCTCAGAACAGACCAGGGGAACCTCAGTATAAGGGACTTTAGTAGTAGGTGGAGTCATCACGGGGGGCGGAGTTACCTCTCGTCTTCCCCGAAGACGTCTATCAATGCGAATAGCGAGGGCCATAGCAGCCTCCAGTGATGGAGGAGAATCATACTGAGCCAACACATCTTTTAATTTGTCAGACAACCCTTGACAAAACTGGCTCCTAAGAGCTGGGTCATTCCACTGAGTATCTGTTGCCCATCTACGGAACTCAGAAGAATATTCCTCCGCTGGACGATTTCCTTGCCGTATTTTACGTAACCTTGTTTCAGCAAGGGAGACTCGATCCGGATCATCATATACCAGACCCAGGGCAGTAAAAAATCGATCCACTGACTGGAGATCTGGGGAGCCTGGAGGAATAGAGAACGCCCAAGATTGAGGGTCCCCTTGTAAGAGCGAGATAACAATTCCCACCCTCTGCTCTTCACTCCCAGATGACCGAGGCCGCAGCCGAAAGTACAATTTACATGCCTCCCGGAAAGTAAAAAATTTGTCCCGCCCACCAGTGAACCTGTCCGGGAGAGCAACCTTAGATTCAGATCTGGTTTGCTCCGGGGGGGACAAAACCTTGGACTTAATGTCTGCCAACTCCATGGACAATCCCTGCAACTGCCGGGCCAGCTGGGCTACTGGATCCATGATAGCTGGGGAGAATCTTTAGTTTTGTCCGGTGAAAATGTCACGCTGTATAGCAGATATATATATGTGATGACAATAATCTATATCAAAAGGGCAACATACTATATAACATGCGCATAGCTATATGATAACATAGATTTACCTGACAGAAAGTCCAGTGGGTCAAAACGGAATCCGTTATACGCTGTCTCCGGCTAGAGGGTGACCGGGGTCTAAGCTGACCCTAACTGGGGTCCTAACTAATCCCTCAACCTGGAGGTACTGTTAAAGGTACAGAGGTCCAGGCCACCAGCGTAAACCCTGTCTCCTATCAATCCCTGCCAACTGTATTCTAGTCCTAAGAAGGACCCTGAATACCACCAAAGGGAATGACCGGGTAACGGTTAATGAACAGAAAGACATACAAGAAAGATAAGAAATAAAGTAAATAAAGTCTTACATACAACACTCACACACAGTAGGAACACCTTAGGTCTCAGAGATAAACTATAAGCTGTAAGAGTAAAAACAACAAAGGAGCTCTTAGCTTAAGTATTCCCAGAACCGATCCAGTCTGCTAAACTATATGAATGCTTTCACCGGCATCTAACACCCAGACTGGCAGAAATATAAAGGAAACTAATTAGAACATAATCAAAAGCAGCCGGGCGAGGCTGCACCTAGCCTTAGCAAAGAGCTAGGAAAAATTAACTCTCTCATTACCAAAAAACAAAGAAACAGCAGCTCAGCTGTGAGAAGTCAGAATGTGCAATCGCGACGATCTTCATGGCGATGCACCCATGACAAGAACTGCCCGAAGATGATCATTGTGAGTTTGTTTATCAGGCGAGTAGATAAGAATGTCATCCAAATACACAACCATAAAACGCCCAATAAAGTCAGAGAACACATGATTAATAAAATTTTGGAAGACTGCTGGTGCGTTGGTCAGACAGAAAGGCATGACCAAGTTTTCAAACAACCCTTCAGTAGTGAGAAAAGCAGTCTTCCACTCATCCCCTCCCGGACCCGGATAAGGTTATATGCCCCCCGCAGATCCAATTTCGAAAACCACTTAGCCCCAGACAACTGGTTGTACAAATCAGGAATAAGTGGGAGGGGGTAAGTATTTCTCACAGTTATCTTATTTAACTCTCGAAAATCGAGGCATGGGCGCAAACCACCGTCTTTTTTCTTAACGAAAAAGAACCCCGCCGCCATGGGGGAAACAGAAGGACGAATGTGTCCCTTACGAAGGCTCTCGGAAATGTATTCTTTCATAGCAGCCCGCTCGGGACCCGAGAGGTTATACAAGCGGGCCTTGGGCAATTTAGTACCTGGAACCAGGTCAATGGCACAATCAAATGGGCGATGTGGTCGTAAAACTTCAGCCTCTTTTTCAGAGAAAACGTCCGCATAGTCCTTCAGGTACTCCGGAATACCTTCCAGACCAACGGACGACACAGACACAGTAGCAAGACATCTTTCAGAACAATTAGATCACCATTTAACAATATCACGGGAATCCCAGTCAATAATCGGGTTATGCCGTTGCAACCAGGGAAACCCTAACACCAGGCCAGCAGAGAGGTTATCCAAAACAAAACATGACATACACTCCTGGTGAAGGGCCCCACCCTGAGGGTGAATTCTTCAGAGACAAAATAGACACCGTCCTTGGTGAGAGGTGTAGAATCAATGGCCATTATTTTTATAGGAGTCTCCAACCTAACTGTCCCTAATCTACAGCTGGCCACCAGCTTAGAGTCAATCAGGTTCAAGGATGACCCACAGTCCACAAAAGCTGAAGTAAGGAAAAAGCAGTTCTTCACACCAAGTTCCACCTTTAACAGTATCTTAGAAAATGAAGGAAAGGGTACCTGAGAGTCTGAGTGACCTCCACGATGATCACCCAGACTCAGTCGCTTGTTAGTCAGTGGGCAGGAGGGACAGTTCTTTTTCCAATGTCCAGGATCACCGCAGTAAAAACACAGCTTTTCTAAACGTCTCCGTCTCCTTTCTTTCTCTTTGAGGTCGATGGCTCCCATCTCCATGGACTCCAATACAGGACTGGCTCCCCTTCCACTGGAGAAAAATGGTGTCTCAACCTGCATCACATCTCTCGCCCGCAGCCTGCGATCCATTCGGACGGCCTGCGTCATGGCGTCCTCCAGAGAATCAGGCGGAGGGTGAAGTGCCAAGGCATCTTTCAGACGTTCAGACAGGCCTCTACGGAACAAGCCCGGAGGGCGGCATCATCCCAACAGACCTCAGCAGCCCAGCGTCTGAACTCTGAGCAAAACCACTCGGCTGAGTGCTTCCCCTGACATATACTCATCACCATGTCCTCAGCCATCAGCACTCGATCAGGCTCATCATAAATATGCCCCAGGGCCTCAAAAAATGCATCCACAGTCATTCTTTCAGGGGCAGTGGTAGGAAGGGAAAAAGCCCAAGCCTGGGGGGCTCCCCTTAACACAGACATAATGACCCCCACCCTCTGACTTTCATCCCCAGAAGAGTGCGGTCTTAAAGAGAAAAAAAGCTTACAGCCCTCTTTGAAAACATTAAATTCCTTTCTATCTCCGGAAAAGGTATCAGGTAATTTAACCGGGGGCTCTGGGGAAACTAATGTAACATCTTGAACCCCTGTCCCATGAGCACCAGATGATAAAGCCCCCTGCACAGTGTCAGCCATCAGCTGCTGAGACTGAGACAGAGCTCGTTGTTCCTCATTCAGTTTCTGAGACATCTGAGTCAGGTGCTTTACCTGCTCAGAAAGGGCATACATAGGATCCATAACACACACAGGAAAAAAAAAAAAAAGGTAGCGGTCAGTTATAATATCATGAACACCGCACTGCACAGTGCGCGTGTCCTGAATAAGACAGACTGCACTCAAAGATACTTGTGGAGCGGGGCAGTATCGGTGAAGATGCGTGCTTCAGACTAACAGGACCCTAAGCACGTGACTGCCAAGGGGCGGCGCCGGCCACAGGTCTCTCAGAGAAGGCAGTAACAGACAGAGATTGTTTTAGGCCAGAGGACCTTAAGCACATGACTGCTGGTGGGCGTGGCCTAAGCTCCAGAGAGCTATGAGCAGAAGGAAACTACGGGACAGAGTTACCAAGGGGCATAGACAAAACGGATAGTCAGGATAGCCAGGTCATACACAGAGGGAGCAATGCAGTACAAGTGGAGCAGGCAGAGAATAACCAGAACGTAGCCAAGGGATCAGAAAACCAGAACGGGCAAATACACAGTACCAAGACAGTTGACAAACTCACAACGAAGAGACGGACCGGGTCAAAACCAAACAAGCAACAAGATCAGGCACAAGGCACAGGCACACAGGAGGTCAACTAACTCAGCCGAGGGCAGGAGTATAACTGACACCAGACCTAGGTCAATTGGCAACTAAATAGCCGCCCTCTGCCAGAGAGAGGCTGAAACCATTAACCCCAGTCTGACCAGGACGGGGCAAAGACAAAACCCCATCCTGGGTCATGACAGTATGTTTTTATAAATTTCTGCTCCACTAGGGTCAGCACATGAGCCATGCATGGCATATGTACCAACTTCTCGAGCTTTAAAGCTGCCACCAGGTTACACCCATTATTGCAGACAACCAGACCGGGTTGGAGTTGCAGTGGGGAGAGCCACTGATCAGTCTGTTGTTTTATTCCTTGACACAGCTCTGCTTCAGTGTGTGGTGTTTCACCTAAGCAGATCAGCTTCAGCAGAGCGTGTTGCCACTTTGCCGATGCGCTGCTGCACAGCTCCCAACTTGGGAGTGATGTGGAGGCTAATTCAGCCTAGAATGACGAGGCGGAGGAGGAGGAAGAGGGGAGACAGGACGTATATGATGAGGTGGAAACCCTGATTGAGGTTGTGCCCGCTATTCGTGGCGTGGGTAGGATATGTGATGGTCCAGTTTCAGACTTTGTCCCACCCTCCACCAGGTTGAGCCAGTGTGCCATGACAGAGATGTATCGTCCCTGGCCACAAGTACTTGTCCACATGTCTGTTGTAAGGTGGACCTTCCCGGTTATGGCATTGGTGAGAGCACGCTTTAGATTGTATAAGACATGCTGGTGTAACACCAGGATGGCACACCGGGAAAAATAATGCCAGCTGGGAACCGAGTATTGTGGGGCAGCCACAGCCAACAGATCACGGAAAGACTATGTCCCCACAAGCCTAAACGGCAACATCTCCACGGCTAGCAACTTGGCAATGTGCGCGTTTAGTATTTGTGCTTGTGAGTGCGTGGCTCGGTATTTATGCCTCCTTTCATACATCTGGGACACGGACAACTGGACACTTGGCTGGGACAAAACAGTGGATGTTGTGTCCTGTGTCTGTGCAACCGCAGCTTGTGAGCAAGAGGTATGATGATCACCTGCTTCCTGCCCAGCAGATTGGGAAGGACGGATCACAGGCGACATGGCAGTGGTTTGACCCGCAGACACTGATTTGGTACCCTGTTGTTCCGCCCACCGACTAGGGTGCTTGGCTGCCATGTGTTTCCGCATACTGGTGGTGCTTTGGTTGCCTTTGCCCTGGCCTCTGCTCAGCTTCGTATGGCAGATACTACAGATGACAACATTTGGTTCAGAAGGACTATCTGAAAAATATTTCCAGACAGTGGCTGAATGCACCCTTGCCTTGACTTGGGGCACAGAGGGATTGCTCTTGGCAACAGTTGACACACTTCACACTCTGCTCAAACCAGTAGCCCTTGGTACCTTTGTTGGTGCTACGTATCCACCTTCTTCCTCTATGCTGCTGTGCTAGCTATGCGTGCCAACGATCCAGGTTGGATCGGTGGTCTCATCATCGAACACCTCATCGTCCATGTCATCCTCCTTCCGTGTTGATATTGTCGACTTGCCTGATGGCAACTGTGTGTCATCACCATCAGCCTCCACCTTTTCACCCTGTATATCATGTGGATGAAAGTGGCTTTCTTCTGGCCGTGGGGTTTCAAATATTTGGCCATCATCAACAGACACACCTCCTCACGTTCCTCTTCAATGTCGCGCAGTGAGAGGCCAGAGGCAGCGAAGGATATGGTCCAAACAGATCATCGGAGTGGCCAAGGTTGGGGTCAAATGTTTCCTGTGACTCCTGTTTGTGTGATGAACTAGGAACAGGTTGAAAAGAGGATGACCCAGTGTTCTCTGTATGGAAAGGAGACTGTTTTGTCATGGACGATTGTGTGCTGCTAGAAAATTTTGTTGAGGCCTTATCAGCC
>JARQOD010000004.1:370517992-370556097 GCA_033576555.1 Oophaga sylvatica | reverse complement strand
AATTAGGAAAATTCAATTAATCACAAGTTTCAGATCCACATAATAAATAATCTGCAGGGTCTCAAATTTCATTTCGGGTCATATGGACCCGAACAGAACAGCAGGGTTAAAGCAACCACCGGGGTCAACCTAAGGTACTCCCAGCAAATAGCTGGGCAACACCTTCTATTTAAGGCTTCGCCTCCAATATGGAGGTGCCTGAGCTACATTGTTAGTTTTCCTTGCATTCTTGCAGGTTCCCCAGGTCTGCCCGTCTGCTTGTCTACCCTGCACCCGTCTGCTCGTACCTGTCTGTTCCCGTCTGCTCATACAAGTCTGTGCTCTCTCTTTCTATCAGCCAATCCAGATCACACCTGCAAGGCCCATCTGTCTAACACCTGGTCCAGCACGTACCTGCTAGAGCTTTTCTAGTCCTCAACCAGTCCCATCTGCACCTGTGGTTACAGTGTCCCTAAAATGCCTGCCTGCATTCTACATCCTTCTTTCGGGCTGCAGCAGCCTACCTGCTGTAGTGGGTCAGCTGCCTCCTTCTGTAGGTCAACCCTGGAGTATCACCTGGTGACACCTCCTTATCCCTCCTTGGGTCGAAGTTTTCGCCTGCTGCTACTTATCTGAGTTGTGATTTGGTAGACTATCTAGTTACACCCCTCCAGGCTTTCCGAGGGATACGGCACAGTGGTTTTACCACCTTACCTGTTACAGTCTCCATCTGCTGGGTTGGCTCTAGTGGAAAGGTGTCGGTCCCGGCTATAATAGTTCTACTCTATTGCAATGGATGCCACTTTGTTTGTGTCTGCCACTAATTTTTGTAAATGTGCAGACTCCTGTTTGGGTCTTCTTCATGCATGTTGCCTGTAGTAGTAGATCTCTGAGACCGTCAGGCCTTTATTTCCTTTGAGTTAACTACCCGTGTAACTATCTTTAGAGTTTTCTGAAAATAATAGTCTACGAAACTGATATTTGTGCCACCTTAATGTGGCTGAGCATGAAAGCAGGTTGAGCTGTTGCATGTGGTATCAGGGCTCCCAGCACAGCAGGCCTACACCAATACCTCACCCACCTCATCTTACTATGATGTTCAATTGAAAGCTGTATATGCTGGCCCAGACTCCGATACCTCATGCATGGCTGATTGCTGCTATGTTATGCTACAATTTATACTGTGGGTGAATTGAGGCCACATTCCTGGTGTCTACCCCTAATTTGAGGTGTTTTTTTTGCAGCTTTTGGGGCCATTTGAAGGTGTTGTGCATTCGTTTCTTTTTGCCTCCCATTGACTGTAATGGCGTTTGGTTATGTTCGGTGAATATTCGACAAATAAATAGTCAAATATTGCAATTCGGCAACCGTAATCCGAACCGAACATTGAAATATTCGTTCATCTCCACTCATTACCAGACCTTTCAAGCACTGTGGATCCTCCTTCAACAACAGTACATATGTTATCAACTGTTCCATATCTGACATCAGAGAAAAAATAGTTTTGCCCCAAAGGATCTCTTATCTACACATTGCCTGTGCTGTGAATTGTCAAGGTCTATACCCTCTCCCTCTGATAAACTCACCTCATCGGTACCCATGAAAGGTTGTGAGGTCTTGTCCACCACAGAATTATCATCATCTCTGGTTCATCTAACAGTATGTGCAATGTCCTGAACTCCTTGCAACCTGCCTGAGTCCCATCTCAAGATTTGCCTTGGCTATTAGGCCTACTATCACTGGCAGTTCCCTTACCACTCCAGCTCATAGATCCAGAAACACAGCTGGCATTAAAATCATGTTTTCCATATTTTCCAGCCCCATGTCATTTGAAAATAAAGGCTGACTGTCTAATAAGTCAACTGAAAGACGTTCTGGTGTAGTCTGTCCTTGAGCCATTGGGTTGCGGTGGATTACGGGACTGTGAGACATAACAAACAGACTTCATAAATAGATTGGAAATTCTACTCTGTACAACATTAAGTGTAATGGCGGTGGAAGAGGTTGCCTGAACAGAACACTTACTTAAGCTTATTGTGTCGCTGTCAGAGGCTACAATAACTATGAAACCTTGCATTCAACTTAATGATGTGAGAAACTTGATTTATTGTAGTACGCTTAACAAACGTTTCGGTCACATTTGACCTTTATCAGTGACGTACTGTGATAGATAGTACATTCATGAGACAGGTGGCTGTGGTCATTGGTATGTCTGCATTTATAGCAGGTCTGAAATGAAGATTGCGTGGGATTGTGGTCTCAATCCTGTTTGATGCTTGGGAGCGGTGGATGCCGCGTCAGAGGTGGCTGCACCCAAGCATCAAACAGGATTGAGACCAAACTTTTATATGGAGCTGTTATAACATATCTACTCTATGGCTACATACATTTTTATTTTGGGGATGTCCTAGAACTGTGACACAATCATCATTTTACGCCATCTCAAATGAGTTGTCTAGTCACTAAAAATGTAAAATACCTCTCAGAATGCTTTAAAATGATGATGATAATAATAATAATGAAAATAATGATTGTAATAATAATTCAATGCAGCTCCTGTTCCAATGTTGTGAAAGTCCCTTCCAGTCTCCATATTTTCTATTTGGTCCAGATGGCCATGCAACCATTGCAGCCAGTGATGGTCAATTAGTTTTATTGTATACCTTTTGCTGATTATATTTACTAATAATAAAACCAAGATATGAACATTTGCAATTGTATTATTCATATTTATAATTTAGAATTGAAATGATCTAAAATCAGATGAATTAATAAGGCTCTGCTGTCCTGCAATCATGTTATATAGATGAATAATAGGAAAACAAGGAATTGCATGACATCTGAATATAGAATTTCTTTTCTCACATTGTACTTAGTTTAAAACCTCTTCATGTGTTTGAAATTATGCAAAGCCTTGGTAGATAGTATGCAAAATGTTTTCTTGATGAAATACATAGGACAGAAAAGATTGATATTTCAGCTCCAAATCGTCATTACATTCTCATTTACTGGATCAAGGTTCTTGAACAGCAGGATACAAAATTAAACAGACTATTAATACAAAATGCAATTTTCCCTAAGTGCTATATATTTAATTTTAAAGCATGAAACATATTTTATCAAAATTGATGGTCTCTTCTGTATAGTATAATGAGGCTACATAAAATATGAAAAGACAGGAAAAAGATAAATTGGAAAACAAACTTAAATGTATTGGATGTTACAAAAAAAAGAAGAAGACAGCCCCAGGCTCTTTTCTTTCCATTATTAAAAATAGACAATGGATGTCCTTTTCTCTAGGACAAGTTAATAAGAAACAAAATGATACAGTATATGATCAAGAACATGCCCTTTCTTTGTGGCTTTGCTTTACTGCTCTGTTTAGTAACTCACAAAGTACGCAGAAATCTTGTTTTAGTTTTGGAAAATGGAAACATATTCATAAATGAGTAGCTGAGATTTTGGCAATGATGTCACTAAGATCAATAGAATACTATACTAAAATGTCGAACAATAATGCTGCAGAACATTTGAATAAAAATTATCGGCCCCAATTACTGTGGTCTGCTATTTTGCAATTTTGTGAAAAGAACAATTTTCTTTATTTGCGTAGTGAGCCATTGGGAGGTATCAGATGTTGTAAGGGGGTACAACTGGGACAAATAGTTTCACTGGCAGCAGATGGTAGTGTCGCAGCAGCTGTACTGGCTCATGGACCCCTAAAGACTTCCTCATGTGCATAGCAATTGTCACTAGCAGTAGGTTACACTTAAGGAGACCCTCTATGACTCCTGGGGTCATTCCTGTAGAGGTGATATCTGGGTGCAGGTAATGCAGATGCTCTATGACCCTTGGGGCCACTCCTATGGATGTGATATCTGGGTGCAGGTAATAGAGATGCTCTATGACCTCTGGGGCTACTCCTATAGAGGTGATGTCTGGCTGCAGGTAATGCAGATGCTCTATGACCCCTGGGGCCACTCCTATAGAGGTGATATCTGGGTGCAGGTAGTAGAGGTGCTCTATGACCCTGGGGCCACTCCTATAGAGGTGATGTCTGGGTGCAGGTAGTAGAGGTGCTCAATGACCCCTGGGTCCACTACTATAGAGTTGATGTCTGGGTGCAGGTAATAGAGGTGCTCCATGACCCCTGGGGCCACTCCTATAGCGGTGATGTCTGGGTGAAGGTAATAGAGGTGCTCTATGACTCCTGGGGCCATTCCTATAGAAATGATGTCTGGGTGCAGGTAGTAGAGGTGCTCTATGACCCCTGGGTCCACTACTATAGAGTTGATGTCTGGGTGCAGGTAATAGAGGTGCTCTATGACCCCTGGGGCCACTACTATAGAGTTGATGTCTAAGTGCAGGTAATAGAGGTGCTCTATGACCCCTGGGGCCACTCCTATAGCGGTGATGTCTGGCTGCAGGTAATGCAGATGCTCTATGACCCCTGGTGCCACTCTTATAGAGGTGATGTCTGGGTGCAGGTAATAGAGGTGCTCTATGACTCCTGGGCCATTCCTATAGAGGTGATGTTTTGGTGCAGGTAATAGAGGTGCTCTAAGACCCCTGGAGCACTCCTATAGAAGTGATGTCTGAGTGCAGGTAATAGAGGTGCTCTATGACCCCTGGGGCCACTCCTATAGCGGTGATGTCTGAGTGCAGGTAATAGAGGTGCTCTATGACTCCTGGGGCCATTCCTATAGAGGAGATGTTTGGGTGCAGGTAATAGAGATGCTCTATGACCCCTGGGAGCACTCCTATAGCGGTGATGTCTGGGTGCAGGTAATAGAGGTGCTCTATAACCCCTGGGGCCATTCCTATAGAGGTGATGTTTGGGTGCAGGTAATGCAGATGCTCTATGACCCCTGGGGGTATTCCTATAGAGGTGATGTCTGGGTGCAGGTAATAGAGGTGCTCTATGACTCCTGGGGCCATTCCTATAGCGGTGATGTCTGAGTGCAGGTAATAGAGGTGCTCTATGACCCCTGGGGCCACTCCTATAGCGGTGATGTCTGGCTGCAGGTAATGCAGATGCTCTATGACTCCTGGGGTCATTCCTATAGAGGTGATATCTGGGTGCAGGTAATAGAGGTGCTCTATGACTCCTGGGGCCATTCCTATAGAGGTGATGTTTGGGTGCAGGTAATAGAGGTGCTCTAAGACCCCTGGGAGCACTCCTATAGCGGTGATGTCTGAGTGCAGGTAATAGAGGTGCTCTATGACTCCTGGGGCCACTCCTATAGCGGTGATGTCTGAGTGCAGGTAATAGAGGTGCTCTATGACCCCTGGGAGCACTCCTATAGCGGTGATGTCTGAGTGCAGGTAATAGAGGTGCTCTATGACCCCTGGGAGCACTCCTATAGCGGTGATGTCTGAGTGCAGGTAATAGAGGTGCTCTGTAACCCCTGGGGCCATTCCTATAGAGGTGATGTTTGGGTGCAGGTAATGCAGATGCTCTATGACCCCTGGGGGTATTCCTATAGAGGTGATCTCTGGGTGCAGGTAATAGAGGTGCTCTATGACTCCTGGGGCCATTCCTATAGAGGTGATGTTTGGGTGCAGGTAATGCAGATGCTCTATGACCCCTGGGGTATTCCTATAGAGGTGATGTCTGGTGCAGGTAATAGAGGTGCTCTATGACTCCTGGGGCCATTCCTATAGCGGTGATGTCTGAGTGCAGGTAATAGAGGTGCTCTATGACCCCTGGGGCCACTCCTATAGCGGTGATGTCTGGCTGCAGTAATGCAGATGCTCTATGACTCCTGGGGTCATTCCTATAGAGGTGATATCTGGGTGCAGGTAATAGAGGTGCTCTATGACTCCTGGGGCCATTCCTATAGAGGTGATTTTGGGTGCAGGTAATAGAGGTGCTCTAAGACCCTGGGAGCATCCTATAGCGGTGATGTCTGAGTGCAGGTAATAGAGGTGCTCTATGACTCCTGGGGCCACTCCTATAGCGGTGATGTCTGAGTGCAGGTAATAGAGGTGCTCTATGACCCTGGGAGCACTCCTATAGCGGTGATGTCTGAGTGCAGGTAATAGAGGTGCTCTATGACCCCTGGGAGCACTCCTATAGCGGTGATGTCTGAGTGCAGGTAATAGAGGTGCTCTTAACCCCTGGGGCCATTCCTATAGAGGTGATGTTTGGGTGCAGGTAATGCAGATGCTCTATGACCCCTGGGGGTATTCCTATAGAGTGATCTCTGGGTGCAGGTAATAGAGGTGCTCTATGACTCCTGGGGCCATTCCTATAGAGGTGATGTTGGGTGCAGGTAATAGAGGTGCTCTGTGACTCTGGGCCATTCCTATAGCGTGATGTCTGAGTGCAGGTAATAGAGGTGCTTATGACTCCTGGGCCATTCCTATAGAGCTGATGTTTTGGTGCAGGTAATAGAGGTGCTCTATGACCCTTGGAGCACTCCTATAGAGTGATGTCTGAGTGCAAGTAATAGAGGTGCTCTATGACCCTGGACCATTCCTATAGAGGGTGATGTTTGGGTGCAGGTAATGCAGATGCTCTATGACCCCTGGGGGTATTCCTATAGGGTGATGTCTGGGTGCAGGTAATAGAGGTGCTCTATGACTCTGGGGCCATTCCTATAGAGGTTTATGTTTGGGTGCAGGTAATAGAGGTGCTCTATGACCCCTGGGAGCATCCCTATAGAGGTGATGTCTGGGTGCAGGTAATAGAGGTGCTCTGTGACTCCTGGGGCCACTCCTATAGCGGTGATGTCTGAGTGCAGGTAATAGAGGTGCTCTATGACTCCCGGGGCCACTCCTATAGCGGTGATGTCTGAGTGCAGGTAATAGAGTTGCTCTCTGACCCCTGGGGCCACTACTATAGAGGTGATGTTTGGGTGCAGGTAATGCAGATTCTTTATGACCCCTGGGGGTATTCCTATAGAAGTGATGTCTGGATGCAGGTAACAGAGATTCTTTATGACCCCTGGGAGCATCCCTATAGAGGTGATGTCTGGGTGCAGACCTAAATAAATTCGGTACCAGCAAACAACAGATTCCAGTCTCTATCTCAAAGGCAAATTATATGTAGTTTTCAGCATAGTATACACTCATACTTTTGCTTATGAGAGGGGGTTTTGTTTCCTTATGAATTGTATGCATATTTAGGACCTTGTTAGAAAAATGCCGTTCAGGTTATGCTTCACTGAAGGAAGGACTTTCATGATTTGGCACCTCATGGCAACACACTAAAAAAATGGAGTTACTCACAAATTTGGCACTACTGTTCGCCAAGACAGACAAAATTTGTGGCATGGAAGTCACATAGTTTTGACTGATCTGCAGTTATTCAAACCTGTTTGAAGTAAGCTATGATGCACTTTGTGTTCTGACACATTATCCATCTTAGCCAGCATTAATGTTTTCTATAATAATAATAATGTTTATTTATATAGCGCCAACATATTCCACAGCGCTTTACAGTTTTAAACACAACAGTCATAAGTAACAACTTTAACAATACAATAATTAAAGCAAAATAAGACAACCATGCTCATAAGAGCTTACAATCTACAATATGTGATCTTACCAGATAAGTTTGCCCTGAATTCCCACACACACCAAAGAGTCTTGCGTGCCCATGATCCTGTTGGGTTTAGAGATGTTCTGACTCAGTAGCCCAGCACTCACAATTTGGCCCTTGTCAAAGTCATTCAGATCCTTAAACAGTACTCATCCAATTTTCTGCTCCCAAAATATCAATTTTATAGAACATTTGTCAGTAGGTTTTTGCTATGTAATCCAAACGCATCATGACATATGAGCAGAAACCCTGATTCCAGCAATGTATCATCTACTAGGTTGTGTTTTGTTGCTTCAATCAAATCAGTGTTTTATCAGCAGAAGATTATCACGACAGAACAAGGTGTCTCATGCCTCCTAGTCCTCCTTCTCTATGTAACCCCACCTCACCACTGATTAACAACCTTCTGTCAACATATAGTGTGCATACAAAGCTGCCAATCATTGGTGTGGGCAGGGTTATACATAGCTCAGCATTCTGAGCTGTGATTGATCAGCAACAGAGAAAACTATGATTTTATCACAACTTCTGCACCCAGTAAACTAAGAAATATATCACTGGAGTTTACATAGCAAACACATGCTGACAGATTCCTTTTAAGAACAGCTGAACATAACTTTCCCTTTGGCAGGTGACACTGTAAAAAATGATCAATGATACTCACTACATTTTTCAGTTGTATTACCACTATGGCTTACTGATGTATGTATTTTTACATTTTTTTTCACCAACAAGACTATATGCTCTTTTAATTTAAAATAGAGAAAAATTAAAACCATTGCAAAAGTGTTATACACAGATTCCTTTCAGGGTATCAGCTACAAATTCCTCTATTTCAACCACATCTTCCCTGTAATGCTGCTGCAGTGCAGTATAGCGCAACCTCCACCAGGGGGAGCTGGTGAGGGAGGAGAGGCTGCACTCACAGTGTAGCACCATCCTGCAGCAGGCAGGAGCCACTAGCTGGCGGAAGAGTAGCCGAGTCAGCAATGGAGATTGAACGAAGTACCAGAGATCACAGCAATACACGTGGTCAGAAAACAAGCCAGAGAAGTCAGAGCCGGTCGAGAGCAGGAATGCCAGAGACAGAAGACAGTAAACAGGTCAGAGGACAAGCCGGTCAAATACCAAGGGGTCACAACACAGAGATCAAGTACTAGGAAGAGCAAAGTCACATACTAGGAAGAGCAAAGTCACAGGGGAGCGCAGGAACGGTACCTAGGAAAATGGACAGAGGACAAATCAGGGTACAATGGGGTCAGCCACTGAAGCCAGAGGCAGAACTATAACTGACGCTGCGTAGCGAACAGAAATAGCAACACAGCTCCCAAGAAAAGGCCAAGAAAATTAACCCACGCATGACCTGACCGGGGAGAGAATAACAAAAATCAAACCATGGCCTGGATCATGATATTCCCCATGGTATCCCAGCAACAAACAGATGCCTCTGTTATTGAGAAACCAAACAATTTTTCTTCTATATCTTTTAACAAGTTGGTTACCAGTGCAATCAACTTACGTGTATATACCGTATATACTCATGTATAAGCCGACCCGTGTATAAGCCGACACCCCTAATTTTGCCACAAAAAACTGGGAAAACTTATTGACTCGCATATAAGCCTAGGGTGAAAAATGATTATGCCCCCATATGATGCTCCACAGATTATGCCCCCATATGCTGCACAGATTATGCCCAATATGCTCCACAGATTATGCCTCCATATGCTCCAGATTATGCCCAATATGCTTCAGAGATTATGCCCCCATATGCTCCAGATTATGCCCCCATATATTCCACAGATTATGCCCCCGTATGATCCACAGATTATGTCCCCATATGCTCCAGATTATGCACCCATATGTTCCACCGATTATGCCCAATATGCTTCAGAGATTATGCCCCCATATGCTCCAGATTATGCCCCAATATATTCCACAGATTATGCCCCGTATGATCCACAGATTATGCCCCCATATGTTCCACAGATTATGCCACCATATGCTCCAGATTATGCCCCATATGTTCCACAGATTATGCCCCCATATGCTCCAGATTATGCCCCATTTGTTCCACAGATTATGCCCCATATGTTCCACAGATTATGCCCCCATGTGCTCCATATTATGCCCCCATATGTTCCACAGATTATGCCCCCATATGCTCCAGATTATGCCCAATATGCTTCAGAGATAATGCCCCCATATGCTCCAGATTATGCTCCCATATATTCCACAGATTATGCCCCCATATGATCCACAGATTATGCCCCCATATGCTCCAGATTATGCCCCATATGTTCCACAGATTATGCCCCATATGTTCCACAGATTATGCCCCCATATGCTCCAGATTATGCCCCATATGTTCCACAGCTTATGCCCCCATATGCTCCATATTATGCCCCCAAATGCTCCAGATTATGCCCCCATGTGCTGCACAATTTTGCCCCATATGCCCCATAGTATAGGCCTCATATGCTGCTGCAAGAAAAAAAATGACATACTCCCCTCTAGTCGCTGGGGGCCAGGTGCTGGTGTCCTGAGCAGGCGGTGACAGCGGCGCGCTACGGGGACAAGTGCCGGTGTCACCGCTCGCTCAGGACCCCGGCACCTGAGATATTTACCTGTCCCGTTCCACCGCTGCGCTGCTCCCTCGGTCTGACTCCTCTGGCTGTGAATGATCTGGCAGGGGGCGGGGCGCGCACTAACGACGTCATCGCGCCCTCTGCCTGATCATTCACAGCCAGAGGAGTCAGACCGATGGAGCAGCGCAGCGGTAGAACGGGACAGGTAAATATCGCTATACTCACCCCTCCGCCGGCGCGTCCCTGCAGCCTCTCCTCTTCTCCCGGCAGTCTCCGCAGCGCTTCAGTCCTGCAGCGGTCACATGGCACCGCTCATTAAAGTCATGAATATGTGCATATTCATGACTTTAATGAGCGGTGCCATGTGACCGCTGCAGGAAGGAGCCGGAGATCGTGGGAGAAGCAGGGGGGCTGCAGAGACCGCGCCGGCGGAGGGGTGAGTATGATCCGACACCCCCGCTCCCCCTCCCCCGCTGACCCCCGTATATGACCCGCATATAAGCCGAGAGGGGGACTTTCAGCCCTAAAAAATGGGCTGAAAATCTCGGCTTATACATGGGTATATACGATATATACTTTTTATATTTTTTACTTTTTTATATTTTTACCAAGTTTGAAAATGTCTAAGCTGTAAATATAATCCTCATATATTTTTTAAGCATAAGAGAACCATAAATACGTTAAATAAAATAATTATTTGTTCATAATGTTCCTTAGTCTTGTAAATGTACCGTATTTTTCGGACTACAAGACGCACTTTTTTCCCCCCAAATTGTGCATCTTATAGTCGGAATGTACTTAACAGTAGTGTGGCGACAGAAGGAGTCAGGTGATTCTGCCAGCTCTGGGCTGGGAAGAGGGGGTGTTCAGGAGACGAGACCATCGCTTTGCAGCAATGGATGAGCGGGGGTTCCAGGCTTTCACAAAATGTTGGCGAAGCCTGTTAGGGTTTGAAGGAACGCACCAAATGAAATATATATAATAATAATGAGGTGTGTTCACAACCCGGGGTCCACCGTACAGAAATGGAACCTGCTGCTGTATGAACAGTGGCGAACTCTGTTGCTTCACAGAGCCGCAGCAACAAAATAAATGGAATGCTGTTCCCTGTTACAAGTCACAGGACACAGCTGATACGGCATGAGTGAGGTCTCTAGACACAACCCCTAGAACCCGGAGACTTGAGTCTGACCGGACCCACAAAGCACACGGCGTCGCACAGGCGATGCCACCACTTGGCGCTGAGCGGTAGCAAAATACAACTAACTAAGGCACACCAGGGTTTGGTGAAAAACAAGAGCAACTGTTCAACTGACCGCAGAACGATACCAAAAGATATGTGCCAGAGCACATGGATTGACTGTGCCCTGTAAACAGGCCATGCTAAGCAGCACACATGGCCGAGACAGGCGCTAGGTCAAGCAGAGTAAAAACCTACCTGACTAGGGAAGACTAGGTGATCATAGACGCCGACAGTGTGGCAGGTTTTCGGCCCAAACACACATGCATACACAGAGTGGTAGCATATCCACTTGCTCACACACACCACATGGTTTATACTTTTATAACCGCAGCCTTCCTGGACCTTGCAAATGGCCCAATCCGAACTGCTTGAGGAGCTGAACATGTGACCTCCGACCACCAATGAGCAGTCGTTTCACGGGCATTCTGAGATGGAGAAAAGCAGGACTTAGTCCCAGGAACATCTGCTCACCGCTGACTAATGCTGGTTGCTATAGCTGAACCTGGGGCGGCAGCAGCAACCAAACGCATAGCATTAGCCTGAGCAAGATACTGGCAATGATGTCTCCGCTGAGCAGGATCCTCTGCGGCTGAAGAAGAATGGGAGACCGCAGAGGACATGGCTTGAGATTTTCCCTATGCAGTAGCAGGATCTCGATGCCTAACAGAGTCCCTGTAGAATCAAGCACTGCTGAACCTGCAGCACCAGTCTGGGATGGGAGTCATATCATTGCTGGGCCACCGAACACCCTCTGTGACCCCGCTCCACCAGTGTTGCCAATCCCCCCCGGTAAGCTGAATTTCGACTGTAAGACAGATCCCCATTTGACGGATTAATTTTTTTCCCTTTTTTCCTTCTGTAAATTTGGGGTGCGTCTTATAGTCTGAAAAATATGGTACTAGTTTGATGACTAAAGTACATGGAGTCTGAAAGTTACAAAAAAGTGGATAATGCAAACTGCTTTTGAGTATACAAAATAAACTCATATTTGCCACAAATCCCTGGGGGAAAGATAATTAACCTTGATAAGAATGTTCTAATAAAAGTTATATGTTATATTTTACCATTAAGTAGTGTTGAGCGATATTGCTCGATATCTAAAAATATCGTATCGAAATTGTATCGCCGATAGCACTAAATATCGTCGATATCCGATTTCGATAGCGGAAGTCCCATGTAAGTCTATGGGAACAAAATATCGCAACAAAAAAAACCCTTTCTTACGTTGTAAACACAAAATATACACACATAGAATACATATATATATATATTATATATATATATATATACACATGTCATTGTGACATATATATACATATATTTATAGTTTATACACTTCTACATAGTAAAATAGACTCTGATTCAATTGCCGGGTAAAGCCGTGACATACCCCATAGAAGTCGACGGGCTCGGTGCCGAGTACCCCCAAAACCTCTGGCTCTGTGCGACTCAACTTGGGCGTCACGAACAGGATTCTGTAGCTCGCTATAAGCGAGTCCTGTGTGCCTGAATTGAACTGGTTTTGTGCTTGAGAATTGCTAAAATCATCAGAGAATGTATTTGCCATTTTTCCGCCGACGAGGCACTGGTGAAGAAGAAGGGCGTGCTCTTCATGGGTGTACACTCACTCAGTGACGCGAAAACGATGGCTCTAAATGGTACTGCAATGTAAGATCGTGCCCCACAGCTCTTCAGTTCCGCCTCCTCATCCTCCTCAGTGTGCGGAAACTAACACGAAGGTCCCGCCTCCCTACAAAAGAGGGGCCCTCTCCAGATGCTAATGACACATGTGACTTGGCAGAGATGGCTAATGGACACGAGCAGAAGTGTGAAGGGATGGAGCAGTCAGAGCTCTCCCCCCACGGAAGCGACCCGATCGCCACGGAAACACCGTTGGGCACCCGGCCTGGAAACCCTCCTACGCTGCAAGAAGTGGCGGATACCCTAAGAGGCCTGGCCCGCACCGGGAGGAGGTCGCCAGGATGGAAGCGAGCTAGCGTGCCCTAAAACTAAACTTGGAGCGGCGCCAATCCCTCTTACCTGAAGTGTCTGTACCGGAAGGTGAGGCACCCGTTCTAGTAGAGGAGTCCTTGCAATGTGATCCGGTTGACGTTGTCGCAGTGGAGGCACCCGTTCCTGCAAAAACCGCAGAACCGTCAGCACCCCAGATCCCGCTGTCTGCCCCCGTCGCTGAGACAGAAGAAGCGACACCCGTCCTCATGGAGGAGGCCGCGCAGGCACCAGAGCACTACCTGCCTGTACCGGAGCCCCGACTGTCATCTGTTCCAGAGTAGGCTGCTTCCTCCGCAGGTGAGCGCCGCCAGGACTGGGGGGCGCCAGGAGAGCTGCCGCAAACCGGACACTGTAAGCTGCAGTGGAGTGGTGGAGACATGGAGATGCTGGTGGAGGAGAATTACAACCGGCGTCAGGAGGAAGAGTGGAGACGTTGGGAGCGGGAAGCAGAGCGACAAAGGGAGCAGCGAGAATCCCAAAAACTTCGGCAACGTAACCTGGAGAAGGACCGGGCAGATAAGGACCGATGAGAAAGGATAAAGGAACCCTGTGTGAGCCGCGGCGTAAGGGTGCAGTACGGAGCTTTAAATTGAAAGGTGGTTGGGGCTTCATCAAGGAGCCTGGACTTTATTTAGAAGTTTTTGTGAACCGGCGGGACGTGGAGGCTCACCTCCCAGAAGGACACCCGGGGAGGGACCTGTTGCCAGGAGACTTGGTGACTTACACCCGACACTGGGCTTACAATGGATGGTACGCCCTAAATGTTACCAGGTGCGACCCCTACTCCCCAGTGTGTCAGGAACCTGTGAGACCCTCGGAGCCTTCAGCCTCCCACATCCAGGCCTCTGCAAAAGTGCCCACCCCACGCCGTAAATCTCCCAAGCCTCCCTCAGTGGTCTCCTCAGCAGCCCCAGCTATGGACATGATAAGTATAGCTGGCCCGTACCCGGCGCCTGTTAGGCCCCCTGGGGTTCGTTCAGTCCGTGACATAGGGCTCCAGACCCGGAGGGAGATGAAAGAGGTGGCCACACAGACCCAGATAGCGGGTCACGACTTGACTGTACAGGCCACATGACGTCATCAGGTCCTGGTGGTCCTTGGTGCCTCGGATGTTTGGCAAGCATCAGAAGAGTACCAGTTGGTACCTGGAACACCCCTGCCAAAGAATTATAAATAACCCGGACAGGGTCCCTGTATGTAAATAGTTAAATTGTTTATGTACCCGGACGGGTGAATGTTAATAAAAAAGTTTTTTAATTTAAAAAAAAAAAAAAAACACAGTTTTCATTACTTTTATTACAGTCTCATCCTGCGACGCCATCGATCTCCTGTAAAAAAATGAAAAAAAAAAAAAAAGAATACCACCTGACCGACGCAGTCCATAGTAACGAGTGTCCCACAACGATCCAGCTCTGCTACATCAGAATCCCGGCGCAGCACAGCTGTTTACCTGCTTCCCCGGCGGTGACGTCATCGGACTGGTTTACTGCCGGGATTACCCTTCAGTCACTGCAGTTATCGCGAAAAACTGCATGTGACCGCCAGGGAGAAGATAATGGCGGCCATCAAGCAGTCCAGGACGTGACCGCCGGAGATTTTCTGCCAGGTAAGTGCCGCTGACTCCTGACAGACCCGACCGACGGACACTCACAGTGACAGTGACAAATCCGATTACGGTATTCGATAAGACGAAAATATCGAAACGAATTATCGAAAGGCCGATAGAGCTAATATCGGCCGATAGCCGATATTTGCATTATCGTATCGCTCAACACTACCATTAAGCTAAGAAACCCTTACAAAATGCAAGAGAATGTGTCTGGCTCAAGTATTTATCCTTTAGTGGTTAAGAATACAATTGAACTACACCTTCTTTCAAAATAACAGCAGGATCAGATAACTCAGGAGAGTCCGCAAGGAAACTCCTCGAGAGGGCATCCGCCTTAACATTCTTAGTGCCAGGAAGAAAGGAAACCACAAAATTAAAACGTGTGAAAAACAAGGCCCACCTGGCCTGTCTAGGATTAAGTCGCTTGGCTGATTCCAGATAAACCAGATTCTTATGGTCCGTGAGGACCACCACTAGTGTTGAGCGATACGATACCGCAAGTATCGGGTATCGGCCGATATTAGCTGTATCGGCCTTTCGATACTTAGTTCCGATATTTTCCATATATCGTATACCGGAATCGGAAGTTCCCATAATTCTTTGAGAGGCAATGTGATTTTAGTCAGCCAATGAGGAATCCTAAGAAGTGTGGGCACATCCTGTACTGCTGCGGTCATGTTAACTAATGGCATGGCTGTGATTGGATGCTGAAATGATGTCAGAATGCACTATAAAAGGCGCCGCCGCCATTTTAGCGTCACTGTGCTGTGAATTCAGTAAGGGACAGAACGCTGCTGTGCTGACTCTGAGGGACAGTTAGAGATTGCGATTTAGTGTACTGTGCTTTAGGCAGACTAGCACCAACCGCTGTGTAAAGCTTCCTTTTGCCTGCAGTGTTGTTTTAACAGCTCTGCAAGGTGTGTGTGAGTGCAGGTGACGCTGCAGTTTGCTCTGCATGCAACGCTGTCTGTAGGCATCTGCACGTGTCACTCACAGACTCTTTTTTTTTTCTTCAGTGTAATTCTTCTGCTCCATGCAATTTAACTATTAGTGTGACGCGCTTCCATCCGTATCCAATACATTGGTTGCAAACACTATAGAAGTAGACAAAGGAGTAGCCTTTCACAGATTGTGAACAGTTGTGTTTCAGTGTTCACTTCAGTCTGTGTTTTTTATTTTTGAGTGCACATCACGCTCCAGTTACTTGTTCAAGCACTGCTGCTTGTACTCTGCTGAGCGTGTCTCAGTTCCTCATCCTTGTCATTTCTCTCCAATTGGTTCTGCTCCATTCCATTTAAAATAAATATAATCTATTAGTGTGATGCGCTTCCATCCGTATCAAATACATTGGTTGCAAACACTATAGAAGTAGACAAAGGAGTAGACTTTCACAGATTGTGAACAGTTGTGTTTCAGTGTTCACTTCAGTCTGTGTTTTTTATTTTTTGAGTGCACATCACGCTCCAGTTACTTGTTCAAGCACTGCTGCTTGTACTCTGCTGAGCGTGTCTCAGTTCCTCATCCTTGTCATTTCTCTCCAATTGGTTCTGCTCCATTCCATTTAAAATAAATATAATCTATTAGTGTGACGCGCTTCCATCCGTATCCAATACATTGGTTGCAAACACTATAGAAGTAGACAAAGGAGTAGCCTTTCACAGATTGTGAACAGTTGTGTTTCAGTGTTCACTTCAGTCTCTGCGTAATAACCACACTTAGGCCTTATAACTTTTCTGACTTTCTTTATCAATCTACCAAGATGAAGAAGTCAGTGAGTAAGGCACGTGGTCGTGGCCGTGGAGTTTCAGCAGGGAGAGGACGTGGGGATTCTGTGGCTGCTGCCGCCCTCAGTGACACAGCATCCACCATTTATCCCCGTGAGCGTTCCTTTATGCGCACTTTGGTAGGAGCTCGGCGTGCCCCCCATGCTGCGGGAAGAACAAATTGAAGCCGTTGTTGGTTGGATGGCAGCCAATGCATCGACTTCAATTCCTTCCACCTCCTCTCAGGAACACAACACTGTTGAGCAACCATCTGTCTGTTCACCGCCTGTCAAATTGGCCAGGCAGTCAGAGTTCTGTACAGGAGCCAGCTGAGTCTCTGCTTCTGTTCTCAGAATCTGTTGGCTCGCAAACACGGGCACAGGCAAGCAGCATTCTGCAATTTGAAGAAGAGGGAGTATGCAGTGATGCGCAACAGCTGTGTCTCTCTCAATCTGAAGAGGCGGGTGAGCCAGTGCCGATGGACAGCACACCGCAGAACGCATCTCATGATGATGATGAGACTCAGGTGCCAGGTTTTGTGGAGCATGGTGCTGCCCAGACCATCCAACAGCAGCAGGTGTTGGAAGAGGGTAGTGGAGATGATGAAGTCCGAGACCCAACATGGCGTGAGCAACAGGAAGGTGGTGGGAGCAGCTCTGGGGAAGAGATTGGCCCAACGGTACAAAGAGGAGGGAGAGGTAGGCTGCAGACTCGCTTGCCTGTAGCCTCCAGTTTGGCACCTGTTGGGAGCAGTTCTCTTACAAATGTCAAAATTGGCGCTCCCATGACTTGCACTGCGTGGTCCTTTTTTGACAGACTTGTAGATGATATTTGCTATGTTCAATGCAAGCTGTGTAAGCAAAAAGTTAAAAGAGGTAAAAATATCAGTAACCTGAATACCACAAATATGTGGAAACATGTACGGACAAAGCACGTAGCTGAGTTACAAAGACACACTGGAGATGTAGGCCAACCTACAGCAGCACCTACATCTTCAGGTCGTGTTGGAGCCTCTACCTCCAGCTCACACACACCTGGTTCGGCTTCCTCACAGGATCTCCATGGAAGAACCTCGGTCACTGTTGTCCATAGACAAACTGTTATTCCACCCACAGCAGCAAGTTCACAGTCATCGTCACACTCCCAGACCACAAAACAGCCATCGGTACCACAGGCATGGGATAAAAGACGGCCATACTCGGCAAACCATCCACGAGCACAGGCTCTGAATGCTGGCATTGCAAAACTCCTGTCCCTTGAAATGCTGTCATTCAGGCTGGTGGAGACTGACAGTTTCAGGAACTTAATGGCATTGGCAGTCCCACAATATAATGTGCTAAGCCGATTTTATTTCAGCAGGCAAGCCGTCCCTGCTCTGCAAAAACATGTCGAGGGAAACATTAAACATGGGCTACTAAACGCCGTCAGTAGCAGGGTCCACCTGACCACCGATGCATGGACCAGTACCCATGGCCAGGGACGATACCTTTCCCTCACTGCCCATTGGGTCAATGTTGTGGAGCCGGGTACAGGTCTTGTGAGTGGCGCTGTACGTGTTCTGCCAACTCCAAGGATTGCAGGAATCCAGTCTGTACACATTGATTCCTCCTCCTACTCCAGTTCCTCAGAATCATCGCTGCACGAGCCGTCACGGTATACCTCCACATGGACCCGTGAACGCTTACCTGTTGGACCGATATGAGCACAGCCGTGGCCAAACGTCAACAGGCCGTCCTGAAATTAATTTCCATGGGGAATCGAAGCCACACAGCGCAGGAGCTCTGGGATGCCATCAAGCAGGAGAGCGACGTGTGGTTTTTGTCAGCTAATCTCCAGCCAGGCTTGGTAGTGTGTGACAATGGCCGAAATCTGGTGGCAGCTCTGGGCCTTGGCAACCTCACTCACATACCATGTCTGGCACATGTGCTCAACTTGGTCTTGCAGAGTTTTTTGAGGGACTATCCGGATCTTGATGCACTGCTGCACAAGGTCCGCCTAGAGTGCGCTCACTTGCGACGTTCCAGCATGGCCAGATCGCGCATTGCAGCTCTGCAAGTCAGATTTCGCCTTCCTGAACATCGCATCATATGTGACGTACCCACCAGGTGGAATTCCACGTTACATATGTTGGAGCGGTTGTGTGAGCATCAGCCAGCAGTAATGGAGTATCAGCTGCAACAGGCGGAATCAACTCGCAATTTGCGCCATTCACACTTCACCACTACTGAGTGGGCCTCTATGAAGGACATCTGCGACGTTTTGCGTGCGTTTGATGTCTCAACGCGGATGGCGAGTGCAGATGATGCACTAGTCAGCATGACTGTCCCCTTATCTGCCTGCTTCAGAAATCACTGAAAGCACTAAAGGAAGAGGTTTTGGAAGAGGTGGAGGATGAGGAGTCACAAATTCAATTACCTTCAGGACAGTCAGCGCAACGTGGTTCCTCACAAGGGCCGGGCAGGGCTCACTTTGTGAGGAGGATGAGGAGGAGGAGGAGTCAATGGAGGAGGAAGAAATCCCTACAGAGGGAGGTACACAACGCTCTAGTCAGTATGTAGATCGAGGGTGGGGTGATGCAGAGGAGTCAGAGATGACGCCTCTTCCAGAGGACAGCCTTTGTTGGCCAGTTGGGAGTCTGCAGCACATGGTTGATTTCATGCTTCAGTGCCTGAGAAACGACCGCCGCATCGCCCACATTCTCACCACGTCAGATTATTGGGTGTACACCCTCCTAGACCCTCGCTACCGGGACAACTTACAAACCCTCATCACACCGGTGAACCGGGACCGTAAAATGCAGGAGTACCAAGACACACTGGTGCAATCCATACTGTTGTACATTCCAGCCGAGAGAGCTGCTGCTGCTACTGCTTTACAAAGCAGCTCTGTGCGTCGAGGCAGTGTAGACACCTCTACAACAAGAGGGAGCTCAAGCAGCGCCTCTGCACAGGGCAAGAGCTGTATGTTACAAATGTGGCAAAGTTTTGTGACAGCGCCAGCAAGGTCTACACCATCCGAGACGGCTCCAGTCCCCAGGAAGTAACGTTTCCGTAAGTTGGTGACAGACTACTTGTCTTTCCCTCTAAGTGTACTCCCAGATGCCTCTTCCCCTTTCAAATTTTGGGTCTCTAAGTTGGATACATGGCCAGAGCTTAGCCAGTATGCATTGGAGGTGCTGGCTTGCCCTGCTGCCAGTGTATTATCTGAGCGCGTCTTTAGTGCTGCAGGTGGTGTAGTAACAGACCGTCGCATGCGACTATCCTCAGAGAATGTAGACCGGCTTACTTTTCTGAAAATGAACAAGGCATGGATCTCACCTGAATTTGCCTGTCCATTTTCAGATTAAATAACTGTTTGTCAACGTTTTCCATGTCTCCTGTTATGTTCATCTTTCTACCACCTGAACTCTACTCCCTGGGCTACAACACCGCCATTTGTTGCTCGTAAGTAATTGGCAGGGGTACTGACTCCTGGCCAGCCTGGTTACAGCACGACAGCTGTTTCCTGGCAGTGTGAACGTCAATTATCCTCCAATAAGTTGTGCTGTCGTGTTTTCATTCGGGTTAGCCGACTCTATGGTGCCTGCAGTTTAGGTGATTCCTATGTGTGCTGTGGGATATGTAAATAAAGGCTGTTTCCATTGTGACAATAGGACAAGCACCCACTGTAGGACTGTGTGATTCGGTAACTGCGGACGGCTTGCGTCCTGTCAACTTACATTTTCATGGGTGCGTTCTGCTACCCGTCCGGGGTCCAGTACCGTCAAGTGGTTCTCCCCAGTGCCTTTGGCCTAGGTGCCTCCATCTCCATATCCGATTCCACCAACGTCTGCTGGTCCTTGGTAGTGCTTTGGAGCACAGGTACCTCCTGCTTAGTAACCGTGTCACAGTAACGTCAGCTGGTACTCGGTTGTGACATTGCCTCTTTTCCTTCTGCTACCCGTCCGGGGTCCAGTACCGTCAACTGGTTCTCCCCAGTGCCTTTGGCCTAGGTGCCTCCATCTCCGTATCCGAGTTCCACCAACGTCTGCTGGTCCTTGGTAGTGCTTTGGAGCACAGGTACCTCGTGCTTAGTAACCGTGTCACAGTAACGTCAGCTGGTACTCGGTTGTGACATTGCCTCTTTTCCTTCTGCTACCCGTCCGGGGTCCAGTACCGTCAACTGGTTCTCCCCAGTGCCTTTGGCCTAGGTGCCTCCATCTCCGTATCCGAGTTCCACCAACGTCTGCTGGTCCTTGGTAGTGCTTTGGAGCACAGGTACCTCCTGCTTAGTAACCGTGTCACAGTAACGTCAGCTGGTACTCGGTTGTGACATTGCCTCTTTTCCTTCTGCTACCCGTCCGGGGTCCAGTACTGTCAACTGGTTCTCCCCAGTGCCTTTGGCCTAGGTGCCTCCATCTCCGTATCCGAGTTCCACCAACGTCTGCTGGTCCTTGGTAGTGCTTTGGAGCACATGTACCTCCTGCTTAGTAACCGTGTCACAGTAACGTCAGCTGGTACTCGGTTGTGACATTGCCTCTTTTCCTTCTGCTACCCATCCGGGGTCCAGTACCGTCAACTGGTTCTCCCCAGTGCCTTTGGCCTAGGTGCCTCCATCTCCGTATCTGAGTTCCACCAACGTCTGCTGGTCCTTGGTAGTGCTTTGGAGCACAGGTACCTCCTGCTTAGTAACCGTGTCACAGTAACGTCAGCTGTACTCGGTTGTGACATTGCCTCTTTTCCTTCTGCTGCCCCTCCGGGTTCCAGCACAGTCAGCTGGTCCTCGTTACTTCCATTGTCTCTTGCTCCATCTGATACCCGTCCGGGTTCCAGTAACGTCAGCTGGTTCTCGGAAATTAGACGACCTTAAAGACCACCCAGAAGAAGATGACGACAACAAGGACGACGAGCATGAAGCCAACCAGCCTGAACACCATCACAAAGAAAAAATAAAAGATTACCCAGAAGAAGATCACCAACAGGACAAAGAAGGTTAAGACAAACTACAAGATACAGAACAAGAGACAGAAGAACAATAAGCAGAAGATCAAAAAGCAGAAGAACATGAAGTATAAGACCAAAATGAAGAGCAAAATATATGCTCTAAATTCTAAGCAGAAGAAGACTAAGCAGTGTATGGGGGTGAGTCCGTTCCTCCTCGTGGTGCCCCTGGAAAATGCCTGCTGCTGCAGGCTAAACTGAACACGGACAAATACTGTTGTAATTTAAATCTTTTGTGACAGCAAGAACGGAAGGATGAACAATTCATACTTTTACAGATTAAAATGCATCAAATACAGCTGCATGGATATAGGGGAAAAATGTGGGTAACACAGAAAAATGTGCAACCAGAAATCACCACTCATAAAAAGCCAACCCTCGACCCAACCGCTATGTCCAGCTATCGCCCAATATCGCTGCTCCCATTCGCTTCCAAACTCCTGGAGCTGCATGTCCACGCTGAGCTTTCCTACCACTTCTCTTCTAACTTGCTCTTTGACACTCTACAATCTGGTTTCCGCCCCCATCACTCCACTGAGACAGCCCTGACCAAAATTACTAATGACCTACTTACAGCCAAAGCAAACGGACAATACTCTATACTCCTGCTTCTTGACCTGTCCTCTGCTTTTGACACAGTTGACCACTGCCTTCTACTACAGATTCTTTCCTCCTTTGGCGTCAAAGACCTCGCCCTATCTTGGATCTCCTCATACCTTTCCAACCGCACATTCAGCGTCTCCCACTCCCACACTACCTCCTCGTCCCAACCTCTCTCTGTTGGAGTTCCCCAAGGCTCTGTTCTAGGACCCCTACTCTTCTCAATCTATACACTTGGCCTGGGGCAACTCATAAAGTCCCACGGATTCCAGTACCACCTTTACGCTGATGACACTCAGATCTACCTCTCTGGCCCAGACATCACTTCTCTGCTATCCAGAATCCCGGAGTGTCTATCAGCCATATCCTCCTTCTTCTCCTCCCGCTTCCTCAAACTCAATGTGGACAAATCTGAACTCATAATCTTTCCCCCATCCCACAGATCTTCCTTACCTGACCTATCTACCACAATTAACGACATCACGCTTTCCCCCGTACCAGAAGTCCGCTGCCTCGGAGTAACCCTTGACTCTGCCCTGTCCTTCAAACCGCACATCCAAGCTCTTTCTACCTCCTGTCGCCCTCAGCTCAAAAATATTTCAAGAATCCGTCCTTTCCTCAACCCTCAATCTACTAAAATGATTGTGCACGCCCTCATCATCTCCCGCCTCGACTACTGCAACACCCTTTTCTCTGGCCTCCCTGCTAACACCCTCGCACCTCTCCAGTCCATCCTTAACTCTGCTGCACGACTAATTCACCTCTCTCCTCGCTACTCCTCGCTTCTCCCCTCTGCAAATCTCTTCACTGGCTCCCATTCCCTCAGCGTATCCAGTTCAAATTACTAATACTGACCTACAAGGCCATCTATAATCTGTCTCCTCCATATATCTCTGAACTAATCTCCCGATATCTTCCCTCACGTAATCTCCGATCCTCCCAAGACATCCTTCTCTCCTCCACACTTATTGCTCCTCACCAACCGCCTCCAGACTTCTCCCGAATATCCCCCATCCTCTGGAATTCTTTGCCCCAACACATCCGACTATCAAACTCATTCAGATCCTTCAGACGGAACCTGAAAACCATCTCTTCAGGAAAGCCTACAGCCTGCAATGACCCTGCTGCCTCCTCACCACTACCGGAGTTATTGCCTCAACCAACACCGGAACTGCTGCAACCCCCGACCTACTGTCTCCTGCCTCACAATCCTGTAGAATGTAAGCCCGAAAGGGCAGGGTCCTCTCCCTCTGTATCAGTCTGTCATTGTTAGTTTGTTTACTGTAAGTGATACCTGTAATTTGTATGTAACCCCTTCTCATGTACAGCACCATGGAATCAATGGTGCTATAGAAATAAATATTAATAATAATAATAATAATATAATATCAAGGAGGAGAAGTAGAGTCACTTGTGACCAGAATTGATAGTATAAAAGATAAATATTTATTTGTAACATAACATAAGTAACACAAGGATAAATAAACACAAACAATGAATTCACATATACAGGACATGTGCAGATATAGGGAGAACGAACTCCTAGCGGTTAGGCAGATATACATATGTGGCATCAATAGTAATTACACACATTGTAGCTCATAATGTATCAGGTATATCAAAATCCCCCAAAAAAGGGTAAAAAGTAGAGTTGAGCGATACTTTCCGATATCCTAAAGTATCGGAATCGGAATGGTATCGCCGATATCACTAAAATATCGGCGATACCCGATACCGATACCGGAAGTCCCATGTAAGTCTATGGGAACAAAATATCGCAACTAAAAAAACCCCATTCTTTCCTTGTAAACACTAAATATACACACATAGAATACATATTTATTAATACATGTCATTGTGACATATATATATACATTATGTATAGTTTATACACTTCTACATAGTAAAATATCCTTTGATTCAATTGCCGGGTAAAGCCGGCTTCAGTGAAAAGACAGAAGCACCCGACATGAAATGACACTTGGTGTACATAGGGTTAACCATGTCTTTTCATGTCCTTTGCTATCTAATTTGCACAAACAATTAAATCAGACTATGTGTGCAAAATTTCACACCTGTAGGGGTTAATTAAAGGTGTAAATTCGTTGTAAAAAAAACGGACTTTTTTGCTACGAATTTACACCTTTAATTAACCCCTACAGGTGTGAAATTTTGCACACATAGACTGATTTAATTGTTTGTGCAAATTAGATAGCAAAGGACATGAAAAGACATGGTTAACCCTATGTACACCAAGTGTCATTTCATGTCGGGTTCTGCATTTTCACAAAAGCCGGCAATTGAATTAGCGGCTATTTTACTATGTAGAAGTGTATGAACTACAAATATAAATATATATATATGTGTCACAAATTCAATGACATGTATATATATATATGAGGTGTAAAATTGCTGAAAAAAATGCGTGGGCTCCCGCCCTATTTTCGCAACCAGACAGACAAAGCCAGTGAGTGGGGGCAGATAATAATAGCCCAGAGAGGGACCATTATTTTTGCCCCCCCCGGCTACTAACATCTGCCCCAGACACCCCAGGAAAGACAAATCTATAATTAGATTCGCCCTTTCTGGCACTTTGCCCGTCTATTCCCATTGCCCTGTAGCGGTGGCGAATGGGTTAATATGGGGTTAAAGCCACCTTGCTATTGAAAGGTGACCTTAAGCCAGGTTAATAATTGAGAGCTGTCAATTAGACAACTATCAATTATTAATCCTATTGCATGAAATAAAAATAAACACACACACTTTAATTAAAAATCATTTTAATGAAATAAAGACACATGTTTTTGACCATCTTTTATTTTACTGCAAAAACCATTTCCTGTAATAAAAATAAAATAAAAAAGCAAAATTATTCTTACCTATCCCATGCACAGTCAGGTCCCACGGTGTAATCCTTCAGAAAGGGTTAATGTTTACTGCAGGGACCGCAGCTAATGCTGCAGCCTCACAGTAAACCCCAAATGAATGAGTTCCTCTCCTGCCTGACAGGAGAGTAAAGGCTGGGTGTCACATAACGATACACCAGCGATCCCGACAACGATATGCACTTGTCAGGATCGCTGGTGTATCGCTACATGATCGCTGCTGAGCTGCCAATCAGGCAGCTCAGGCAGCGATCTGGGACAGCGACACTGCGGGTAACATCGCTTAAGGGCCCGTCTCACATAGCGATATCGCTACCGAGATCGCTGCTGAGTCACTAGTTTTGTGACGCAGCAGCGAGCTCACCAGCGATATCGCTGTGTGTGACATTCAGCGACGATCAGCCCCCCTGCCGGGTATCGCTGATCGTCGCAGAAATGTCAGGACCTTTTTTTGATCGCTGGTTTCCCTCTGACAAGCACGCATCGCTGCGTGTGACAGGCGGGAGACCAGCGATCCGCTGGTAACCAAGGTACACAGCGGGTTTCCAGGCACCGCGCAGCGCTTGGAAACCCGCTGTGTACCTTGGATACCAGCTCCCTGCATCAGGGCGCTGGTATCCAAGGTACACAGCGGGTTTCTAGGCACAGCCCCGCGCCTGGAAACCCGCTGTGTACCTTGGTTACCAGCGGATCGCTGGTCTCCCGCCTGTCACACGCAGCGATGTGTGCCTGTCAGCGGGAAACCAGCGATCAAAAAAAGGTCCTGACATTTCAGCGACGATCAGCGATACCCGGCAGGGGGGCTGATCGTCGCTGAATGTCACACACAGCGATATCGCTGGTGAGCTCGCTGCTGCGTCACAAAACTAGTGACTCAGCAGCGATCTCGGTAGCGATATCGCTATGTGAGACGGGCCCTTAAGTGGAAAGCTTAATTGATTGCTTTCCACTTTCACTTCAGGTCAGCCAGGGACACAATCAGTGACGTCAGAGGGAACTGATTAACAAAAATAGGGGTTCCCTTCGAAAAAAAAATGGCGTGGGGTCCCCCCTATTTTTGTTAACCAGCCAGATGAAGCAGACCGCTGAGGCCTGGATTTTCAGGCTGTTAAGGAGCCAAGATCCATGGACCTTGCCAGCCTGATAATACTAGGCCACAGCAGTCTGCATATCTTGGCTGATTAACAAAAATAGGGGATCCCCTCGAAAAAAATTGGCGTGGGGTCCCCCTATTTTTGTTAACCAGCCAGATGAAGCAGACCGCTGAGGCCTGGATTTTCAGGCTGTTAAGGAGCCAAGATCCATGGACCTTGCCAGCCTGATAATACCAGGCCACAGCAGTCTGCATATCTTGGCTGATTAACAAAAATAGGGGATCCCCTCGAAAAAAATTGGCGTGGGGTCCCCCCTATTTTTGTTAACCAGCCAGATGAAGCAGACTGCTGAGGCCTGGTTTTTCAGGCTGGTAAGGATCCAATATCCATGGACCTTGCAAGCCTGATAATACCAGGCCACAGCAGTCTGCTTAGCTTGGCTGGTTAACAAAAATAGGGGATCCCCTCGAAAAAAAAACGGCGTGGGGATCCCCCTATTTTTGTTAACCAGCCAAGTAAAATGCAGACTGCTGCGGCCTGGTATTAAAAGACTGTCAAGGCCCATGGATTTTGGCCCTCAACAGCCTGATAATACCAGGCTACAGCAGCCCCACATTTGGCGCATCAAAAGATGTGCCAATTGTGGCACTTTACCCGGCTCTTCCCACTTGCCCTGTAGCGGTGGCAAGCGGGGTAATAAGGGGTTAATGTCACCGTTGATTGCACGGTGACAATAAGCCCGGTTAATAATGGAGAGGTGTCAATAAGACACCGATCCATTATTAATCCCAAAGTTATTAAATGTATAAAAAAAAGACAAAGCAAGAAAAAAGTCTTTTAATGAAATAAAAGAGACAACACAGTTTTCATTAATTTTATTATACACTCATTCCTGCGACGCCATCGATCTCCTGTAAAAAAGAAAAAAAAACAAACCAACAGTATACCACCTGTCCGACGCAGTCCATAGTAACGACAGTCCCACGACGATCCAGCTCTGCTACATCGCAATGACAGGCAGAGCCTGTCATCGCGACGCAGCACAGCTGATTACCTGCTTCCCCGGCGGTGACGTCATCGGACTGACTGCTTTACGGCCGGGATTACCCAGCAGTCACTGCAGTTATCGCGAGAAACTGCATGTGACCGCCGGGGAAAGAAGATTGCGGCCATCAAGCAGTCCAGGACGTGACTGCCGGAGATCTTCTGCCAGGTAAGTGCCGCTGACTCCTGACAGACCCGACCGACGGACACTGACAGTGACAGTGACAATCCCGATTCCGGTATCCGATAAGACGAAAATATCGGAACTCGGAATCGGAATTCCGATACAGCTAATATCGGCCGATACCCGATATTTGCAGTATCGGAATGCTCAACACTAGTAAAAAGGTAACAGAGCTACAGACAGGATTACCACACAAGATAGAGCATGTTCCACAGAGCAAAACACTTAAGTAATAAGGCCAATATAAGTCAGCGCATTGCTGGCCATATCTAGTAAAGAACCATGCTCACCAAATAGAGTAAAATTGCCGCACTAGGAGGGATCACCCCATAAAGGAGATGCCAACCCCCGACGTACGTTTCGTGGCACACGCCTGCCACTTTCTCAAGGGATAACTACACTTGGTACCAAGGACCTTTAAATGCCTCCCACAACCAGATCACATGTTGTGTATTAACGAATAGGAGCAGGTACAGCGGCGCATGCGCCGTTGGAGCCAGGGAGTCCCCCAGTGACAGCGGCGTCATGCATCCGGACATGTGCACAGACACAAGGTCAGAGCGCGTTCCGGACACAGAGAGACGCCCCACCACAGGGGAATCACCCAGGCAACAGCGGGGCACGCGCACACCAGACTCCGTAAGGATGTATGAAAATGCAAGGATATGAGGCACAATCACAGCAACCTAGTTGCATAATAGAAGCGTGACATACTTGATCAGATAGAGACATTAAGTAACTATACATACTATCTTCATTATAAAAGTACGAAAATACAAAATACAGAAATCATATATGTTATATCATCTCTTCTGTCGCTGTATTCTCGCTTTGTTTTTCACAACTTCTCATGTCCATCAATCATGTGAGGATAAGATCAAAGGTCCCATATAAGTAACGACATAGACAAAACTGGAAAAATGAATTTAAAAGAAAAAATAATTAAAAAAATTAATTTAAAAAAGAGAAGGCATCAAATAGAACCAGAGAGGGGATATCAGAAGGAAAATATCTATAAAAAAGAGGCAAAATTTAAAGATTCATTGAGGCCACTGGGCACCATTGTGTCGAGTTGAACGATCCAACGGGCCTCCATTTGAGACAGAATTTTCTTGTAATCCCCACCTCTAACGCCGAGGTGTAGGATGTCAATTCCGCGCACCTTAAAAGATGTAGCATCGCAATTATGGAAGTGTTTAAAGTGGCGCGGTATTGTCTTTAAATCCGAAAAGTCTGAGATGGATCTCGCTGCGCCAATGTCCCTAACGTGTTCCCTGATTCGTACTCTCAATTCCCTGGTGGTTAAGCCAACATATATCCTCGGACAGCCACAAGTGGCGTAATAAATAACGTTCGAACTGCCGCAGGATATACGTTGGCGGATATCATATGTCTTATCACCACCAGAGGATGAGAACTTCAGGGCACGCAGGGCATTGGCGCACGCAAGGCAGTGGCCGCAGGGAAAGAAGCCGGCAGTAGGGCCACGAGAACCAAAGACATTTACAGAGGGTGGAATGTAGTGACTACGAACGAGAGTATCTCGTAAATTTCTTGATCGTCTTGATGTCATGGAGGGGAAACTACCCAGCGAGCGCGACAGAGCGGGCTCGGTTTTTAAGACATCCCAATGTTTAGTAAGAATTTGTCGGATGTCGAACCACTCATGATTAAAGGTGGTGATGAATCTTATAGGTCCTTCATCACTCCCCTGTCTGACCGCACGGGTAGAGTTAAGGAGATGGTCACGTGGGGTCCTCCTTGCCCGATCGTATCCTTTCTTGATACATCGGTTGCTGTAACCCCGTGCCCTGAATCGATCACCGAGGTCCTTGGCTTGAGTCTCAAAGGCATCATCAGTAGAGCAGTTACGTCTCATTCGAAGGAACTGTCCGATCGGGACGGCCCTAATGGTGGAAGGATGGTGAGCTGAATCAGCGTGAATTAGTGCATTCACAGAAGTCGGCTTCCTGAACACATCCGTCCGGAGACGACAGTTGGTGTCAATCTCCAGGGAAATGTCCAGAAATTCGACCCTCTCGCGACTGTGTTTATAAGTTAAATGGATATTGAGCGAGTTCTGATTCAGCCCCATCATGAAATCCTCGAGCTGCTGCACCGTCCCATCCCACAACATCAAGATGTCATCAATGTATCTAAACCAGTACAGCACATGGGAGGCGGCCTGTGTGTCCGCATCGCCAAATAAAGATCTCTCCCAGGCTCCCAGGAAGAGATTTGCGTAAGCAGGCGCACAGGCCGCGCCCATGGCCGTACCACGTCTCTGTAAGTAAAAGACGTCCATCTGATGGCCTGGCTGCTGTGCGTCTATTCTTGGGTTCCTCCGACCTGGACGGCCCTATGTGTGAGCTAATCCTCGAGCTGCTCCACTATGTCCTTACCCACAACTTCTTTGTCTTTAAGGACGTCTTTTACTTACAGAGACGTGGTACGGCCATGGGCGCGGCCTGTGCGCCCGCTTACGCAAATCTCTTCCTGGGAGCCTGGGAGAGATCTTTATTTGGCGATGCGGACACACAGGCCGCCTCCCATGTGCTGTACTGGTTTAGATACATTGATGACATCTTGATGTTGTGGGATGGGACGGTGCAGCAGCTCGAGGATTTCATGATGGGGCTGAATCAGAACTCGCTCAATATCCATTTAACTTATAAACACAGTCGTGAGAGGGTCGAATTTCTGGACATTTCCCTGGAGATTGACACCAACTGTCGTCTCCGGACGGATGTGTTCAGGAAGCCGACTTCTGTGAATGCACTAATTCACGCTGATTCAGCTCACCATCCTTCCACCATTAGGGCCGTCCCGATCGGACAGTTCCTTCGAATGAGACGTAACTGCTCTACTGACGATGCCTTTGAGACTCAAGCCAAGGACCTCGGTGATCGATTCAGGGCACGGGTTACAGCAACCGATGTATCAAGAAAGGATACGATCGGGCAAGGAGGACCCCACGTGACCATCTCCTTAACTCTACCCGTGCGGTCAGACAGGGGAGTGATGAAGGACCTATAAGATTCATCACCACCTTTAATCATGAGTGGTTCGACATCCGACAAATTCTTACTAAACATTGGGATGTCTTAAAAACCGAGCCCGCTCTGTCGCGCTCGCTGGGTAGTTTCCCCTCCATGACATCAAGACGATCAAGAAATTTACGAGATACTCTCGTTCGTAGTCACTACATTCCACCCACTGTAAATGTCTTTGGTTCTCGTGGCCCTACTGCCGGCTTCTTTCCCTGCGGCCACTGCCTTGCGTGCGCCAATGCCCTGCGTGCCCTGAAGTTCTCATCCTCTGGTGGTGATAAGACATATGATATCCGCCAACGTATATCCTGCGGCAGTTCGAACGTTATTTATTACGCCACTTGTGGCTGTCCGAGGATATATGTTGGCTTAACCACCAGGGAATTGAGAGTACGAATCAGGGAACACGTTAGGGACATTGGCGCAGCGAGATCCATCTCAGACTTTTCGGATTTAAAGACAATACCGCGCCACTTTAAACACTTCCATAATTGCGATGCTACATCTTTTAAGGTGCGCGGAATTGACATCCTACACCTCGGCGTTAGAGGTGGGGATTACAAGAAAATTCTGTCTCAAATGGAGGCCCGTTGGATCGTTCAACTTGACACAATGGTGCCCAGTGGCCTCAATGAATCTTTAAATTTTGCCTCTTTTTTATAGATATTTTCCTTCTGATATCCCCTCTCTGGTTCTATTTGATGCCTTCTCTTTTTTTAAATTAATTTTTTTAATTATTTTTTCTTTTAAATTCATTTTTCACAGTTTTGTCTATGTCGTTACTTATATGGGACCTTTGATCTTATCCTCACATGATTGATGGACATGAGAAGTTGTGAAAAACAAAGCGAGAATACAGCGACAGAAGAGATGATATAACATATATGATTTCTGTATTTTGTATTTTCGTACTTTTATAATGAAGATAGTATGTATAGTTACTTAATGTCTCTATCTGATCAAGTATGTCACGCTTCTATTATGCAACTAGGTTGCTGTGATTGTGCCTCATATCCTTGCATTTTCATACATCCTTACGGAGTCTGGTGTGCGCGTGCCCCGCTGTTGCCTGGGTGATTCCACAGTGGTGGGGCGTCTCTCTGTGTCCGGAACGCGCTCTGACCTTGTGTCTGTGCGCATGTCTGGATGCATGACGCCGCTGTCACTGGGGGACTCCCTGGCTCCAACGGCGCATGCGCCGCTGTACCTGCTCCTATTCGTTAATACACAACATGTGATCTGGTTGTGGGAGGCATTTAAAGGTCCTTGGTACCAAGTGTAGTTATCCCCTTGAGAAAGTGGCAGGCGTGTGCCACGAAACGTACGTCGGGGGTTGGCATCTCCTTTATGGGGTGATCCCTCCTAGTGCGGCAATTTTACTCTATTTGGTGAGCATGGTTCTTTACTAGATATGGCCAGCAATGCGCTGACTTATATTGGCCTTATTACTTAAGTGTTTTGCTCTGTGGAACATGCTCTATCTTGTGTGGTAATCCTGTCTGTAGCTCTGTTACCTTTTTACCCTTTTTTGGGGGGATTTTGATATACCTGATACATTATGAGCTACAATGTGTGTAATTACTATTGATGCCACATATGTATATCTGCCTAACCGCTAGGAGTTCGTTCTCCCTATATCTGCACATGTCCTGTATATGTGATTTCATTGTTTGTGTTATTTATCCTTGTGTTACTTATGTTATGTTACAAATAAATATTTATCTTTTATACTATCAATTCTGGTCACCAGTGACTCTCCTTCTCCTCCTTGATTTTACAGATTACAAGTACAGGAATCTCTGTCACAAATAAGAATATGATGAAGAAGATGAAGAGGAAGAAGATGAAGAATTTGAATATGAAGAAGATTAATAGTTTAATAATAACAATATGAGTAATGTAAACAAAAACATGAATAGCAAGAAGTTTAAGAAGAAGATTAAGAAGGTCAAGATGAAGAATAATTTGATGAGAAAGATGATGCTGCTGAAGATTATGAAGGAGAAAGTGTGGCACTGGCAAAAGTTAAAAAGGTGAAGAGCATGGAAGTTGTGAAACATACATATTTGCCAAAATAGAAAAAAGGTTAACAACATTGTCAATTTGTTCGTCAATCCAAACGCATTTCCAAAAAAAAATATATTAATGCTATTCCAATGCATTGGGTTAAACATGTGTGCCTTTATTGTCTCCTCAACCTCCCCCAATACATTCTACATTACTCTTTGTTGTTTTCCTTCATGTACAATTAACCAACAAGGCAAGAATGGGTTTTTTTTAATGTTGATATTTGGTTCCCATAGACTTACATGGGACTTCCGGTATCGGTATCGGGTATCGCCGATATTTTAGTGATATCGGCGATACCATTCCGATCCGATATTTTTAGATATCGAGCAGTATCGCTCAACACTAACCACCACCTGATGTTTGGCTCCCTCCAGCCAATGTCTCCACTCTTCAAAAGCCCATTTTATGGCCAATAACTCCCGATTACCCACGTCATAATTACGTTCAGTTGGAGAAAATTTTCGAGAGAAAAAGGCACAAGGGTTACTTTTAGAGGTCTCAGGATCTCTTTGGGACAAAACGGCACTTGCCCCAATTTCAGAGGCATCAACCTCCACCTGAAATGGCAGAGAAACATCAGGCTGCCGTAGAACAGGAGCAGAAGTGAATCTCTGCTTAAGTTCCTGAAACGCAGAGACTGCCTCAGGAGGCCAATTCACCACATCAGAACCCTTTTTGGTCAAATCAGTCAATGGTCTAACAATAACAGAAATTACCAATAAATTTATGATAAAAATTGGCAAAACCCAAGAATCTCTGAAGAGCCTTTAATGAAGTAGGTTGGACCCAATCACAGATGGCCTGAACCTTGACCGGGTCCATTTCAATAACAGATGGAGACAAAATGAATCCCAGAAATGAGATTCTCTGTACGCCAAAAAGACACTTTGATCCCTTCACATACAGAGCATTCTCTCTCAAAATCTGGAACACAGTCCGAACATGTTTCACATGAGAGTCCCAGTCATTGGAAAAAATCAAGATATCATCCAAATAAACAATCAGAAATTTATCCACAAAATCCCTGAAAATGTCATTCATGAAGGACTGGAAGACGGAAGGAGCATTAGTGAGCCCAAAGGGCATCACTAGGTACTCAAAATGCCCCTCTGGGGTATTAAACGCCGTCTTCCATTCATCCCCGTGCTTAAAGTGAATAAGGTTATACGCCCCCTGAGGTCAAGTTTGGTAAACCAAGTAGCACTTTTCACCCTGGAAAACAGGTCAGAAATCAAGGGTAACGGATATTGATATTTCACAGTGATCTTGTTTAAGAGACGATAATCAATACACGGCCTTAATGAACCATCCTTTTTGGCCACAAAGAAAAAACCGGCACCCAAGGGTGAAGAGGATGGTCTGATATGACCCTTCTCTAATGACTCCTTGATATAAGACCGCATAGCGTCATGTTCAGGTACAGACAAGTTAAAAAGGCGACCTTTAGGGAATTTACTACCAGGCACTAATTCAATAGCGCAGTCATAGCTCCTATGGGGGGCAAGGATGCAGATTTACTTTCGCTAAACACATCAGAAAAATCAGTCAAAAAGTCAGGAACATCCTGAGATTGGGGAGAGGCAGAGAAAACAGGCGTGTTGGCATTAACACATTGGCAGCCCCAACTGGTTACAGACACAGATTTCCAATCCAAAACAGGATTATGAGACTGTAACCAAGGGAAACCTAGTACAATAATGTCATGCAGATTATACAGTACCAAAAATTTGCAACTCTCCTGATGATCAGGTTCAACCCTCATTATCACCTGAGTAGAAAACTGGGGTTTATTCTCAGCCAAAGGGGTAGAATCAATCCCCAGTAGGGGAATAGACTTCTGTAGGGGTATCAAGGGAAACCCACAACGTTTGGCAAAATCAAAATCCATCAGGTTAATAGCTGCTCCCGAATCAACAAAAGCCTGAGCAGAAAATGTGGACAGGGAGCAAATCAGGGTAACAGTCAACAGAAATTTAGTCTGAACACTACCCAAGACAACTGAGCGTGCAAAACGTCTTCCCCGCTTAGGGCAGACAGAAATAGCATGAGAGGCGTCACCACAATAGAAACATAACCCATTGCATTTTCTAAACTCATGACGCTGTGCCCAAGAAGCCACTCTATCAAACTGCATGGGTTCAGAAGCTGGCTCACAAGGCAACACTATTCCACGCAAACCTCTACGCTCACGCAAACATCTGTCAATTTGAATCACTAATGACTAGTGTTGAGCGATACTGCTCGATATCTAAAAATATCGAATCGGATACCCGATACCGATACCGGAAGTCCCATGTAAGTCTATGGGAACCAAATATCGACTTTAAAAAAAACCCATTCTTGCCTTGTTGGTTAATTGTACATGAAGGAAAACAACAAAGAGTAATGTAGAATGTATTGGGGGAGGTTGAGGAGACAATAAAGGCATACATGTTTAACCCAATGCATTGGAATAGCATTAATATATTTTTTTTTGGAAATACGTTTGGATTGACGAACAAATTGACAATGTTGTTAACCTTTTTTCTATTTTGGCAAATATGTATGTTTCACAACTTCCATGCTCTTCACCTTTTTAACTTTTGCCAGTGCCACACTTTCTCCTTCATAATCTTCAGCAGCATCATCTTTCTCATCAAATTATTCTTCATCTTGACCTTCTTAATCTTCTTCTTAAACTTCTTGCTATTCATGTTTTTGTTTACATTACTCATATTGTTATTATTAAACTATTAATCTTCTTCATATTCAAATTCTTCATCTTCTTCCTCTTCATCTTCTTCATCATATTCTTATTTGTGACAGAGATTCCTGTACTTGTAATCTGTAAAAGTATGAATTGTTCATCCTTCCGTTCTTGCTGTCACAAAAGATTTAAATTACAACAGTATTTGTCCGTGTTCAGTTTAGCCTGCAGCAGCAGGCATTTTCCAGGGGCACCACGAGGAGGAACGGACTCACCCCATACACTGCTTAGTCTTCTTCTGCTTAGAATTTAGAGCATATATTTTGCTCTTCATTTTGGTCTTATACTTCATGTTCTTCTGCTTTTTGATCTTCTGCTTATTGTTCTTTTGTCTCTTGTTCTGTATCTTGTAGTTTGTCTTAACCTTCTTTGTCCTGTTGGTGATCTTCTTCTGGGTAATCTTTTATTTTTTCTTTGTGATCGTGTTCAGGCTGGTTGGCTTCATGCTCGTCGTCCTTGTTGTCGTCATCTTCTTCTGGGTGGTCTTTAAGGTCGTCTAATTTCCGAGAACCAGCTGACGTTACTGGAACCCTGACGGGTATCAGATGGAGCAAGAGACAATGGAAGTAACGAGGACCAGCTGACTGTGCTGGAACCCGGAGGGGCAGCAGAAGGAAAAGAGGCAATGTCACAACCGAGTACCAGCTGACATTACTGTGACACGGTTACTAAGCAGGAGGTACCTGTGCTCCAAAGCACTACCAAGGACCAGCAGATGTTGGTGGAACTCGGATACGGAGATGGAGGCACCTAGGCCAAAGGCACTGGGGAGAACCAGTTGACGGTACTGGACCCCGGACGGGTAGCAGAAGGAAAAGAGGCAATGTCACAACCGAGTACCAGCTGACGTTACTGTGACACGGTTACTAAGCAGGAGGTACCTGTGCTCCAAAGCACTACCAAGGACCAGCAGACGTTGGTGGAACTCGGATACGGAGATGGAGTCACCTAGGCCAAAGGCACTGGGGAGAACCAGTTGACGGTACTGGACCCCGGACGGGTAGCAGAAGGAAAAGAGGCAATGTCACAACCGAGTACCAGCTGACGTTACTGTGACACGGTTACTAAGCAGGAGGTACCTGTGCTCCAAAGCACTACCAAGGACCAGCAGACGTTGGTGGAACTCGGATACGGAGATGGAGGCACCTAGGCCAAAGGCACTGGGGAGAACCAGTTGACGGTACTGGACCCCGGACGGGTAGCAGAAGGAAAAGAGGCAATGTCACAACCGAGTACCAGCTGACGTTACTGTGACACGGTTACTAAGCAGGAGGTATCTGTGCTCCAAAGCACTACCAAGGACCAGCAGACGTTGGTGGAACTCGGATACGGAGATGGAGGCACCTAGGCCAAAGGCACTGGGGAGAACCAGTTGACGGTACTGGACCCCGGACGGGTAGCAGAACGCACCCATGAAAATGTAAGTTGACAGGACGCAAGCCGTCCGCAGTTACCGAATCACACAGTCCTACAGTGGGTGCTTGTCCTATTGTCACAATGGAAACAGCCTTTATTTACATATCCCACAGCACACATAGGAATCACCTAAACTGCAGGCACCATAGAGTCGGCTAACCCGAATGCAACACGACAGCACAACTTATTGGAGGATAATTGACGTTCACACTGCCAGGAAACAGCTGTCGTGCTGTAACCAGGCTGGCCAGGAGTCAGTACCCCTGCCAATTACTTACGAGCAACAAATGGCGGTGTTGTAGCCCAGGGAGTAGAGTTCAGGTGGTAGAAAGATGAACATAACAGGAGACATGGAAAACGTTGACAAACAGTTATTTAATCTGAAAACGGACAGGCAAATTCAGGTGAGATCCATGCCTTGTTCATTTTCAGAAAAGTAAGCCGGTCTACATTCTCTGAGGATAGTCGCATGCGACGGTCTGTTACTACACCACCTGCAGCACTAAAGACGCGCTCAGATAATACACTGGCAGCAGGGCAAGCCAGCACCTCCAATGCATACTGGCTAAGCTCTGGCCATGTATCCAACTTAGAGACCCAAAATTTGAAAGGGGAAGAGGCATCTGGGAGTACACTTAGAGGGAAAGCCAAGTAGTCTGTCACCATCTTACGGAAACGTTTCTTCCTGGTGACTGGAGCCGTCTCGGATGGTGTAGACCTTGCTGGCGCTGTCACAAAACTTCGCCACATTTGTAACATACAGCTCTTGCCCTGTGCAGAGGCGCTGCTTGTGCTCCCTCTTGTTGTAGAGGTGTCTACACTGCCTCGACGCACAGAGCTGCTTTGTAAAGCAGTAGCAGCAGCAGCTCTCTCGGCTGGAATGTACAACAGTATGGATTGCACCAGTGTGTCTTGGTACTCCTGCATTTTACGGTCCCGGTTCACCGGTGTGATGAGGGTTTGTAAGTTGTCCCGGTAGCGAGGGTCTAGGAGGGTGTACACCCAATAATCTGACGTGATGAGAATGTGGGCGATGCGGCGGTCGTTTCTCAGGCACTGAAGCATGAAATCAACCATGTGCTGCAGACTCCCAACTGGCCAACAAAGGCTGTCCTCTGGAAGAGGCGTCATCTCTGACTCCTCTGCATCACCCCACCCTCGATCTACATACTGACTAGAGCGTTGTGTACCTCCCTCTGTAGGGATTTCTTCCTCCTCCATTGACTCCTCCTCCTCCTCATCCTCCTCACAAAGTGAGCCCTGCCCGGCCCTTTGTGAGGAACCACGTTGCGCTGA
>JARQOD010000004.1:370407520-370517892 GCA_033576555.1 Oophaga sylvatica | reverse complement strand
ATCATCATTCCATTTGGTAAGGACTGCCCACTTTTGGAATTTCTGACAGTACAACTCAGCGTCCTCAAGCCCCTGATTTAATGCCAACAATGTTTTTTCAGCTTGATCAGTGACATTAGGTTCATCGTACAATAACCCCAGAGCCAGAAAAAATGCATCAACATTACTCAAAACAGGGTCCCCAGGTGTCAGGGAAAAAGCCCAATCCTGAGGATCGCCGCGCAGGAGAGAGATGACAATTTGAACCTGCTGTGCTGCGTTCCCTGAGGACTTAGGTTTTAAGGCAAAAAACAACTTACAGTTATTTTTGAAATTCAGAAATTTAGCTCGATCCCCAAAAATAAATCTGGCATGGGGATTGTCATGTATAGTGTACAGTTCCTATAGCGTCTTGTGCTTGGGTGCGAGGAAAACACAGGAGACACAGGTTGAAATGAAATGACTTGTATTACTTCATACAAGCATCCTGAAAAGTTCACACAGTTTGCAGGAACAGAGACAGGAGACACAGCAGGCCAGAGTAATTTCAAGCACTACAATAAATCTCCAAAGCAGGTTCAGGATCTCTTCTCTGTACCGTAATTCCTCTGCAAACATGGATTCACCAAACAGCAGTTTCCAGAGTCCAAAAGTGTTCAAAGGTTCCTCAGTAGGGAATAGCTGGAGTACAAGTTCAAGGTTTCCAGGAGTCAGGTCACAGGCTGACTGAGGCTTGATTCAGGAGCACTGATTGTTCAGCTGAGGCTGCTTAAGAAGCAAGAGGGAAGAATCAGGGCGGGAACATGAAAACTGGAACTCCATATTAACTGAGGGCAAGAACTGCAGAAAGACAGAAAGCAAAATGGCCGACGGAAAACTGAGTTTCAAGGAACATGTCAACAGAGACAAAGAACCTTACATTACTCCCCCCTTAGGGAGAACCTCCGGATGACCTCAGACCAGGCTTGTCAGGGTACCTCTGATGAAACTGGCGGAGCAGGCGAGGAGCATTTACATTGTTGACTGGTTCCCATGAGTTGTCCTCCACTGGGTAGCCCTGCCATTTAATCAAATATTGCAACTGATTTCTGTACAACCTGGAATCTAGAATCCTTTCCACCATAAATTCTTCCTGACCATCGACCAGCACTGGGTCAGGGCAAGGAGAAGAACGTCCAGGAAACGTATTGGGTGTTGCAGCCTTTAGTAGGGATACATGAAAGACAGGGTGGATTCTCATAGTTCTGGGCAGTTGAAGACGACAAGCAACAGCACTTATAATCTTACTGATTGTAAGGTTCTTTGTACATGTTCTTGAAACTCAGTTTTCCGTCAGCCATTTTGCTTTCTGTCTTGCTGCAGCTATCTTGCCCTCAGTCAATATGGAGTTTTCAGCTTTCATGTTCCCGCCCTGATTCTCTCCCTCTTGCTTCTTAAGCAGCCACAGCTGAGCAATCAGTGCTTCAGAATCTAGCCTGCAGTGAACCTGTGACCTGACTCCTGGAAGCCTTGGACTATGTACTCCAGCTATTCCTACTGAGGAACTCTGAACACTTGTGGACTCTGGAACCCTGCTCTTTGAAAGATCCACGTTTGCATGGACTTACGGTAACAGAGAAGAAGATCCTGAACCTGTTGTGGAGAGTGATTGCTGAGCTTAAGTTACTCTGGCCTGCTGTGTCTCCTGCTTCTGTATCTGCAAACTGTGTGACTATTTTTGCCACTTGTATGAAGTAATACAAGACCTTCTATATCAAACCTGTGTCTCATGTATTTTCATCGCACCCAAGCACAAGACGCTATATGAACTGTACTACATACATTACAAGATTCTGAAGCCAAAACGTTAGTGTCTGCTGGGTCTGGGAAGGCTGTGTCTGCTGTAACTGTGGATATCAGACGTCCAGTTGTACTTTCTGTGATGACAGTGGTTGTGACTTCTCACAACCATTCCAGGTGAGCAATTCCCTTAAGTTTTTTTTTCTGCAGTGTTACCACAGGTAAACACTATTGTTTTTTTTTTTCTTTCCCTTTTTGTGTCTGCTGTAACTGTGGATATCAGATGTCCGGTTGAACTTTCTGTGATGATAGTGGTTGTGACTTCTCACAACCATTCCAGGTGAGCAGTTCCCTTAATTTTTTTTTTCTCTCTGCAGTGTTACCACAGGTAAACACTATTGTTTTTTTTTTTTCTTTTCTCCTCTCCTTCCAGTACTCCTGTCCTAAAAGATCTGGAAAATGGAGGCCCGCATAAAGGAACTTTGCGGAGTGACTGATAATATCCTTGCAGATTTACAGACTATAAAAACCCGTTTTACAAACCTACAGGACCTCACTAATCACAATTTGCAAGTGTTTGGACAGACTGCCCAGGATTTGCGAGCCAGGATTGAGGTTCTAGAGGAGCGAGTCCAGGCTCCTGCCGTAGCCCCAAGTTCTGGGATTCCCAAGTTGCCCCCTTTTCGATTTGGCGGTGAACGTGAAAAATTCAGGGGATTTATTAACCAATGCAATCTGTTTTTTTCTGCACATGCTTCACAATTTCCCACTGAACGATCTAAAGTGCTTACTATAATTATGTTAGTTACCAACAAGGCTTTGATGTGGGCAAACCCTCTGATTGAGACTGAGGATGAATGTTTGGATCATCTTGATGCTTTCATTTCAGCCATGGGGCAGGTGTTTGATGACCCCAATCGAGGTGCAACAGCTGAAGCAGCCATGTTAACTTTGCGCCAAGGTAAGCACTCGGTAGCCGAATATGCCTTGGATTTCAGGAGATGGGCCCTTGATACCACCTGGGACAGTTCCGCCAAAAAATCTATTTTTCGAAAGGGGTTGTCTCCACTAATTAAGGATGAACTTGCTCGTGCCGACCCTCCCACTGCGTTAGGTGACTTTATTAACTACTGCATCCGTATTGATGCTCGCCTGACTGAACGCAGGCAAGAGAGATGGTTCGAAAGCAATCGCACTAACCTTTTCCTACCTTCCTCCACAGCTAAGGAACCTTTGAGTAGGATCACACAGGAACCTGAACCTGAACCCATGCAGGTAGACTCTTTGCAAAGACGGGTTAGTGATGCACGCAAGGAACATCGTTTTAAGGAAAATCTATGTTTCTATTGTGGTAAGTCAGGGCACTTCATTATAAACTGCCCCAGCCGTTCTCGTAAGACTACTGCAGCACTCATTCACTGTGAGTGTTGCGAGAGGAGATCTGTCAGGTCCGAGCCTCAGGCTCCAGAGAGATCTGCAGCAACAGATCTTGATTTCTCGGACTTAAACTCCGTTACTTATGAGGACGATGACTGTAAACGCTGCAATTTTTCAAGTTTCCTCAGCGGTGTCCCAGCTGAGTTGTAGGAAAAACAATTCTCATTGCTTCCTTTCCATCAAACTCTGGGTTAACTCAGTCTGGGTGTCTAGCTCTGCTATGATCGACTCAGGGGCAAGTGGGAATTTTATGGATGTCTCCTTTGCTCTGAAACAGGGGATACGTTCAGTGAAGAAGGCTACTCCAGTACAGATGGAAACTGTGGATGGCTCCCTGCTGACCTCTGGACCAGTGGATTAGGAAACGGAGCCTTTGAGGGTCCTTATGGGTAAAGATCATCAAGAGAAACTGTCCTTTATGCTTATCTCTTCTCCTCACTTTCCCATTATTCTAGGGCTACCATGGCTGCAGGCTCAGAACCCTACCATTAACTGGGAGACCAAGGAATTACACTTTCCAGAGAAACAGATGAGTCCAGAAGTTTCAGCTTGCTCTGTTCCTAAAGGAACCATGTCAGTCCCTGAACTACCGGCTGTATACCAGAACTATGTGGATTTATGTGACAAGAAGAACGCTGACCAGCTTCCCCTCACCGTCCATATGATTGTCCAATTGAATTATTGCCTGGAGCAGAGATACCTTTTGGTAAGATCTACCCCCTGGCAGGGCCTGAGCTAAAGGCTTTAAAGGATTACATAGACGAAAATCTAGCCAAGGGCTTCATACGCCCCTCTTCATCTCCTGCAGGTGCACCATCTTCTTTGTGAAGAAGAAAGATGGATCTCTGAGACCCTGCGTAGACTATAGGGAACTCAATAAGGTTACTATTAGAAACCGTTATCCATTGCCTTTAATCCCTGAGTTATTGGAGAGAGTGCGGCATGCCAAAATTTTCTCTAAATTGGATCTCCGTGGGGCCTATAACTTGGTCCGTATTAGACCTGGGGATGAATGGAAGACTGCATTCAGGTCACGCTATGGACACTTTGAATATCTAGTTATGCCTTTTGGTCTGAGTACCGCCCCAGCCACTTTCCAACACTTGGTGAATGACATCTTCAGGGATCTCCTAGATACGTTCGTGGTGATTTATTTGGATGATATTCTAATTTTTACTAACTCCACAGAGGAACATCATGGACATGTGAGAATGGTCTTGGAACGTCTAAGACAAAACCATCTTTACATCAAACTTGAAAAGTGTGAATTCCATAGGACCGAAATTCAATTTCTGGGGTATGTACTGTCTACACAAGGAATTAGTATGGATGGAAGTAAGACCCAAGCCATCAAGGATTGGCCAAGTCCTAGAAATGTGAAGGAGGTGCAGCGCTTCATCGGGTTTGCCAATTTCTATAGACGTTTCATTAGGAATTTCTCTGAGGTAGTGTCACCTATCACCCAACTTACCCGGAAAGAGTCTAGGTTCTCCTGGACTCCCCAAGCCCAGGAAGCATTTTCTCGTCTAAAAGATAAATTTACCACCGCACCTATCTTGGTACATCCCAACCCCGAACTTGCCTTCATAATATAGGTGGATGCTTCAGATTGTGCCGTTGGAGCTATACTCTCTCAGAGAACAGGTGAGAAGAATGTCTTGCATCCCTGTGCCTTCTTTTCCCAGCAGTTGTCTTCGGCTGAGAGGAACTACGATGTGGGCAATAGAGAGTTGTTGGCCATTATTGCCGCCTTCAAAGAATGGAGACACCTTCTTCAGGGAACTGCACAGCAAATAGTCATCCTGACAGACCATCGTAACCTTGAATTTATCAGGTCGGCTAAGTGCCTGACTCCTCGCCAGGCTCGCTGGAATCTTTTCTTAAACCAATTTAATTTTGTCATTTCTTATAGACCAGGATCGCGCAATGGAAAGGCTGATGCACTCTCTAGGATTCATTCAGCAGAGACCCGTCCACTTGCTCCTCCTAAGACTATTCTTCCTGACTCTAGATTCCTGGGAGTGATTCATAATCAAGACCTACTTAAGGACATCAAGGAAGCATACCATGCTGATTCCTTGTTGGCACAACCCCCAAGGGACGTAAGTCTTGTCTTTAAGAATGGTGTGTGGATTCTGGGACAATGTCTGTATATTCCTGAAACAGTCAGATTGAGAGTATTGCAACTCATTCACGATTCCAAGATAGCTGGGCATAGAGGAATTCTAAAGACACAGGAATTTCTTTCTCGTTTCTTTTGGTGGCCCACTTGCAGGAATGATGTTTTAAACTATGTCACTTCATGTGAAGTCTGTGCAAGATGCAAAACACCTCGCTCCTCACCAACTGGTCTGTTACAACCTCTTCCCACCCCGTCCCGCCCGTGGGGATCCATTTCTATGGACTTCATTGTGGAGTTACCAACCTCTCAAGGGAAAAAACCCATTCTAGTGGTGGTTGATCGTTTAACAAAGGCAGCTCATTTTATTCCTTGTGTCGGCTTACCCACTGCAAAACAGACATCAGATTTGATGATTAAAGATGTGTTTCGCTTACATGGAGTACCGGATGAGGTTATTTCGGATCGAGGGGTGCAATTCACTTCAAGGTTTTGGCAAAATTTCTGTGCAGCATTGGACATTAAAGTAAACCTTTCTTCTGCTTTTCATCCCCAGACTAATGGACAGACCGAACGAACCAATCAAACTTTGGAGCAGTATCTCCGCTGCTTTATCTGCCACCTACAGGATGATTGGGTGGATCTACTTCCATTGGCTGAGTTCTCTTATAACAACTCTCAGAGCGCCTCCACTAAGCAGTCTCCTTTTTACTCCAATCTAGGTAATCATCCTAACATTCTTCCACGATTTCCCATAGAAATGCCTTTACCAGCAGTGGCCGAAAGAATCACGTCTTTACAGAAGAATATGGATCTTCTAAAGGAGAATCTGGAATTGGCTCAGGAAAGGTACAAGAAAGCAGCAGATAAATTTCGTAAACCTGCACCAGCTTTCAAGGTAGGAGACCTGGTCTGGCTGTCAACCAGAAATCTTAAGTTAAGGATTCCATCGTCTAAGTTGGGACATAAGTACATTGGACCCTATAAAATCAGTAAAATTATAAGTGCCGTTGCTTGTCGTCTTCAACTGCCTAGAACTATGAGAATCCACCCTGTCTTTCATGTATCCCTACTAAAGGCTGCAACACCCAATACGTTTCCTGGACGTTCTTCTCCTTGCCCTGACCCAGTGCTAGTCGATGGTCAGGAAGAATTTGTGGTGGAAAGAACTCTAGATTCCAGGTTATACAGAAATCAGTTACAATATTTGATTAAATGGCAGGGCTACCCAGTGGAGGACAACTCATGGGAACCAGTCAATAACGTTAATGCTCCTCGTTTGCTCCGCCAGTTTCATCAGAGGTACCCAGACAAGCCTGGTCTGAGGCCATCCGGAGGTTGTCCCTAAGGGGGGAGTAATGTAAGGTTCTTTGTACATGTTCTTGAAACTCAGTTTTCCGTCAGCCATTTTGCTTTCTGTCTTGCTGCAGCTATCTTGCCCTCAGTCAATATGGAGTTTTCAGCTTTCATGTTCCCGCCCTGATTCTCTCCCTCTTGCTTCTTAAGCAGCCACAGCTGAGCAATCAGTGCTTCAGAATCTAGCCTGCAGTGAACCTGTGACCTGACTCCTGGAAGCCTTGGACTATGTACTCCAGCTATTCCTACTGAGGAACTCTGAACACTTGTGGACTCTGGAACCCTGCTCTTTGAAAGATCCACGTTTGCATGGACTTACGGTAACAGAGAAGAAGATCCTGAACCTGTTGTGGAGAGTGATTGCTGAGCTTAAGTTACTCTGGCCTGCTGTGTCTCCTGCTTCTGTATCTGCAAACTGTGTGACTATTTTTGCCACTTGTATGAAGTAATACAAGACCTTCTATATCAAACCTGTGTCTCATGTATTTTCATCGCACCCAAGCACAAGATGCTATATGAACTGTACTACATACATTACACTGATCTTATAAGGTCCAATGTACTTATGTCCCAATTTAGACGATGGAATCTTTAATTTAAGATTTCTGGTTGACAGCCAGACCAAATCTCCTACCTTGAAAGCTGGTGCAGGTTTACGAAATTTATCTGCTGCTTTCTTGTACCTTTCCTGAGCCAATTCTAGATTTTCCTTTAGAAGATCCATATTCTTTTGTAAAGAAGTGATTCTTTCAGCCACTGCCGGCAAGGGCGTATCTATGGGAAATCGAGGAAGAATGTTAGGATGATAACCTAGATTGGAGTAAAAAGGAGACTGCTTAGTGGAGGCGCTCTGAGAGTTGTTATAAGAGAACTCAGCCAGTGGAAGTAAATCCACCCAATCATCTTGTAGGTGGCAGATAAAGCAGCGGAGATACTGCTCCAGGGTCTGATTGGTTCGTTCTGTCTGTCCATTAGTCTGGGGATGAAAAGCAGAAGAAAGGTTTACTTTAATGTCCAATGCTGCACAGAAATTTTGCCAAAACCTTGAAGTGAATTGCACCCCTCGATCCGAAATGACCTCATCCGGTACTCCATGTAAGCGAAACACATTCTTAATCATCAAGTCTGATGTCTGTTTTGCAGTGGGTAAGCCGACACAAGGGATAAAATGAGCTGCCTTTGTTAGACGGTCAACCACCACTAGAATGGTGTTCTTCCCTTGAGAGGTTGGTAACTCCACAATGAAGTCCAAAGAAATGGATCCCCACGGGCGGGACGGGGTGGGAAGAGGTTGCAACAGACCAGTTGGTGAGGAGCGAGGTGTTTTGCATCTTGCACAGACTTCACATGAAGTGACATAGTTTAAAACATCTTTCCTGTAAGTGGGCCACCAAAAGAAATGAGAAAGAAATTCTTGTGTCTTTAGAATTCCCCTATGTCCGGCTATCTTGGAATCGTGGATTAGTTGCAATACTCTCAATCTGACTGTTTCAGGTATATACAGACGTTGTCCGTGAATCCACACACCATTCTTAAAGACAAGACTTTCGTCCCTTGGGGGTTAAGCCAACAAAGAATCCGCATGGTATGCTTCCTTGATGTCCTTAAGTAGGTCTTGATTATGAATCACTCCCAGGAATCTAGAGTCAGGAAGAATAGTCTTAGGAGGAGTAAGTGGACGTGTCTCTGCTGAATGAATCCTAGAGAGTGCATCAGCCTTTCCATTGCGCGATCCTGGTCTATAAGAAATGACAAAATTAAATTGGTTTAGGAAAAGATTCCAGCGAGCCTGGCGAGGAGTCAGGCACTTAGCCGACCTGATAAATTCAAGGTTACGATGGTCTGTCAGGATGACTATTTGCTGTGCAGTTCCCTGAAGAAGGTGTCTCCATTCCTTGAATGCGGCAATAATGGCCAAAAATTCTCTATTGCCCACATCGTAGTTCCTCTCAGCCGAAGACAACTGCTGGGAAAAGAAGGCACAGGGATGCAAGACATTCTTCTCACCTGTTCTCTGAGAGAGTATAGCTCCAACGGCACAGTCTGAAGCATCCACCTCTATTATGAAGGCAAGCTCGGGGTTGGGATGTACTAAGATAGGTGCGGTGGTAAATTTATCCTTTAAACAGGAAAAATGCTTCCTGAGCTTGCGGGGTCCAGGAGAACCTAGACTGTTTCCGGGTAAGTTGGGTGATAGGTGACACTACCTCAGAAAAATTTTTAATGAAACGTCTATAGAAGTTGGCAAACCCGATGAAGCGCTGCACCTCCTTCACATTTCTAGGAATTGGCCAATCCTTGATGGCTTGGGTCTTGCTTCCATCCATACTAATCCCTTGCGTAGATAGTACATACCCCAGAAATTGAATTTCGGTCCTATGGAATTCACACTTTTCAAGTTTGATGTAGAGATGGTTTTGTCTTAGGCGTTCTAAGACCATTCTCACATGTCCATGATGTTCCTCTGTGGAGTTAGTAAAAATTAGAATATCATCCAGATAAATCACCACAAATGTATCTAGGAGATCCCTGAAGATATCATTCACGAAGTGTTGGAAAGTGGCTGGGGCGGTACTCAGACCAAAAGGCATAACTAGATATTCAAAGTGTCCATAGCGTGACATGAAAGCGGTCTTCCATTCATCCCCAGGTCTAATACGGACCAAGTTATAGGCCCCACGGAGATCCAGTTTAGAGAAAATTTTGGCATGCCGCACTCTCTCCAACAACTCAGGGATTAAAGGCAATGGATAACGGTTTCTAATAGTAACCTTATTGAGTTCCCTATAGTCTATGCAGGGTCTCAGAGATCCATCTTTCTTCTTCACAAAGAAGATGGGTGCGCCTGCGGGAGATGAAGAGGGGCGTATGAAGCCCTTGGCTAAATTTTCGTCTATATAATCCTTCAAAGCTTTTAGCTCGGGCCCCGCTAGGGGGTAGATCTTACCAAAAGGTATCTCGGCTCCAGGCAATAATTCAATTGGACAATCATATGGACGGTGAGGAGGAAGCTGATCAGCGTTCTTCTTGTCACATAAATCCACATAGTCCTGGTATACAGCTGGTAGTTCAGGGACTGACATGGTTCCTTTAGGAACAGAGCAAGCTGAAACTCCTTGACTCATCTGTTTCTCCGGAAAGTGTAATTCCTTGGTCTCCCAGTTAATCGTAGGATTCTGCGCCTGCAGCCATGGTAGCCCTAGAATAATGGGAAAGTGGGGAGAAGAGATAAGCATAAAACACATTTTGTCCTGATGATCTTTACCCATAAGGACCCTCAAAGGCTCTGTTTCTTGATCCACTGGTCCAGAAGTCAGTAGAGAGCCATCCACAGTCTCCATCTGTACTGGAGTAGCCTTCTTCACTGAACGTATCCCTGTTTCAGAGCAAAGGAGATATCCATAAAATTTCCACTTGCTCCTGAGTCGATCATAGCAGAGCTAGACACCCAGACTGAGTCAACCAGAGTTTGATGGAAAGGAAGCAATGAGAATTGTTTCTTTTACAACTCAGCTGGGACATCGCTGAGGAAACTTGAAAAATTGCAGCGTTTATACCGTCATCGTCCCCAGAACTAACAGAGTTTAAGTCCGAGAAATCAAGATCTCTTGCAGCAGATCTCTCTGGAGCCTGAGGCTCGGACATGACAGAGCTCCTCTCGCAACACTCACAGTGAATGACTGCTGCAGTAGTCTTACGAGAACGGCTGGGGCAGTTTATAATGAAGTGCCCTGACTTACCACAGTAGAAACATAGATTTTCCTTTATACGATGTTCTTTGCGTGCATCACTAACCCGTCTTTGTAAAGAGTCCACCTGCATGGGTTCAGGTTCTGGTTCCCTAGTGATCCTACTCAAAGGTTCCTTAGCTGAAGAGGGAGGTAGTAAAAGGTTAGTGCGATTATTTTCGAACCATCTCTCTTGTCTGCGTTCAGTCAGACGAGCATCAATACGAATACAATAGTTAATAAAGTCACCTAACGCAGTGGGAGGGTCGGCACGAGCAAGTTCATCCTTAATCAGTGGAGACAACCCTTTTCGAAAAATAGATTTCTTAGCGGAAGTGTCCCAAGTGGTATCAAGAGCCCATCTCCTGAAATCCAGGGCATATTCGGCTACTGAACGCTTACCTTGGCGCAAAGTTAACATGGCTGCTTCAGCTGTTGCACCTCGATTGGGGTCATCAAACACCTGCCCCATGGCTGAAATAAAAGCATCAAGGTGATTCAAACAATCATCCTCAGTCTCATTCAGAGGGTTTGCCACATCAAAGCCTTATTGGTAAGCAACATGATTATAGTAAGCACTTTGGATCGTTCAGTGGGAAATTGTGAAGCATGTGCAGAGAAAAATAAATTGCATTGATTAATAAATCCCCTGAATTTCTCACGTTCACCGCCAAAACGAAAAGGAGGTAATTTGGGGATCCCAGAACTCGGGGTTATGGCAGGAGCCTGGGCTCGTTCCTCTAGAGCCTCAATCCTGGCTCGCAATTCCTGGGTAGTCTGTCCAAACACTTGCAAATTATGATTAGTGAGGTCCTGTAGGCTTGCAAAACGGGTTTTTAAAGTCTGTACATCTGAAAGGAATGTATCAATCACTCCGCAAAGTTCCTTTATGCGGGCCTCCATCTTCCAGATCTTTTAAGGCAGAAGTGCTGGAAGGAGAAGAGGAAAGGAAAAAAAACAAAAAACAATAGTGTTTACCTGTGGTAACACTGCAGAGTAAAATTTTAAGGGAATGCGCTCACCTGGAATGGTTGTGGGGTGGATCGGGGTTGTGTTCCATATACCAGGACATACATCTGTTGAGGTAACAATTGTTCCTGCTAAGGCGCTACTTGTAGTAGAGTTATATACATTCTTGTGCACTAAGCCACTATGATAGATAATTGCAGTGAACCATTAGGAGGCACTTGTACTTATACATATGTATATGTGAACATGACCTGATCCTTTTTCTAGTATGCATATCATTGGTCTGAATTATTGGTCCCTTATTTGTACCATTCACTTATCCTGCTATTTTTAATGTTGATGAATAAAAGGTTTTTTTATGGGACATTTTGGCTGCTTTGGGTTCTTTTGGTATTGTAGCTTGGCTTGTTGCAGTTTCCCATAGTCCTATTCACCATATATATATATATATATATTATATATATATATATATATATATAACATCATTACATTGTGGGTATTGGTGATGTTGTCCTTCCATACTTTGTTACTTGTATCAGTCACTCCGCAAAGTTCCTTTATGCGGGCCTCCATCTTCCAGATCTTTTAAGGCAGAAGTGCTGGAAGGAGAAGAGGAAAGGAAAAAAACAAAAAACAATAGTGTTTACCTGTGGTAACACTGCAGAGTAAAATTTAAGGGAATGCGCTCACCTGGAATGGTTGTGAGAAGTCACAACCACTGTCATCACATAAGGTATTTAAACGGACATCTGATATCCACAGTCACAGCAGACACGGCTTTCCCAGACCCAGCAGACACTAAACATTGGCTCCTGAATCTTGTCATGTATAGTGTACAGTTCCTATAGCGTCTTGTGCTAGGGTGCGAGGAAAACACAGGAGACACAGGTTGAAATGAAATGACTTGTATTACTTCATACAAGCATGCTGAAAAGTTCACACAGTTTGCAGGAACAGAGACAGGAGACACAGCAGGCCAGAGTAATTTCAAGCACTACAATAAATCTCCAAAGCAGGTTCAGGATCTCTTCTCTGTACCGTAATTCCTCTGCAAACATGGATTCACCAAACAGCAGGTTTCCAGAGTCCAAAAGTGTTCAAAGGTTCCTCAGTAGGGAATAGCGGGAGTACAAGTTCAAGGTTTCCAGGAGTCAGGTCACAGGCTGACTGAGGCTTGATTCAGGAGCACTGATTGTTCAGCTGAGGCTGCTTAAGAAGCAAGAGGGAAGAATCAGGGCGGGAACATGAAAACTGGAACTCCATATTAACTGAGGGCAAGAGCTGCAGAAAGACAGAAAGCAAAATGGCCGACGGCCGGCGGAAAACTGAGTTTCAAGGAACATGTCAACAGAGACAAAGAACCTTACAGGGATCCTAGGTTCCACAACCGGCAACCTAGCAAGATAGGTAGCAATACTCCGAACTTCAGTGGCAAGCTGATCCACACGGCCAGACAACTGTGCAAACTCCATTGAGAGAAAAAAAAAATCCTCCTCAGCACCCAGAGAAAAAGAGGGAAATGCAACAAACAGAGAAAAAAAAAATTTCTGACAACCTCCTTTTTTCTTTTTCCTTTTACTATTTTTCCCTTCTGTTGAGTACCATATAATTTTCAGTTTGGCCGGTGATACTGTTATGATTTGGTAGCTGAGGAGAGCAAGCAAAAAAGACAAAACACCAGAGAGGTTGGAATCTACTGGATTGCAGTACCCTGACTAACCACCACAACTAAAGGCAGCCGTGGAGCGTACCTACGTTGGTCCTAGACGGCTCGTCACAGCCTGAGAGGTTAACTACACCTAAAGATAGAAAGAGGAAAAGCTATCTGCCCCGGAGCAGATCCCCAAAGAACATAGAAGCCCCCAAACATGTAATGGCGGTTAGACAAGAGGAAATACAGACACAGACAGAAAATAGTATGAGCAAACGTTGGAACCCAATCTTCCTAGACCGAAAAGGATAGGAAGGACACTTACTGCAATCCCAAAAAACCCTAAAAAGTACCAACTCTACTAATTGCAAAAACACCTGAGATCACACGACCTCTACCACCTAAATTAGTTCTCTGGTGTAACAAAAACTAAGCCGCAACCACTGAAGAAAAACTGGAAAAGGCAAATGAACAAACAACAGTGGCTCAGACAAACTGAGAGGAGCACAAGCCCCCGGAGGGGACCTGACTGACCTCCACAAAAGTGCAGGAAACAATGCAAAAAGCAAGCTCAAAAATAAAAACAGAAAATGTCTTATCTGAGAGCAGGAGAAGAGGCAAGATTCAGCAAGCTTCCAAGTGAACCAGGAACCACAGTTGAGACAAGAACAATTTATCACCGGCAACCCTGATGGGAGGGAACCTCCCTTATATAGGACCAGTCTGTAACTCTTGATTGCCAATCTTCACTAAATGGTTCAGCACTGTCTGCAACCACCAGAGGGAGCTTCTGCTCAGAACTCATTTCTAACACATTCACAACAGGAGACCATGTGGACCATGCATACAAGGATGGGGACCATATATACCAGCATGCCAACATATTCACCAGGATGATGGACATATATACCAGGATGGGGGACAGTACTACATAATGAAGGGGGAGAGGGACAATTCATAAGTCTTTATAGAATATAAAGACTTATGGGGCCCATACATCTGACCAACGATTGTGGTGGGGGCAGGTCCAAATTTCACACTGGGGCCCATTGGACTCCAGTTACATCACTGCAAAAACATATCATACGTTCTCAGCAAAAACACAAGGTTGTACAAGTGACAGAATCTCACCTTTCTGCTTTGCCTTCAGAGCTTCCAGGAACAACTATATTTGCCAGCAGCACCCTGTTTTTGGTGGGCTCCCACTGAGATGACAATGTATTAGATGTGACCTGCAGTCCCATGTAATCCACAGAAAATACAGTGATACTTTTGTGAGTACTGATAGCAGTGATGGCTCCTCTGGATCACACTGTGTCTGGACTATTTAGAAAAACTACTAAAAAAGACTCAACGTCTCCAAAAATTCAATTTAAACAGCAAACAAAAAGGCAGCAACACTTACCTGCCTAGATCTTGGAACAAATGCACTACAGGGTGCAGCCAGCCCATAAAGCAAGATGTTAGCAACACAGGTGTAAAACAACAGATCTACAGCCAATCTCCACATACCCATTCGAGGAGGGGGCGACTGCCATTTTTCTGGGTGCAGCCAAGCCCAAACACGTCTGGTCTCGCATGAGGGGTGTTCACACTGTGATGCATTGAGAGTGTACTGGCCAGCCCGCCTAATCGAAAAGTAGGGGCGTGATTGACAGGCTGCGAACCAGACACTATGCAGTACCCTTGTGTGAACAACACCTTATGCGGGCCTTTATTGTGCAATTGTATGCTGGGCAGTAGCCCCTCCTCGAATGGGTATGTGGAGAGTGGCTGTTGATCTGGTGTTTTGCACCTGTGTTGCTAACATCTTGCTTTGTGGGCTGGCTGCACCCTATAGTGCATTTGTTCCAAGATCTGGGCACATACAGTAAGTGTTGCTGCCTTTTTGTTTGCTGTTCACACTGCTTCTGGTTCTGCATGTGCTGCTGTTCTGGGCTGATGGGAGAAGCAAGGCAGAATCAGTGAGAGATGAGACCAGACTATATCTATGGATTGCTGATAATGACCGACTGCTACAAACCACAGATCTTCATCATTTTTGCAGTTTTGCACTAGGTCAACTGTAAATCACAATATCATAGATCTGAAACTTTTTGATGTTTCAATTGGCAATTTTCCGTGTGGGCAATTTTCCATGTGGGCAATTTTGCGTGTGGGCAATTTTCGGTATGGGAAATTTTCCATTTGGGCAATTTTGCGTGTGGGCAATTTTCCATGTGGGCAATTTTCAATAAGGGGAATTTTCTGTGTGGGCATTTTTCCTGTGGGCAATTTTCCTGTGGGCTATTTTCCTGTGGGCAAATTTCCTGTGGGGATTTTTCAGGGAACCAGCAGCCATAAGAATTTGAAACAGATGTCTTTTTACTGAAGGTAATGTGACAAATTATTATTTACAAACAGCAGTAAACTGAGGAGCAGGATTACACTCATGGTTGATAATTGAGGTGTACCTGCAGACAGGCAGATATTAGTAACCTCTGGTTTTATTAAGTTTGAATATTTCTTCTTCAGCACTGTGCTCTGTTTCTACCCTGAGGTCAGGTATGGACTGAGGCTGAAATTCAGCCCTGGCATTTGAAATCACACAGGCCCATGTTGTCTCCATCCCCAAGAACCAGATGGTATATATTACCCTGGATGGAGGAAAGGAAGATTTACTACTACACCAATATTTCTAATGATACCCGTGGCCTGCTGGGGTAAGTGACTGAGTCATCGAACTTGTGCTCCATCACAACACCAATTCTGTTAACAACGTAGCAGACAAGGCAGCCCACGATTAGACAGGCCTTTCTGGCATTTGCTAGAATTGGCAGATGGCCAGTCTGGCCCTGCCTGGGGTAAATCTTCCTCCTAATGGTCCAATGCTAGTCTTCTTCATATGGACTATTAACTTCCCTTTTCGTGGCAGTCCCCTTTTTATGCTAATCCAGCAGTGAGAAAGTAAGTAATTCCTTAATCTACAAAATGGCTTCCTCTTCTCAAGATATCCGACCACCAACTGCTACTTCAAATTTAAAACTCTCCCCAGGACTTGGCTCCTCCCCTTCTATGTGACCGTAGAGCTGCAGTCATTGGCTGACTAATCTGAGGCATTTATCCAGAACCTTCTGCATATTAAAACAGAACTGGGTCACCTGATCAACCTGGGAAGGAGAAGATTAACCCGTTCTGTGCTGCCTGTCAGCAAGATTCACAATGTACTTAAAATGCACATAAAAATTCATAGCATTTATATGAAAACACACTATATATACAGTATCCCATAGAAATGGCCACTTTGTGGGATGCCACAGTAGCACACAGCAAAAACAGTTCAATGTAGGCCTGAAATGCCACAATTTTTAGCCCACAGGTAGATGAGGCGTGTGACAGAGATACCACACTGTAAAATATGTGGCCTGTATTTTTACTTTTTTAAAGGAAAATAGTGTTAAGAACTAGGGTAACATACAGCACAAACAACTGAATGGAGGCCTGAAATGCCACAATGTGCAGCCAAAGGATAGCTGGAGTCATGTGAAGGAAATACCACACTTGTAAAATATGTGGTCTGTATTTTCTTTTTTACAGCAAAATAGTGTCACTAACTAGGGTAGCACACAGCAAAAACAGTTCAATGTAGGCCTGAAATGCCACAATTTTAAGCACACAGATAGATCAGGCGGGTGATGGAGAAACCACACTGTATGTAGCCTGTATTTTTATTTTTTTTACAGCAAAATAGTGTCAAGAACTAGGGTAACATACAGCAAAAACAGTTGAATGGAGGCCTGAAATGCCACAATTTGTAGCCCACAGATAGATGAGGAGTGTGACGGAGATATCACACTGTACAATATGTGGCCTGTATTTTTATTTTTTTACAGAAAAATAGTGTCAAAAACTAGGGTAGCATACAGCAAAAACAGTTGAATGGAGGCCTGAAATGCCACAATTTGTAGCCTACAGATAGATGAGGAGTGTGATGGAGATACCATACTGTAAAATATATTATTATTATTATTATTATTACACATTTATATAGCGCCATTTATTCCATGGCGCTTTACATATGAAAAGGGAAAATATAGACAGGTACAATAAACGTGTGCTAGACAAGGGACACACAAGTACAGAAGGAGAGATATGGCCTGTATTTTTCTTTTTTTAACAGCAAAATAGTTTCAAGAACTAGGGTAACACACAGCAAAAACAGGGGGTAGCCGAGACCCCAGAGAACATGAATCGGGTCGATTTTTACTGACCTCGCTTTTGCGATTGCCGTTATTAACTCTATAACGGCGATCGCAAAAAAAAGCGATTTTCCCTTTAATTTCTCCTCTGATGTGATCGCACATCAGAGGGGAGAGAAATAGGGTCCCCAGGACCCCGATACCCACCCGGTACCTGTAGGTGTTCCCCCATGGCCCCTCTGTGCTCCTGCAGCGCCCCCTGTAGTCTAATCCTCAGTCCTCTTCACCCTGTAAAAAAAAATGGCTGGTGCATGCGCAGTGCGCCCGCCGACTCTGCCTGGCGGCAGATTCAAAAAATTAATGACTCCATTGATTCTCTAAAAGTACATTTTGATCACTGTGATAAACTATCACAGTGATCAAAATAAAAAAAACAGTACATAAACCCCCCTTTATCAGCCCCTTTGTTAGGGACATATAATAAAATAAAGAAATTTTATTTATTTTTATTTTTCCATTAGGGTTAGGGTTATAATTAGGGTTAGGGTTACAATTAGGGTTAGGGTTAACATTAGGGCTAGGCTGGGTTCATACTGCGTTATGGCAGTCGGTTAGACGGACTGCATTACACCGCGGTGTAACGCAGTCCGTTAACGCTGCCATTCACCCCCATTTGAGGGCGCATCGCGACGCATGCCGTAAAGCGGCATGCATTCGCGACGTGCCGTCATTCAGTGACGGAGCCTCGGACGCGGCTTGCAGCGCCTGGGCTCCGTCACCGCTAGCGCAGATGAATCATCTGCTGATTCCTCTGCGCTAGCGGGTATAGCATAACGCGATCGCGTTATGCTATACCGTTACCAGCCCGTCAACGCTATGTGTTGAACGGGCTGGTAAAACGCAATATGATCCTAGCCTTAGTGTTAGGGTTATAATTAGGGTTAGGGTTGGAATTAGGGTTAGGGTTACAATTAGGGTTAGGGTTGCAATTAGAGTTGGGATTAGGGTTAGGGTTGGGATTAGGGTTAGGGGTGTGTTGGGGTTAGGGTTGGAGCTAGAATTGAGGGGTTTCCACTATTTAGGCACATCAGGGGGTCTCCAAACACGACGTGGCGTTCAAAAAGTCAAATGGCGCTCCTGTCACGGGTGTGTCGCGGCGGAGATCGTCGCGATTGCACACCCTGACTTCGCACAGCTGAGTTTCTGGTGCTGGGTGTTTTTCGGCACTGAGGGAGTTAATTCTTTCTCTCTCGGTGCTGGACTGACCAGCCTCGCCCAGCTGCGATTGATGTTTTGTTAATTAGCTTCCTTCATATACCTGCTGGTCTGCTAGGGAAGTTGCCGGTGAAAGCATTCATTTAGACCAGCAGAGCGGATCTTTTCTGAGAAGACTTAAGCTAAGAGTGCCTGTTGTGGTTTTTCCTCTCCTCGCTTATTGTTTATCTCCTTAACCTTTTGTGTTCCTCTGTAGTGGAAGTTTTGTATGCAAGGCAGTGTTTTCTTTACCCCTTGTCTGTCTCGTTTGTCTTAGACTGTGTGTAAGCTGTGACTTGCCCATTCCCTGTGGTGGTAATCAGGGTCCTTCTCAGGACTAGATTACAATGGTCAGGGATCTACAGGAGACAGGGTTACGCTGGCGGCCTGGACCTCTGTACCATTAACAGTACCTCCAGGTAGAGGGACTAGTCAGGACCCCAGTTCAGGGTCAGCATAGACCCGGTCCACCTCTATCCTGAGACAGCGTGACACGTACACAGTATAGACCCACAATACATAGGATATTATGTCAGGTAAGACATTGCTGGCAGATACTATGTATACTATTGATATTTTCTATTATATGAAATATTGAATGTTGTCACATTAGATATATGTTACTATCATAGAATATATCTGTTATACGTCGTGACATTTTCACCGGCCACTTTAAAAGATTCTCCCCAGCTACCATGGATCCAGTAGCCCAGTTAGCTCAGCAGTTGCAGAGTTTGTCCATGGAGCTGACGGACGTTAAGTCCAAGGTTTTGTACCCCCGGGAGCAAACCAGATCTGAACCTAAAGTAGCTCTCCCGGACAGGTTCACTGGTGGGCGGGACAAATTTTTTACCTTCCGGGAGGCATGTAAATTATATTTTCGGCTACGGCCTCGGTCTTCGGGGAGTGAAGATCAGAGGGTGTGAATTGTCATCTCGCTCTTACAAGGGGAGCCTCAATCCTGGGCGTTCTCTCTTCCTCCGGACTCCCGGCTCTCCAGTCAGTAGATCGATTTTTTACAGCCCTGGGTCTGGTATATGATGACCCGGATCGGGTCTCCCTTGCTGAAATGAAGTTACGTAAGATACAGCAGGGAGATCGTCCGGCGGAGGAATTTTCTTCTGAGTTCCGTAGATGGGCCACAGATACTCAGTGGAATGACCCAGCTCTTAGGAGCCAGTTTTGTCAAGGATTATCTGACAAATTAAAAGATGTGTTGGCTCAGTATGATTCTCCCCCGTCACTGGAGGCCGCTATGGCCCTTGCTATTCGCATTGATAGACGGCTTCGGGAGAGGTGCGAGGTAACTCCGCCCCCTGTGAGGACTCCAACTTCTACTATAGTCCCTTATATTGAGGTTCCCCTGGTTTGTTCTGAGGAGCCTATGCAGTTAGGAGGGACATCGTTTCGAGGGAGGGGATCGGCGGTGCGCCGCAAGACAGGAAAGTGTTACTTCTGCGAGAGAAAGGGACATTTTGTTGGGGGGTGTCCATCCCATACTTTGCTGAGTAAGGAGTCGCCGGAAAACTGTTGATCCCAGGTTGTGTGGTGGACGACAATCTGGGAGTATGTATTTCGTCCCCAAGTCCGTCTCAGTTTCTCGTACCAGCGGAGGTGGTGGTAGGTACGAGAACTGAGAGGATTTCTGTTCTTCTGGATAGTGGGGCCGCGGCTAATCTGGTGGACGCTCGGTTTGCCCAGGTGCAAGGTATGCAACTGAGTGTATTGGCCAAACCTATCCCTATATTCTCTATTGACGCCAGGCCTCTCGGTCAAGGTAGCTTTGTGCAAGCCGTGCATAACATAGACCTTCGAGTGGGGGCAATACATAAAGAACTATTGTCTTGTTATGTGTTGGAGGGCCTTCCCACTCCTATTGTGTTGGGACTTCCTTGGTTACCTAAACATAACCCAGTTATTAATTGGCAATCCAGAGAGATAAGCCAGTGGGGTGAATTTTGCAATAGTAACTGCATGAACACGGTCATCGGTGCGGTCGTGCCTAGATCCTTACCTCCTTTTCTGGAGGACTTTGAGGATGTGTTTTCAGAGGAAGGGTGTCAAGAATTACCTCCTCATCGCGCGTATGACTGTGCTATAAAATTGCTTCCTGATGCTAAGTTACCAAAATCTAGGTTATATAACCTTTCTGGTCCTGAGAGGCAAGCTATGAAGGATTATATTTCGGAAAGTCTGGCCAAGGGGCATATTAGACCTTCATCTTCCCCAGTGGCCGCGGGGTTCTTCTTTGTGAAGAAAAAAGATGGAGGCCTACGCCCTTGCCTGGTTTTCCGTGAGCTTAATCGGATTACGGTCCGAGATCCGTATCCGCTCCCACTTATTCCTGATCTCTTCAATCAGATTGTGGGCGCCAAATGGTTCTCTAAGTTGGATCTCAGGGGGGCGTATAATCTGATTAGGATAAAGGAGGGGGATGAGTGGAAGACGGCGTTTAACACTCCGGAGGGACATTATGAGAACCTTGTCATGCCTTTCGGTCTGACTACTGCCCCGGCGGTGTTTCAACATTTTGTTAATGACATCTTTCGCCACCTAATGGGACAGTTTGTTGTCATTTATATAGATGACATCTTAATTTACTCGCCGGATCTTGTGTCTCATCAGGAGCATGTGAGACAGGTGTTGCAGATCTTGCGAGACAATAAACTGTACGCCAAATGGGAGAAGTGTGTATTCGCCGTACAAGAACTTCAGTTTTTAGGATTCCTGGTGTCAGCTTCCGGTTTCCGTATGGACCCTGGGAAAGTGAAGGCTGTGCTTGAATGGGATCGGCCAGAGGATCTTAAACCACTGCAGCGTTTCCTGGGGTTTGCTAACTACTACCGGAAATTTATTCGTAATTTCTCATCCGTTGTCAAACCTCTCACTGACATGACAAAAAAAGGGACGGATTTTTCTAGGTGGTCTGACAAAGCTTGTCAAGCATTTTCCTCCTTGAAAAAATGTTTTGCTTCAGCACCCATACTCATCCAACCTGATGCATCACAACCGTTCATTGTGGAGGTAGACTCATCTGACGTAGGAGTGGGTGCGGTATTATCTCAAGGTCCGTCCCCTGGTAAATGGCATCCGTGCGCTTTCTTCTCTAAAAAATTGTCGTCCGCCGAGAGGAATTATGATGTCGGCAATAGGGAACTCTTGGCCATTAAGTTGGCTTTTGAAGAGTGGCGTCACTTTTTGGAGGGGGCAGTCCACCCGGTCACCGTCATTACTGATCACAAGAACCTGCTGTATTTAGAGTCTGCAAAACGTCTGAATTCCAGACAAGCTAGATGGTCGTTGTTTTTTACCAGGTTTAATTTTGTCGTCACATATCGTCCTGGGTCAAAAAATGTAAAGGCTGATGCCTTATCTCGTAGTTTCCCGGGGGCCGGGAAGACGGATGACCCGGTTCCTATTCTTCAGGAGGGAGTTGTGGTGTCGGCTGTATGCTCTGAGCTTGAGGAGGAGGTATTGGAGGCTCAGGGGGACGCCCCTGTAGGACCTCCAGGGAGACTGTTTGTTCCAGATCAGTTAAGACAAAAGGTTATCGAGGCACATCATAATTCTGCTTTGGCAGGACACCCAGGGAGTAAAGCAACTGTAGATCTCGTTTCGAGCCGGTTTTGGTGGCCTAACTTAAATAAAGAGGTGGTAACTTTTGTCGCGTCCTGTGGGGTATGTGCGCGCTCTAAGACCCCACATACCCGTCCGTCTGGGGCCCTTTTACCGTTGAAAATCCCGGAGCGTCCATGGACCCATCTGTCTATGGACTTCATTACGGACCTCCCTCCGTCTTCAGGTAAAACTGTCATACTAGTTGTAGTTGACAGGTTCAGCAAAATGGCACATTTTATTGCTCTTCCTGCTCTTCCTAATGCTAAAACTCTGGCGCAGGTGTTCATTGGAGAGATTGTGAGACTTCACGGGTTGCCTTCCGATGTGGTGTCGGATCGGGGGTCTCAGTTTGTGTCCAAATTCTGGAAGGCATTTTGTTCACGGCGGGGGATGCAGTTGTCATTTTCTTTGGCTTTTCATCCGCAGACTAATGGTCAGACAGAGCGTCTGAATCAGAGCTTAAAGACATATCTCCGGTGTTTTGTCTCAGAGAACCAAGAGGACTGGTCTTCTTTCTTGCCTCTGGCAGAGTTCGCTCTTAACAATAGGCGGAGCGAGTCCACTGGTAAGTCCCGTTTTTTGGGGCATATGGTTTTCACCCCCAGTTTTGTACTTTCAATGGGGGGGGCTCTTCTGGGGTTCCTGAGGAGGAACGATTTTCGTCGTCACTTGCTTCAGTGTGGAGAGGAGTGCTTAATAATCTGAGCACTATGGGGAACCGATACAAACGTATGGCTGATAGGAGGAGAGTGTCTGGTCCGGACCTAAGTGTGAACGATCTAGTATGGTTGTCTACCAAGAATATAAAACTTAAGGTTCCCTCCTGGAAACTCGGTCCCAGATTCATCGGGCCATACAGGATCAGTTCAATAATTAATCCGGTGGCTTTCCGTCTTGACCTCCCTCCTACGTTTAAAATCCACAATGTGTTTCACAAATCGTTGCTTAAGAGGTACGTGGCACCAGTTATACCGTCACCTCTACCTCCTCCTCCAGTGGTGGTCAATGGTAATTTGGAGTTTCAGGTATCGAAGATCATTGACTCACGTCTGAATCGCCGGTCCCTTCAGTACCTTGTTCATTGGAGGGGGTATGGTCCTGAGGAGAGGATGTGGGTTTCTGCGTCGGATATTAACGCAGACCGATTGGTTCGGGCCTTCCACGCTACTCACCCAGATAGACCAGGCCCTGAGGGTCCAGAGGCCCCTCGTAGAAGGGGGGTTACTGTCACGGGTGTGTCGCGGCGGAGATCGTCGCGATTGTACACCCTGACTTCGCACAGCTGAGTTTCTGGTGCTGGGTGTTTTTCGGCACTGAGGGAGTTAATTCTTTCTATCTCGGTGCTGGACTGACCAGCCTCGCCCAGCTGCGATTGATGTTTTGTTAATTAGCTTCCTTCATATACCTGCTGGTCTGCTGGGGAAGTTGCCGGTGAAAGCATTCATTCAGACCAGCAGAGCGGATCTTTTCTGAGAAGACTTAAGCTAAGAGTGCCTGTTGTGGTTTTTCCTCTCCTCGCTTATTGTTTATCTCCTTAACCTTTTGTGTTCCTCTGTAGTGGAAGTTTTGTATGCAAGGCAGTGTTTTCTTTACCCCTTGTCTGTCTCGTTTATCTTAGACTGTGTGTAAGCTGTGACTTGCCCATTCCCTGTGGTGGTAATCAGGGTCCTTCTCAGGACTAGATTACAGTGGTCAGGGATCTACAGGAGACAGGGTTACGCTGGCGGCCTGGACCTCTGTACCATTAACAGTACCTCCAGGTAGAGGGACTAGTCAGGACCCCAGTTCAGGGTCAGCATAGACCCCGGTCCACCTCTATCCTGAGACAGCGTGACACGTACACAGTATAGACCCACAATACATAGGATATTATGTCAGGTAAGACATTGCTGGCAGATACTATGTATACATATTGATATTTTCTATTATATGAAATATTGAATGTTGTCACATTAGATATATGTTACTATCATAGAATATATCTGTTATACGTCGTGACAGCTCCCTCCCTTCCGAGCCCTGCCGTGTTTGCTCAAACAGTGGTTTACCCCAACATATGGGGTATCAGCGCACTCAGGACAAATTGCACACCAATTTTGGGGTTCTAATTTCTCCTGTTACCTGTCATGTATAGTGTACAGTTCCTATAGCGTCTTGTGCTTGGGTGCGAGGAAACACAGGAGACATAGGTTGAAATGAAATGACTTGTATTACTTCATACAAGCATGCTGAAAAGTTCACACAGTTTGCAGGAACAGCGACAGGAGACACAGCAGGCCAGAGTAACTTCAAGCACTACAATAAATCTCCAAAGCAGGTTCAGGATCTCTTCTCTGTACCGTAATTCCTCTGCAAACATGGATTCACCAAACAGCAGGTTTCCAGAGTCCAAAAGTGTTCCAAGGTTCCTCAGTAGGGAATAGCTGGAGTACAAGTCCAAGGCTTCCAGGAGTCAGGTCACAGACTGACTGAGGCTTGATTCAGGAGCACTGATTGTTCAGCTGAGGCTGCTTAAGAAGCAAGAGGGAAGAATCAGGGCGGGAACATGAAAACTGGAAACTCCATATTAACTGAGGGCAAGAGCTGCAGAAAGACAGAAAGCAAAATGGCCGACGGAAAACTGAGTTTCAAGGAACATGTCAATAGAGACAAAGAACCTTACATTACTCCCCCCTTAGGGACAACCTCCGGATGACCTCAGACCAGGCTTGTCAGGGTACCTCTGATGAAACTGGCGGAGCAGGCGAGGAGCATTTACATTATTGACTGGTTCCCATGAGTTGTCCTCCACTGGGTAGCCCTGCCATTTAATCAAATATTGCAACTGATTTCTGTACAACCTGGAATCTAGAATCCTTTCCACCATAAATTCTTCCTGACCATCGACCAGCACTGGGTCAGGGCAAGGAGAAGAACGTCCAGGAAACGTATTGGGTGTTGCAGCCTTTAGTAGGGATACATGAAAGACAGGGTGGATTCTCATAGTTCTGGGCAGTTGAAGACGACAAGCAACAGCACTTATAATCTTATTGATCTTATAAGGTCCAATGTACTTATGTCCCAATTTAGACGATGGAATCTTTAATTTAAGATTTCTGGTTGACAGCCAGACCAAATCTCCTACCTTGAAAGCTGGTGCAGGTTTACAAAATTTATCTGCTGCTTTCTTGTACCTTTCCTGAGCCAATTCTAGATTTTCCTTTAGAAGATCCATATTCTTTTGTAAAGAAGTGATTCTTTCAGCCACTGCCGGCAAGGGCGTATCTATGGGAAATCGAGGAAGAATGTTAGGATGATAACCTAGATTGGAGTAAAAAGGAGACTGCTTAGTGGAGGCGCTCTGAGAGTTGTTATAAGAGAACTCAGCCAGTGGAAGTAGATCCACCCAATCATCCTGTAGGTGGCAGATAAAACAGCGGAGATACTGCTCCAGGGTCTGATTGGTTCGTTCTGTCTGTCCATTAGTCTGGGGATGAAAAGCAGAAGAAAGGTTTACTTTAATGTCCAATGCTGCACAGAAATTTTGCCAAAACCTTGAAGTGAATTGCACCCCTCCATCCGAAATGACCTCATCCGGTACTCCATGTAAGCGAAACACATTCTTAATCATCAAGTCTGATGTCTGTTTTGCAGTGGGTAAGCCGACACAAGGGATAAAATGAGCTGCCTTTGTTAGACGGTCAACCACCACTAGAATGGTGTTCTTCCCTTGAGAGGTTGGTAACTCCACAATGAAGTCCATAGAAATGGATCCCCACGGGCGGGACGGGGTGGGAAGGGGTTGCAACAGACCAGTTGGTGAGGAGCGAGGTGTTTTGCATCTTGCACAGACTTCACATGAAGTGACATAGTTTAAAACATCTTTCCTGTAAGTGGGCCACCAAAAGAAACGAGAAAGAAATTCTTGTGTCTTTAGAATTCCCCTATGCCCGGCTATCTTGGAATCGTGGATGAGTTGCAATACTCTCAATCTGACTGTTTCAGGTATATACAGACGTTGTCCCTGAATCCACACACCATTCTTAAAACAAGACTTACGTCCCTTGGGGGTTGAGCCAACAAAGAATCCGCATGGTATGCTTTCTTGATGTCCTTAAGTAGGTCTTGATTATGAATCACTCCCAGGAATCTAGAGTCAGGAAGAATAGTCTTAGGAGGAGTAAGTGGACGTGTCTCTGCTGAATGAATCCTAGAGAGTGCATCAGCCTTTCCATTGCGCGATCCTGGTCTATAAGAAATGACAAAATTAAATTGGTTTAGGAAAAGATTCCAGCGAGCCTGGCGAGGAGTCAGGCACTTAGCCGACCTGATAAATTCAAGGTTACGATGGTCTGTCAGGACGACTATTTGCTGTGCAGTTCCCTGAAGAAGGTGTCTCCATTCCTTGAAGGCGGCAATAATGGCCAAAAATTCTCTATTGCCCACATCGTAGTTCCTCTCAGCCGAAGACAACTGCTGGGAAAAGAAGGCACAGGGATGCAAGACATTCTTCTCACCTGTTCTCTGAGAGAGTATAGCTCCAACGGCACAGTCTGAAGCATCCACCTCTATTATGAAGGCAAGCTCGGGGTTGGGATGTACTAAGATAGGTGCGGTGGTAAATTTATCCTTTAAACAGGAAAATGCTTCCTGAGCTTGCGGGGTCCAGGATAACCTAGACTGTTTCCGGGTAAGTTGGGTGATAGGTGACACTACCTCAGAAAAATTCTTAATGAAACGTCTATAGAAGTTGGCAAACCCGATGAAACGCTGCACCTCCTTCACATTTCTAGGAATTGGCCAATCCTTGATGGCTTGGGTCTTGCTTCCATCCATACTAATCCCTTGCGTAGATAGTACATACCCAGAAATTGAATTTCGGTCATATGGAATTCACATTTTTCAAGTTTGATGTAGAGATGGTTTTGTCTTAGGCGTTCTAAGACCATTCTCACATGTCCATGATGTTCCTCTGTGGAGTTAGAAAAAATTAGAATATCATCCAGATAAATCACCACAAATGTATCTAGGAGATCCCTGAAGATATCATTCACGAAGTGTTGGAAAGTGGCTGGGGCGGTACTCAGACCAAAAGGCATAACTAGGTATTCAAAGTGTCCATAGCGTGACCTGAAAGCAGTCTTCCATTCATCCCCAGGTCTAATACGGACCAAGTTATAGGCCCCACGGAGATCCAGTTTAGAGAAAATTTTGGCATGCCGCACTCTCTCCAACAACTCAGGGATTAAAGGCAATGGATAACGGTTTCTAATAGTAACCTTATTGAGTTCCCTATAGTCTATGCAGGGTCTCAGAGATCCATCTTTCTTCTTCACAAAGAAGATGGGTGCACCTGCGGGAGATGAAGAGGGGCGTATGAAGCCCTTGGCTAAATTTTCGTCTATATAATCCTTCAAAGCTTTTAGCTCGGGCCCCGCTAGGGGGTAGATCTTACCAAAAGGTATCTCGGCTCCAGGCAATAATTCAATTGGACAATCATATGGACGGTGAGGAGTAAGCTGATCAGCGTTCTTCTTGTCACATAAATCCACATAGTCCTGGTATACAGCTGGTAGTTCAGGGACTGACATGGTTCCTTTAGGAACAGAGCAAGCTGAAACTCCTTGACTCATCTGTTTCTCCGGAAAGTGTAATTCCTTGGTCTCCCAGTTAATCGTAGGATTCTGCGCCTGCAGCCATGGTAGCCCTAGAATAATGGGAAAGTGGGGAGAAGAGATAAGCAAAAAAGACATTTTCTCCTGATGATCTTTACCCATAAGGACCCTCAAAGGCTCTGTTTCTTGATCCACTGGTCCAGAAGTCAGTAGAGAGCCATCCACAGTCTCCATCTGTACTGGAGTAGCCTTCTTCACTGAACGTATCCCCTGTTTCAGAGCAAAGGAGATATCCATAAAATTTCCACTTGCTCCTGAGTCGATCATAGCAGAGCTAGACACCCAGACTGAGTCAACCCAGAGTTTGATGGAAAGGAAGCAATGAGAATTGTTTCTTTTACAACTCAGCTGGGACACCGCTGAGGAAACTTGAAAAATTGCAGCGTTTATACTGTCATCGTCCCCAGAACTAACAGAGTTTAAGTCTGAGAAATCAAGATCTCTTGCAGCAGATCTCTCTGGAGCCTGAGGCTCGGACATGACAGAGCTCCTCTCGCAACACTCACAGTGAATGACTGCTGCAGTAGTCTTACGAGAACGGCTGGGGCAGTTTATAATGAAGTGCCCTGACTTACCACAGTAGAAACATAGATTTTCCTTTATACGATGTTCTTTGCGTGCATCACTAACCCGTCTTTGTAAAGAGTCCACCTGCATGGGTTCAGGTTCTGGTTCCCTTGTGATCCTACTCAAAGGTTCCTTAGCTGAGGAGGGAGGTAGTAAAAGGTTAGTGCGATTATTTTCGAACCATCTCTCTTGTCTGCGTTCAGTCAGACGAGCATCAATACGGATACAATAGTTAATAAAGTCACCTAACGCAGTGGGAGGGTCGGCACGAGCAAGTTCATCCTTAATCAGTGGAGACAACCCTTTCCGAAAAATAGATTTTTTAGCGGAAGTGTCCCAAGTGGTATCAAGAGCCCATCTCTTGAAATCCAGGGCATATTCGGCTACTGAACGCTTACCTTGGCGCAAAGTTAACATGGCTGCTTCAGCTGTTGCACCTCGATTGGGGTCATCAAACACCTGCCCCATGGCTGAAATAAAAGCATTAAGGTGATTCAAACAATCATCCTCAGTCTCAATCAGAGGGTTTGCCCACATCAAAGCCTTATTGGTAAGCAACATGATTATAGTAAGCACTTTGGATCGTTCAGTGGGAAATTGTGAAGCATGTGCAGAGAAAAATAAATTGCATTGATTAATAAATCCCCTGAATTTCTCACGTTCACCGCCAAAACGAAAAGGAGGTAATTTGGGGATCCCAGAACTCGGGGTTATGGCAGGAGCCTGGGCTCGTTCCTCTAGAGCCTCAATCCTGGCTCGCAATTCCTGGGTAGTCTGTCCAAACACTTGCAAATTATGATTAGTGAGGTCCTGTAGGCTTGCAAAACGGGTTTTTAAAGTCTGTACATCTGAAAGGATTGTATCAGTCACTCCGCAAAGTTCCTTTATGCGGGCCTCCATCTTCCAGATCTTTTAAGGCAGAAGTGCTGGAAGAGGAAAGGAAAAAAAAAAAAAAAAACAATAGTGTTTACCTGTGGTAACACTCCAGAGTAAAATTTTAAGGGAATGCGCTCACCTGGAATGGTTGTGAGAAGTCACAACCACTGTCATCACATAAGGTATTAAACGGACATCTGATATCCACAGTCACAGCAGACACGGCTTTCCCAGACCCAGCAGACACTAAACATTGGCTCCTGAATCTTGTCATGTATAGTGTACAGTTCCTATAGCGTCTTGTGCTAGGGTGCGAGGAAACACAGGAGACATAGGTTGAAATGAAATGACTTGTATTACTTCATACAAGCATGCTGAAAAGTTCACACAGTTTGCAGGAACAGCGACAGGAGACACAGCAGGCCAGAGTAACTTCAAGCACTACAATAAATCTCCAAAGCAGGTTCAGGATCTCTTCTCTGTACCGTAATTCCTCTGCAAACATGGATTCACCAAACAGCAGGTTTCCAGAGTCCAAAAGTGTTCCAAGGTTCCTCAGTGGAATAGCTGGAGTACAAGTCCAAGGCTTCCAGGAGTCAGGTCACAGACTGACTGAGGCTTGATTCAGGAGCACTGATTGTTCAGCTGAGGCTGCTTAAGAAGCAAGAGGGAAGAATCAGGGCGGGAACATGAAAACTGGAAACTCCATATTAACTGAGGGCAAGAGCTGCAGAAAGACAGAAAGCAAAATGGCCGACGGAAAACTGAGTTTCAAGGAACATGTCAACAGAGACAAAGAACCTTACATTACCCTTGGGAAAATAAAAAATAGCTGGCTAAAAAAAATAATTTTTGAGGAAAAAAATTATTTTTTATTTTCACGGCTCTGCGTTTATAAATTTCTGTGAAGCACTTGGGGGTTCAAAGTGCTCACCACACATCTAGATAAGCTCTTTGGGGGGTCCAGTTTCCAAAATGGGGTCACTTGTGGGGGGCTTCCACTGTTTAGATACATCAGGGGGTCTTCAAACACGACGTGGCGTTCAAAAAGTCAAATTGCGCTCCCTCCCTTCCGAGCCCTGCCGTGCGCCCAAACAGTGGTTTACCCCAACATATGGGGTATCAGCGTACTCAGGACAAATTGCACACCAATTTTGGGGTTCTAATTTCTCCTGTTACCCTTGGGAAAATAAAAAATAGCTGGCTAAAAAAATCATTTTTGAGGAAAAAAATTATTTTTTATTTTCATGGCTCTGTGTATATAAATTTCTGTGAAACACTTGGGGGTTCAAAGTGCTCACCACACATCTAGATAAGTTCCTTAAGGGGTCTAGGTTCCAAAATGGGGTCAATAATTGGGGGTTTCCACTGTTTAGACACATCAGGGGTCTTCAAACACTACGTGGTGTTCAAAAAGTCAAATGGCGCTCCCTCCCTTCCAAGTTCTCCCATGCGCCCAAACAGTGGTTTCACCCCACATATGGTGTATCAGCGTACTCAGGAAAAATTGCACAACAACTTTTGGGGTCCAATTTCTCCTGTTACCCTTGGGAAAATAAAAAAATAGCAGGCTAAAGAATCATTTTTGAGGAAAAAAATGATTTTTTATTTTCACGGCTCTACGTTATAAACTTCTGTGAAGCACTTGGGGGTTCAAAGTGCTCACCACATATCTAGATAAGTTCCTTAAGGGGTATAGTTTCCAAAATGGTGTCATTTGTGGGGGGTTTCCACTGTTTAGGCATATCAGGGGCTCTCCAAATGCGACATGGCGTCCAATTTCAATTCCAGCCAATATTGGTTTGAAAAAGTCAAACGGCACTTCTTCCCTTCCAAGCCCTGCCGTGCGCCCAAACAGTGGTCCCCCCTCAACATATGGGGTATCATCGTACTCAGGACAAATTGGACAACAACTTTTGTGGTCTAATTTCTGCTGTTATCCTTGGGAAAATAAAAAAATGGGGACCAAACCATCAGGGTTGTGGAAAAAATATGATTTTTTATTTTCACGCCCGGGCGTTGTAAACTTCTGTGAAGCACTTGGGGTGCAAAGTGCTCACCACACATCTAGATAAGTTCCTAAGGGGGACTAGTTTCCAAAATGGGGTCACTTGTAGGGGGTTTCCACTGTTTAGACACATCAGGGCCTCTACAAACGCGACATGGCGTCCAGCCAATTCTGCGTTGAAAAAGTCAAACGGAGCTCCTTCCCTTCCAAGCTCTGCCATGCACCCAAACAGTGGTTTACCCCCACATATGGGGTATCAGCATGCTCAGGACAAATTGCTCAAAAACTTTTGGGATCTTGTTACCCTTGGGAAAATAAAAATTGGGGTGAAAAGATCGTTTTTGTGGAAAAAATATGATTTTTTATTTTCACGGTTCTATGTTATAAACTTCTGTGAAGCACTTGGAGGTTCAAAGTGCTCTCCACACATCTAGATAAGTTCCTTAGGGGTCTATTTTCCAAAATGGGGTCACTTGTGGGAGGTTTCCACTATTTAGACACATCAGGGCCTCTACAAACGCGACATGGCATCCAGCCAATTCTGCGCTGAAAAAGTCAAATGCGCTCCTTCCCTTGCGACCTTTGTCGTGCGCCCAAAAAGTGGTTTACCCCCACATATGGGGTATCGGCGTATTCAGGAGAAATTGCACAACAAATTTTGTGGTTAATTTTTTCTTTAACACTTGAGAAAATAAAAAAAATTGGTTCCGAAGTAAAGTTTTTGCAAAAAAAGTTAAATGTTAATTTTTTCCTTCCACATTGCTTCAGTTCCTGTGAAGCACGTAAAGGGTTAATAAACTTCTTGAATGTGGTATTGAGCACCTTGAGGTGTGCAGTTTTTAGAATGGTGTCACTTTTGGGTATTTTCTATCATATAGACCAGGGTTCCCCAACTCCAGACCTCAAGGCCCACCAACAGGTCATGTTTTCAGGATTTCCTCTGTATTGCACAGGTCATGCTATCATCACCTGGGCAATACTAAGGAAATCCTGAAAACATAACCTGTTGGTGGGCCTTGAGGACTGGAGTTGGGGAACCCTGATATAGACCCCTCAAAGTGACTTCAAATGTTGTGTGGTCCCTAAAAAAAAAATGGTGTTGTAAAAATGAGAAATCACTGGTCAACTTTTAACACATAACTTCGTAACAAAAAAAAATGTTGTTCCCAAAATTGTGCTGATGTAAAGTAGACATGTGGGAAATGTTATTTATTAAGAAATTTGTGTGACATATCTCTCTGATTTAAGGGCATAAAAATTTAAAGTTTGAAAATTGCTAAATTTTTAAATTTTTGCCATATTTTTGTTTTTTTCATATATAAACACAAGTCATATCAAATAAATTTTACCACTAACGTGAAGTAAAATATGTCACGAAAAAACATTCTCAGAATCAGTGGGATTCGTTAAAGCGTTCCAGAGTTATAACCTCATAAATTGACAGTGGTCAGAATTGTAAAAATTGGCCCGGTCATTAAGCTGCAAAATGGCTCTGTCACTAAGGGGTTAATAATAATGCTGCTACTTTAACCCAAAATATAGCTCTCCCAGCTAAAATGTTACCCTGGAACATGACAGAACACCCCATGTGACCACCTAATTACTGCACAGGCTCCTTACCATTATACCTCTCAGCGTTACATCACTTCCTGTCTTGACATCACACTTCCGGCCGGGCACTCTTAAGATATAAATACGCCCCTGATAGACACAGGGTACACGCCGCCCCTGGAGGTAGGCGTGGGAGCGCCGCTGTGCTTGGCTTACATGCAAGGTAACTACTTCTCCCCTCTCAGGACTCATGCTAGCGCTCATTACTAATTACTGCTGTGCAGCGATTTCTGTTACAATGTCTCAACAACTTTATATCATGCCTCCATCTTTTCAGACTTGCATTATACTGAGATGCCTCATTGCTATTACGGTCACACAAGGTAACCATGTCTCTCCCCTCTGGGCTCATGTACACCAACCACTAACCGCTGCCGTGCAGCGATTTTCGTTACAATGTGTCAGCAATTTCATAATAAGCCTCCATTTTGCAGACCTACACAAAACTGTGTCCCTCATCGCTACTAAGGTCACAGGACTTGATTTTTAGGTACCACTCTTGTCATTCTTTATATATTGCTCTTATGGGTGCACCTATTAATAGTTTCACTATTCTTGCAGCATTCTTGGGGATCTATTCTTCTACCTATGCACATATGACTACTGGAATAAGGTAATAATTATCCATTATGATTTATTCATGTTACTTTTCTACCTATGGCTATGCATTATTTTGCCCTTCTATATATGGATATTTTCTGGGCTTGTATATTAATTAATACTCTTGTTGCTGTCACTTTATTCATGATTGTCCATTTGCATATATTTTTGTTCTGTTTTGTTTATACCATTGTATATACTTCATATTGTTCCCCGGAGGTCCCCAATTTCTCTATTTTGTACTTTTTTTTTTTTCCATGATACTTATTTGATCCTTTTATTTCACAGCGATACAATGATTAAGGGTCTGGCTGAGCCGAAATGTCGGATTTAATTATCGCTTCTACCTTGTACTCCTGTTTTGCTCCCACACAGTTGTATATAATAAATTTTCACTTTTAGCATCCAAACCTGAGCTAGTGTGCGGTGAATTTCATATAACTAGTATTTGGACCAATAGGTCCTTTCCACCAGCACCTTAATTGAACTACTGTAGACACAAGTGCATGCCAATATTCTCTTTATAAGAGCTAGGGTAACACACAGCAAAAACAGTTTAATGGAGCCTGAAATGCCACAATTTGTTTCCCACAATTAGATGAGGCGTGTGACGGAGATACCATACTGTAAAATATATGGCTTGTATTTATTTTTTTTTTCAGCAAAATAGTGTTAATAATTGGAGTAACACACAGCAAAAACAGTAGAATGGAGGCCTGAACTACCACAATTTCTAGCCCACAATTAGTTGAGTCGTGTGATGGAGATAACACAACGTAAAATATGTGGCCTGTATTGTCATTTTTTTACAAGAAAATAGTGTCAAGAACTAGGGTAACACACAGGCCTGAAATGCTACAATTTGAAGCCCACAGATAGCTAAGTCGGTGTGACGGAGATAATAAGATATGTGGCCTGTATTTTTTTTTTACAGCAAAATGGTGTCAAGAAATAGGGTAACACACAGCAGAAACAGTAGAATGGAGGCCTAAAATGCCACAATTTGTAGCCCACAGATAGTTCAGGCGTGTAACGGAGATACCACACTTTAAAACATATGGTCTGTATTTTTTTTACAGCAAAATAGTGTTAAATTGTTAAACATGTGGCCCTTATTTTTATCTTTTTTCAGCAAAATAGTGTCAAGAACTAGGATAGCACACAGCAAAAACAGTATAATGGAGGCCTGAAATGCCACAATTTGTAGCCCACAAATAGATGAGGCGTATGACGCAGATACCATACTGTAAAATATGTGGCCTGCATGTCATGACCCAGGACGGGGTTTTGTCTTTGCCCCGTCCTGGTCAGATTGGGGTTAATGGTTTCAGCCTCTCTCTGGCAGAGGGCGGCTATTTAGTTGCTAATTGACCTAGGTCTGGTGTCAGTTATACTCCTGCCCTCGGCTGAGTTAGTTGACCTCCTGTGTGCCTGTGCCTTGTGCCTGATCTTGTTGCTTGTTTGGTTTTGACCCGGTCCGTCTCTTCGTTGTGAGTTTGTCTACTGTCTTGGTACTGTGTATTTGCCCGTTCTGGTTTTCTGATCCCTTGGCTACATTCTGGTTATTCTCTGCCTGCTCCACTTGTACTGCGTTGCTCCCTCTGTGTATGACCTGGCTATCCTGACTATCCGTTTTGTCTATGCCCCTTGGTAACTCTGTCCCGTAGTTACCCTTCTAGGAGTTTTCTTTCTGCTCATAGCTCTCTGGAGCTTAGGCCACGCCCATCAGCAGTCACGTGCTTAAGGTCCTCTGGCCTGAAACAATCTCTGTCTGTTAGTGCCTTCTCTGAGAAACCTGTGGCCGGCGCCGCCCCTTGGCAGTCATGTGCTTTGGATCCTGTTAGTCTGAAGCACGCATCTTCACCGCTGCACAGGTATCTTTGAGTGCAGTCTGTCTTATTCAGGACACGCGCACTGGCTCAGTGAGCAAGTGCAGTGCGGTGTTCGTGATACTGCATTTTTATTTTTTTCCCGGAAAATAGGATCAAGAACTAGTGTAAAACACAGTAAAAACAGTTTAATGGAGGTCTGAAATGCCACAATTTGTAGCCCACAGGTAGATGAGGTGTGTAACGGAGATACTACACTGTAAAATATGTGGCCTGTATTTTTATTTTTTTACAGCAAAATAGAGTCAAGGACTAGGCTAGCACACAGCAAAAACAGTTGAATGGAGGCCTGGAATGCTACAATTTGTAACTCACAGATAGATGACTCGTGTTTTATGGTCAGCAAGCTACTCCCTCAGCATCTTCCAAAACTTTGCACTCCTTGTGAGAGTACCCCACGCCTCAGGGCCAGTGGGATGAAAGGGTTTGAGAAAACTCTCCTAAAACATTGCCAGTGTTCCCCTGCCTCTGCTGGATTGGAGTTGTGTCTCTCTCGCCTGTACTCCTTGGTTGTCCAATGAACTGTGACCTCTGCCGCCAGTGTTTTCAGATGGGAATTTTTTTAATTCAACAACAAGGGCACTCTGGTACTGCACAATTTTAGTAGACCTGTCTGCCTCTGGAAGAAGAGATTGAAAGTTCTCTTTGTAACGTGGGTCTAGAAGTGTCACCAACCAGTATTGCGTGTCACCCAAAATTTTGAGAATGCGAGGGTCACGGGAAAGGCAGGGCAACATAAAGTCAGCCATGCGTGCCAGATTGCTAACAGGCAAGACTTCCATCTCCTCACCAAGAGGACAACTGACCATGCTGTCCTCCTCCTCCTCTCTGTCCTCAGGCCATCCACGCTGAACAGACAGTATGACAGTTGTCCTTGTAGTATTGTCTATAGCACATGAAACTAGCTCCTGTTCCTCCTACTCCTCTTCCTCATGTCAACCAATCCACATTGGGATGACATGAGGCTGGGCTGTGTGAAATCACCCTGTATGGTTCCTTGCTCCATCTCATCGTGCTCCGCCTGCAATGCATCCTGTTTCATTGTGAGCAGAGAGCTTTTCAGAATACAGAGAAGTGGGATGATGATGCTAATTATGCCACAATTTGTATCCCACAGATAGATAAGGCATGGAACTGAGATACTTCACAGTAAAATATGTGGCCTGTATTTTTTATTTTTTTTTACAGCAAAATATTGTCAAGAACTAGGGTAACACACCAAAAAAAGATGAATGGAGGCCTGAAATGCCACAATTTATATCCCACAGATAGACGAGGTGTGTGACGGAGATACTACACTGAAAAATTTGTGGATTGTATTTTAACTTTTACAGCAAGATAGTGTCAAGTACTAGGGTAACACAGAGAAAAAACAGTTGAATGGAGGCCTGAAATGCCACAATTTGAAACCCACATATAGATGAGGCATGTGACGGAGATACCTCACAGTAAAATATGTGGCCTGTATTTTTATTTTTTTACAGCAAAATAGTGTCAAGAACTTTGGTAACACACAGCAAAAACAGTTGAATGGAGGCCTGAAATGCAACAATTTGTAGCCCACAAATGGCTGAGTCATCTGATGGAGATACCACACTGTAAAATATGTGGCCTGTAATTTTATTTTTTTACAACAAAACAGTGTCAAGAACTAGGCTAATACACAGCAAAAACAGTTGAATGGAGGCCTGAAATGCCACAATTTTTCACCCACAGATAGATAAGTCATGTGACGGAAAAATCACACTGTCAAATATGTGGCCTGTAATTTTATTTTTTTTACAGCAAAATAGTATCAAGAACTAATGTAACACACAGCAAAAACAGACGGAGATACCACACTGTAAAATATGTGGCCTGTATTTTTATTTTTTTTAAAGCAAGTGTCCCTAACTAGGGTAGCACACTGCAAAAACAGTTGAATGGAGGCCTTAAATGCCACAATTTGGTGCCCACTGATAGATGAGGAGCATGACAATGTAAAATATGTGGCCTGTATTTTTATATTTTTTTTACAGGAAAATTGTGTCAAGAACTAGGGTAACACACAGCACAAACAATTGAATGAAAGCCTGGAATTCCACAATTTGCAGCACACAGATAGCTGAGTCGCGTGATTGAGATACCACACTGTAAAATATGTGACCTGTATCTTTATTTTTTTACTGTCATCATTGACAGTAAATAAAACCTGAAAATAAAACCTTTGAAAATAAAACCTGGCTGTTGCATCACGTACCATGGTCACCATGGTGATCTTGTGGTGGTTGATGATGAGGATGTGGAGAAGGAGGAGGATAACACCAAATAGCCAAAATCAGGAAGCGTACACCCATGTGTGGGTATGAAGTTGTGCATGGGATTACACCTCCCAAAACAAGACACTGTATTTGAGGTTATGTTTCGCTGTTATCATTCGGTGGTGTAGAGAAGTCTGGCCCAATCCAGACTTGTTCATTTTTATAAACGTCAGCCTGTCAGCATTTTCATTTGACAAGCAGAGATGCAACACTTTCACATATCTGGCCTGTATTTCTTTCTTTTTTTTTTTTTTTTTTTGCCATTAAAATTGTGTTAATAGGTAGGCTAAGACACAACAAAAACAATTCTATGGAGACCTGAAATGGAACAATTTTGAGCGCAATGATATATGATTCATGTGGCTGACAAAACCCAGTGTAAAATATCTGTCCTGTAGTTAAATATTTTTTTGGCAGCTAAATATTTTTTGGCAGCAAAATGGTTTCAAGAAATTGTATAAGACACTGCAAAAATTTTTTACAGTACCACAAAAATGGCAGAATTTTCTACGCAATCAGATGTGATCGCTGCAACGGGCAAACCCATTTGAAATAGCTGTATTTTTACGCTGTACTATGAAAAGGATCTGGCTATATTCTGCAGTCCCAACAAGCAAATGGAGAGAAAAAAATGTGCTCTGGATTGCTTTCGAATTAAATAATCAGGATTAAGCAGCGATATCTATATACCCACATACAGTGCCTTCATGCCTAGCACTGATATGTATATACCCACATACACTCCCTGCCTACCTAGCACTGCAATCTATATATCCCGTAATTAGTCCTTAGAAGGACTGTTGATTTAGCTGGATTTGTGTATTCAATTATGGTATACCCACACTATCTTTGAAACCCCCAAATCTGACCCTATCTTGGCAGCAACTCTCCCTACACTAATTGATTCTGGAACTGAATGTGATGAGCAGGGCGGCGCCCGGTCTGATATAGACCTGATGATGCTGTGTGTGGCCAGCCAATCACTGTAATGCCACAACCAACATGACTCTGGCATTACAGTGCGTGGCACACAATCCCTGCATGTTAATTGGCGCTTTAAAGAGCGCCAAACATGCAGGGCATGGATCCGAACTCCTGCCAAGCAATCCCGTATATTCTCGGCGCTTGCCAAGCACTGCGAGTACAGTGATGCTCAGGCGAGTACTAAGCATTACCGAGTATGCTCGCTCATCGCTAATAATGAGTTATTTGTTTTTTTGTCTGGGAAAGACTAAGCCTTTGAGAAGACCGTGTTTCACATACCCAAAACAATTTAAAATCATTATCCAAAATAATAAATGAAAAATAGAGCTATCTGCACTATTGTTAATTCTTTCCATTCTAACTTCTAAGTATGCTAGTAAAACATTGGGCTAAGATCAACTCCTTCATAAGGAGGTTGTTAAGTTTGTAATTCATCTCTGTATACTTTGGTAATTGAACAATGATTGTTATCGTGAAAGTGTACTCATTTTGAAATTATGAATCCGGCAAATTTTAAAACTAATTTTAGGATATAAGATGATTATAACTGGCAAATTTGGTTTTGGCATATTGTGTATTTCCAATTTTTTGAAATGCACAAATACCACATTACGCTAAGCATGTAAATTATGGATCCCAAAGATACAGATAGGAATAAAGTATTTGTCCAGAAAAAAGAAAAAAAACAGCTCACCTGTGGCAGTCCGTGGTGTGTGGAAGCAAAGAGAACGTGTAGTCAGCACGTGTCACAATTGAAGAGGAAAAAAAAATAAAAATTTTGCCAGCTTCTATATGATCCAAAAATGTATTTATTTAAAAGGAATCATGTAAAAACAGTTCACATGAATAGTGTAGCAATGCTACAGTTTCAAACACAGTACTATGTTCTTTCTCAAACAATGATTGTTATCATGAAAAGGTGTACTCATTTTGAAATTATGAATCCAGTAAATTTTAAAACTCATTTTAGGATTTAATATGACTATAACTGGCAAATTTGGTTTTGGCATATTGTGTGTTTCCAATTTTTTGAAATGGACAAATGCCACATTACGCTAAGCATAGAAACATAAGAGGAAAACGGAGCCACACAGTGTATTTAGAAATGGTAAAAAATCCAATTTTATTAGTCAAAGATAAAGGACACATAACAAGAAATAATACCAATGGAAATGCAAAAAATCATCTCCCCCAACCACTCAAATGCTCATAATAGATCCCATAAATGATAAAGGGGAGTTAAAATGGCGACACAATGGTGAATCAGTTTAGACATGTCTGAGGTAGATATCCACAACATAACAATATGAGGTCCCCAGTGGGACTAGTATTGCACATAAACCCCAGGCCTAGAATATCAAGGCAATGTAATGCATAGCAAAAAAAGAGACACCTAGTCTTACCAGATAGTAAGGAGGCAGAGAAGGGTATTCTGGAGACGAGATGCGCCCCGACGCACGTTTCGCGCCTGCAAAGTGCCGCTTTCTCAAGGGCATACCCGTGGTGTCTGAGAAGGACCTTAAAATAGCCCCATGAATCCGGTCACATGTAAAATACTGACCAATGGTCGATGGCGCTAGCGCACTAAGATCAGGAAGTGTATAGAAAAACTGGGCACAATCGTAAATTATAGTGTAGTAAGCAAAATTTTAATACATACAGTGGTCACTAGCTATAACAGATGTTTCGGTCAAAAGACCTTCATCAGTGTGCTAAAATGAAATGATAACAGAATACATCAATTGGTAAATGATCCACATATATATGAAAACAAAACAAACTATATAAGGTACACTTAGGAAATGGGTCATAATATAGTATAAGGTTAAATAGCTCTCATATCCTGCCAACATTATGTTTTCTCCAAAGAACATAGGGTTATAGGTCGTGAGAAAGGACATGAAAAAATGACATACCTAGTGACAGTGCTTAGTTGTCAAAATAGCTTTCATTTTAAGCTGCGTGATGTCTGTGAAGTGAATGCAACAGTTATATAGATATCACATACAGTCATGGTCAAAAGTTTTGAGAATGACACAAATATTAATTTTTACAAAGTCTACTGCTTCACTTTTTCTAATGGCAATTTGCATATACTCCAGAATGTTATAAAGAGTGATCAGCTTAACAGCAATTACTTGCAAAGTCAATATTTGGCTAGAAAATGAACTTTATCCCCCAAAACACATTTCAACATCATTGCAGCCCTGCCTTAAAAGGACCAGCTAACCTCTTTTCAGTGATTGCTCCATTAACACAGGTGTGGGTGTTGATGAGGACATGGCTGGTGATCAATCTGTCATGATTAAGTAAGAATGACACCACTGGACACTTTAAAAGGAGGCTGGTGCTTGGCATCATTGTTTCTCTTCTGTTAACCGTGGTTATCTCTAAAGAAACACGTGCAGTCATCATTGCAATGCACAAAAATGGCCTAACAGGGAAGAGTATCGCAGCTAGAAAGATTGCACCTCAGTCAACAATCTATCGCATCATCAAGAACTTCAAGGAGAGAGGTTCCATTGTTGCCAAAAAGGCTTCAGGGCGCCCAAGAAAGACCAGCAAGCGCCAGGACCGTCTCTTAAAAGTGTTTCAGCTGCGGGATCGGGCTACCAGCAGTGCAGAGCTTGCTCAGGAATGGCAGCAGGCAGGTGTGAGTGCATCTGCACGCACTGTGAGACGGAGACTCTTGGAGCAAGGCCTGGTCTCAAGGAGGGCAGCAAAGAAGCCACTTCTCTCCAGAAAAAACATCATGGACAGACTGATATTCTGCAAAAGGTACAGGCAGTGGACTGCTGAGGACTGGGGTAAAGTTATTTTCTCTGATGAATCCCCTTTTCGATTGTTTGGGACATGAGGAAAACGCCTCATTCGGAGAAGACAAGGTGAGCGCTACCACCAGTCTTGTCTCATGCCAACTGTTAAGCATCCTGAAACTATTCATGTGTGGTGTTGCTTCTCAGCCAAGGGAATCGGCTCTCTCACAGTCTTGCCTAAAAACACAGCCATGAATAAATAATGGTACCAGAATGTCCTCCAAGAGCAACTTCTCCCAACCCTCCAAGAGCAGTTTGGCGATCAACAATGCCTTTTCCAGCATGATGGAGCACCTTGCCATAAAGCAAAGGTGATAACTAAATGGCTCAGGGAACAAAACATAGAGATTTTGGGTCCATGGCCTGGAAACTCCCCAGATCTTAATCCCATTGAGAACTTGTGGTCAATCATCAAGAGACGGGTGGACAAACAAAAACCTAAAAATTCTGACAAAATGAAAGCATTGATTGTGCAAGAATGGACTGCTATCAGTCAGGATTTGGTCCAGAAGTTGATTGAGAGCATGCCAGGGAGAATTGCAGAGGTCCTGAAGAAGAAGGGTCAACACTGCAAATATTGACTTGCTGCATTAACTCATTCTAACTGTCAATATAAGCTTTTGTTACTCATATGTTTACAATTATTATATTTATGTCTGTGATAAAAACATCTGTCAAACACACATAAAAACCAGAGGGCAGCAGATCATGTGAAAATATAATATTTGTGTCATTCTCAAAACTTTTGGCCATGACTGTATTGTGCATCACAGAGATATAAAGGATTTAGTGGGGACATACCAGAAAGTACAGTGGTGGTCTGTGTATATCGCCAATGGTAACTGCAGAAATAGATGAGTACTATGTAGTACGGAAAAGAGAAAAGATTCTGCTGCATTAAATGATCAAAAGTAATAAGTAACATACCAGACGCTCAGAGGCTTCTTAATATACTGGTCAGAAGGTGCTGACAATTGAAGCTATGATGCAGATGAATAATGGTGAGCATCATAGAAGGATCTCTGATACTTATATGGAGGAAACAACAACAGCGTGCACTTACCCAGTAGGAGTCTATAATATGAGACCTGGGATGCGGAATCCCCCGCTAGTCACAAGGTGGGGTGAGGTGCAGAGTGCGTCCGTTAAATATACAGCGGTATAGCCGCCTCATGTCAGTGCACGTAGTGCCGGAAGCAGTCACACCGGAAGTGACGTCGGCGTCAGGAAGCGATCTTATAGTGCTGTGAGGAGCTTGCGTTCCAAGTTACTAGCGCTTGCGTGTCACCGTTTACAGAGCGCTCAGGAGGTGGAGAAATAATTGCAGCGGTAGTAATAGATGTGATAGATGGTGATATAGCCATAAACATCTATGAACTAAGTGCAGGATTAGCGGTTCTGTGGAGAAAGAACAGTAAAATCAGAATGGAAAAAAATTGAAGAAAAGTAGAATCATTATGACATAGGGTATAGAATGGTAATGTCTCCCAAATATAAGGTTACACTGTGTCTTCACATATCTTAGAAGCATATACTTTACAGAAAGGCATGTAAGTCATAATCTTATTCAGACCTTTAGGATGAAGGGTATTAAGCTCATGAATCCAATATGCCTCCCTGCGTTTGAGCAGGGTTATGTGGTCACCCCCACGACGTGGTGGGGGAACATATTCCAGAACCTGGTAACGCAGTTGTGATATATTGTGTCCTGTAGAAATGAAGTGTTGTGGGATACGGAGTAGTACATCTTTACACCGTATAGTGGATTTGTGTTTCGATATTCTATCCTTAATGCATTGTGTGGTCTCTCCAATTTAAAGAAGACCACACGGGCATTTAATTAGATATACAACGAAGTTTGAGTTGCATGTAAAATAATGATTAATGGTGTACTTCTTGCCCGCGTGCGGATGATGTATAATATTACCTTTCAGAACATTGTTGCACTGATTACATGAAAGGCACGGGAAAGTACCCATTTTGGGGTTATGTAGAAACCTCTGGGTCATGGTTGGTTTTGTGGAACCAATGTCCGCATGGACTAACGTATCGCGTAGATTGTGGGCCCTCCGAAAGCAGGGTAAGAAGGGTTGTTTGAAAGCTTCCACTGTAGGGTGAGCAGTTTGGAGGATATGCCAGTGTTTTCGTATGGCTGTATGAATTTTATAGGCAGCGGATGAAAGTCATGTACGAAAGGAATGCGGGTACTATTATCCCTATCCCTAATCCCAAGCGAGGGATTAAGTTGTACAGTATGGGGCGGATAGCCTCTCTCAATGAATTTAGATTGTACTTCTTGTATCCGTGAGTGTCGCAACTCTGGATCAGACACAATCCGTGTAACTCGCTGGATCTGGGACTGTGGTATAGAGCTCTTCATTTTAAGAGGGTGGAAGCTCTCAAAATGGAGAAGACTGTTCCTGTCCGTAGGTTTCGAGTAGAGATCAGTGGATAAATTGCCATTATGATCCTTAATCACTAGGGTGTCAAGAAAATTAAGTCGGTAGGCATCATGAGTCATAGTAAAATCCAGGCCGGGCCAGGATGTCCTAAGGATATTGAAGAAAGTGTTCAATGATATCTGGTCTCCTTTCCAGACACAGAAGATGTCATCTATAAATCTTTTCCACACTAAACCGTGAGTCTGGAAGAGATCATGTGTATAGATGAAGGAATCCTCAAAATGGGCCATGTATGCATTTGCATACGGAGGCGCGACGTTTGAACCCATTGCTGTGCCCCTTAACCTGTAAATAATAGTCATCTTCAAATAAGAAGAAATTTTTAGTCAAAACGATAGACAGAAGGTCACAGCAAAGGTCAATCTGGTCAGACTGCATACTTGAAATAGTCAGTAAGCGGCGTATAGAGGTTATACCTTCAGAGTGTGGAATTGATGTGTACAAATCTTTTACGTCAAAGGAGACTAAGAGGGTGTCAGGTGGTACGGTGGTGACAGTTTTTCTATACACGGTACAAGGTTTGGGAACCTACTGTGGCACCTCTTCCGGGTTGTGCTAGCGTTTTCTTTACTACTAAGATCAGGAAGGTCCTCAACATAAAAAAAAAAAAAAATAGGCACAATGCGCTTGTGTGAATCCGGGAAAGTGATCACTATGGAGAGATGGCATATGCAGCGCTTGCGCCCTGGGCCCACGAGGTCCGGCATGGGGCAGAGGCGTCATAAAGACACCCGTGCACAAACCGGGCACAAGGGGGCGCAAGGAGATGCGCACAGCCATCGCAACACAGGGAAGAAGAGAGATAGAAAAGCAGGAGGGGAGGGGGAGGAGACTAGTTTCTTTGGAGCTGGTGCATTGAGCCTGGATGCGGTATCATTATATATCCCATCCCGGCGTATGTTTATTATGTATTTGGGATTTGTTGTTTTAGTAAGTTTTTCTGTGTTTTTCAGTTTTTCCCATCCGACATATGGATTTCCATGTACTTGGCGTGCAAAGATTAATAATCTACTCCAGGAAAATGCAAATGAGGGTGCGGAGGGGCCTAACAAAGATCTGCAGGAAGTTATTTTCCGCTTTAAGGAATTGCAACGCAAAAGAACCCGTATTTGGTGGAACCATGAATTTTTGGACAAATACCTTAAATGGACCTTATCCCTAGGGGCCTTCGTATACAGGTTTTCCTTTCCTTTCCGATTTCGGATGAGGAATTTAAAAATAACTGGGAAAAATTGGCTAATACCTGTTCTAGGGGGTTTATGTTCTTACTTAAAGAAATGAATCATGAATCATTGGTATCCATTGAAGCTGAGATTGATGACTTACAGGCTCGCCTACGTAAGGACATGACCGGTGAAATTTTAAAGAAATTTAATGAGGAGGTCGATGTTGAGCTACAAAAAAGGGCCACTGATATTCAAACAACCAAGGCCAAGAAATTTAAATGGGACACTGAGGATAAACAAATGTCCAGGGTTTACAGATGGTGAAATCCGTCTGGACGCTCTCGCTCCCAATATAGGGATAGATCATATTCACGTTCTAGATCTACCTCCACGTGGTCCAATAGATTCACCTTTGAGGAGTAACCAGTATCGATGACTCATCCCTCCGGGAGTAAAACAGCTTCGGAGCCTACGAATAAGAGGATTGCGACCAGACAATTCAACAAAAACAAAGTCCTCTGGGGCAAAGTCATCACAGGTTGGTCCTCAGGGAGAGTCATTGGTAGTTAATCTTTCCTCCCATACTCTCACTATCTCACAACGGGAGGTTTTGGCTAAAGGCCTGACCTTTGTACCCACTAACCATTTCAATTATTTCACAGCCCTGAAGATCTTCACCTCTTTTCATGTAAGCTGATCTTAAGGACACTCCACAGTAAGAGACAAACATCTGAACTTATGACTGAGGTTGAGAGACAGACGCTCCGTGATTTGGAGGGCCTCCTTGAGGAACAGGATCTGCCTCAAACAAGTAGGTTTCCTCCTTCTGTTTTGTTGAGATCTTCACTAGGCTGGTGAGTGAGGATTTTAAGAAATTATCATCGAAACGTAAATGTGACAACTTGACGCATAAACAGCGCCAGGCGATTGAAGAATTACAGTCCTGGAAAGATGTTATTAAACCAGCGGACAAGGGGGGAACATAGTTGTTTGGCCCAGTATAAAATAAGAGAAGGAAGCCTTTCGCCAGCTGAGAGATCCTAATACGTATTCTAAACTGTCCCTCAACCCCATGTCTTCTATTACGAGTGAACTGCAGGTGATCCTAATCAGGGCTGTTGAAGAGAATATAATCACCAAAAAAATATTTGATGGTCAGGTCTCCAAAAGTCCCAACGTTTTATCTACTGCCAAAAGTCCACAAGGATGCCCTCGACCCTCTGGGACGTCCTATCGTGTCTGGAATTGGAAGTATTTGTGATGCAGTATGTCAATTCATTGACTTCTACTTAAAACCTCTGGTAGAGACACTACCGTCCTATATCCGTGACATGACGGACGTCCTGTAACGTGTCGACGGCATCCTTGTTGACTCACATACTCTTAGTCACAGCTGACGTAGAGAGTCTGTATACTTGCATCGATTATTCCCAGGGCATTGATGCGGTTCGCCTCTTCCTGGGGCCTCTGACCTGGACGGCCCTTTATGTGACCTAATCCTCGAGATGGTGAACTATGTCCTTACCCACAACTTCTTTGCCTTTAAAGAACACTTTTACTTACAAAAGCGTGGCACAGCCATGGGCGCGACCTGTGCGCCTTCGTATGCCAATCTCTTCCTTGGCGCCTGGGAGAAATTGATCTTTGGCGAAGGGGGTCCACCGGCCACCTCCCATGTGCTGTGGTGGTATCGCTATATAGACAATATTCTGTTGTGGGATGGGAAGTTTTGCCAACTAGAGGATTTTATAAGAACAACTTTAATATATGGCTGACATACACATTTGATCTGAGCGTCGACTTCCTGGATGTCTATCTGGAGGTCGATTCTGACCTGCACATCCAGACGGACGTCTTCAGGAAACCGACATCTGTTAATTCATTACTACATGTGTCTTCAGCCCATGATCCAACTACCATTAGGGCCGTCCCAGTCGGACAGTTCCTTAGGATGCGGCGAATCTGCTCTATGGACCCCAAATTCGAGGCACAAGCCTCGGATTTGAAGGATCGCTTTTATACACGTGGCTACAGCCACAGATGTGTGAAAAAGGGATATGATCATGCACACATGATGGACCCATATGACTTATTACTACCTATAAACATGTATGGCACGACATGCGTGCCATCCTTAAGAAACATTGGTCTATTCTGGAGACCGACTCTTCCCTGAGGACGGCCGTGGGTGATTTTCCTCTGATGACTTCCAGGAGATCAAAGAATCTTTCTGATCTCTTGGTAAGGAGCCATTATGTCCCAGCTCCAAGCAATCTGTTTGGCATTGGGAATCCTCAGATTGGCTCCTTTTCGTGTGGGCATTGTTTGGCTTGCGCCATTGTTCTGCGCTGCTCTTCCTTTGTCTCTGCTAAATGGATTTAAAGAATTTTCCATCAGACAATGTATATCCTGTGGGACTACCAATGTAATATACTCTGCGAAGTGTCCGTGCCCCAAGATATACGTGGGCCTTACCACTAGAGAGCTTAGGATATGTGTGCGTCAACATGTGCGGGATATTGGCGCAGCCAAGACAGTGAAAGACCCCACAGATCTTAAGATGATCCCCCGTCACTTTAGGTTGCATCACAATTGCGATGCAAGGTTACTTAAAGTCAGGGGGAATGATGCACTCCACCATGGCATTAGAGGCGGGGACAATAAGAAACTCCTCGCACAAATGGAGACAAGGATGGATAGTGCTTTTGGATACTATGACACCAAGGGGTCTTAACGAGTCCTTAAGCTTTGCCCCATTTCTGTAGCTCATCTCCTTATTGCATATTTTTTCCTCTCTGCCTTATCCTCCCCTTCTTACACCCTCTTTCTTCACACCCCTTTTTTGGGGGATGTGTTTTTAATTCGTTTTTATGTTTCTAATTTTTGTTTTTTATTGTATTTTCTATCAGTGATTACAGGTGTCTGATTTTGAGCTCATTCTGGCTCCTTTGATTAACATACGTGATATGTCTTATTAACATCGGGGGATGTGATGACTGAACGCGGATGAAGTGCCTATGTTACCAAGATTTCCATGGTGTTCTCTTTTTGAGGAATGACTCTCATTATATTTAATTGTGATGTTTTACTATATTGCATTTACTTATTTATTATTTCTACTATGTGTGTAATATTGCTGTATGTGATTAGTACCTGTCATGCTCATTAGATGTGACACCTTTTGGGAATCTTCTCTTTCTTTTCTTCGATTTAGATTGATACCCCTTTTTTTGGTCTCCTCATCCCTCCCCTCTTGTTTTTCTATCTCTCTTCTTCCCTGTGTTGTGATGGCTGTGCGCATCGCCTTGTGCCCGGTTTGTGCATGGGTGTCTTTATGACGCCCCTGCTCCATGCCGGACCTCGTGGGCATGCCATCTCTCCATAGTGATCACTTTCCCGGATTCACACATGCGCATTGTGCCTATTTTTTTTTTTTTTATGTTGAGGACCTTCCTGATCTTAGTGCGCATGCGCCGCTAGCGCAATCTACCATTGACTAGTATTTTATGTGACCGGGTTCATGGGGCTATTTTAAGGTCCTTCTCAGACACCATGGGTATCCCCTTGAGAAAGCGGCACTTTGCTGCCGCGAAACGTGCGTCGGAGTGCATCTCTTCTCCAGAATACCCTCCTCTGCCTCCTTACTATCTGAAAAATATTTAGAGTTGAGAGTCCTCAGTGGTTGATACCTTTTAATGGCTAACTAAAAAGATGGTAACAAATTGCAAGCTTTCGAGACTACTCAGGTCTCTTCATCAGGCTAAACTAATACAAAATCTGAAGAATCACATTTTTATACACCACACAGCACAGAAAAAATGCAATAGGTAAGACAAGTGATGTAAAGCAGAACTGTCAATATGGGAGATAGAGATGAACATAAATATTGGAACAGTTCATAGATAAGGAGTGTGAAAGTTTTATTGCCCTCTGATTGGGTCTGGTAATGTTTTGTGATGTTTTCACAGGGTCTTTGGAGTAAATTCCTTAATTGATGTAAAACGTCATAAATCCGTGTGACAGATTCATTCCAGCATTAAGAGTGTCAAAGGTCACCATCAGTGGTCTCGAAAGCTTGCAATTTGTTACCATCTTTTTAGTTAGCCATTAAAAGGTATCAACCACTGAGGACTCTCAACTCTAAATATTTTTCTATCTACTGGCTAACACGGTACAAAGATATACATCCTTACTATCTGGTAAGACTAGGTGTCTCTTCTTTTTGCCATGCATTACATTGCCTTGATATTCTAGGCCTGGGGCTTATGTGAAATACTAGTCCCACTGGGTCCTCATATTGTTATGTTGTGGATATCTACCTCAGACATAATTTCTAAACTGATTCACCATTGTGTCACCATTTTAACTCCCCTTTATCATCTATGGGATCTATTATGAGGCATTTGAGTGGTTGGGGGAGATGATTTTTTGCATTTCCATTGGTATCATTGATTGTTATGTGTCCTTTATTTTTGACTAATAAAATTGGAATTTTTACCATTTCTAAAGACACTGTGTGGCTCCGGTTTTCCTCTTATGATTCTAGTTTCTTTGGAGCTGGTGCATTGAGCCTGGATGCGGTATCATTATATATCCCATCCCAGCGTATCATTATTATGTATTTGGGATTTGTTGTTTTATTACGCTAAGCATGTAAATTACATTGGATCCCAAAGATACAGATAGCAATAAAGTATAGTTTGGGGGGGGGCAAAGTGACTTTGTGGTAGCAAAATAATTGAAAATAAAGCAAAGTGTGACAAATTAAAAGCCATGTCCCAGAAAGATAGACCACATTGTGGCTTTTCGGTTTAAGAAACATTCCACTGCTGGACAGCTATGATATATATCAAATGTTACCACAATCAAGCAATGATAATCAAAAACAGTCCAAACGACAAATAATACACACAATCCCCATCATATAAATGGAAACAAGGACAGAAAAAGATAATGATAAAAGGTCAATTTTATTGAATAATTCAAAGAGTAAAATCAAGGAACAGAACCAAAAAGGGACGCCACCCAGAAATAAAACAAGACAAAAATGTGACTCCGGTTTAAACACCCTCAGGTGTAATAATGGTAAACCACATAGAGTGCAAAATTGCAAAAATCTGAAATATTGTGAAAAATAGTGATCCAGTCATATTTTAAAGAGTGACAATGATGTAAATATCAGTGGATTACCTAACATGTGCTGCAGATATCATGTTATAAATAAGGCATACCTTATTAACCCCTTAGTGACAGAGCCATTTTGCAGCTTAATGACAGGGCCAATTTTTACAATTCTGACCACTGTCACTTTATGAGGTTATAACTCTGGAACGCTTTAACGAATCCCGCTGATTCTGAGATGTTTTTTCGTGACATATTGTACTTCACGTTAGTGGTAAAATTTCTTTGATATGACTTGTGTTTATTTATGAAAAAAACGGAAATATGGCGAAAATTTTGAAAATTTAACAATTTTCAAATTTTAAATTTTTATGCCCTTAAGTCAGAGAGATATGTCACACAAATTTCTTAATAAATAACATTTCCCACATGTCTACTTTACATCAGAACAACTTTGGGACCAAAATTTTTTTTGTTACGAAGTTATAAGGGTTAAAAGTTGACCAGCGATTTCTCATTTTTACAACACCATTTTTATTTTAGGGACCACATCACATTTGAAGTCACTTTGAGGGTCTATACGATAGAAAATACCCAAAAGTGACACCATTCTAAAAACTGCACCCCTCAAGGTGCTCAAAACCACATTCAAGAAGTTTATTAACCCTTTACGTGCTTCACAGGAACTGAAGCAATGTGGAAGGAAAAAATTAACATTTAACTTTTTTTGCAAAAACTTTATTTCGGAACCTATTTTTTTTATTTTCACTACTGTTAAAAGAAAAAATGAACAACAAAATTTGTTGTGCAATTTCTCCTGAATAAGCCGATACCCCATATGTGGGGTTAAACCACTTTTTGGGCGCACGGCAGAGGTCGCAAGGGAAGGAGCGACATTTGACTTTTTCAACGCAGAATTGGCTGGACGCCATGTCGCGTTTGTAGAGGCCCTGATGTGTCTAAACAGTGGAAACCCATCACAAGTGACCCTATTTTGGAAACTAGACCCCCTAAGGAACTTATCTAGATGTGTGGTGAGCACTTTGAACCTCCAAGTGCTTCACAGAAGTTTATAACATAGAACAGTGAAAATAAAAAATCATATTTTTTCCACAAAAACAATCTTTTCACCCCAATTTTTATTTTCCCAAGGGTAACAAGACCCCAAAAGTTTTTGTGCAATTTGTCCTGAGCATGCTGATACCCCATATGTGGGGGTAAACCACTGTTTGGGTGCATGGCAGAGCTTGGAAGGGAAGGAGCGCCGTTTGACTTTTTCAGCGCAGAATTGGCTGGACGTCATGTCGTGTTTGTAGAGGCCCTGATGTGTCTAAACAGTGGAAATCCCCCACAAGTGACCCCATTTTGGAAATTAGACCCCCTAAGGAACTTATCTAGATGTGTGCTGAGCACTTTGAACCTCCAAGTGCTTCACAGAAGTTTATAACATAGACCGTGAAAATAAAAAATCATATTTTTTCCACAAAAACGATCTGTTCACCCCAATTTTTATTTTCCCAAGGGTAACAAGACCCCAAAAGTTTTTGTGCAATTTGTCCTGAGCATGCTGATACCCCATATGTGGGGGTAAACCACTGTTTGGGTGTATGGCAGAGCTTGGAAGGGAAGGAGCGCCGTTTGACTTTTTCAACTCAGAATTGGCTGGACGCCATGTCGCGTTTGTAGAGGCCCTAATGTGTCTAAACAGTGGAAACCCCCCACAAGTGACACCATTTTGGAAACTAGACCCCCTAAGGAACTTATATAGATGTGTGGTGAGCACTTTGAACCCCCAAGTGCTTCACAGAAGTTTATAACTCCCGGGCATGAAAATAAAAAGTCATATTTTTTCCACAAACCTGATCGTTTAGTCCCCAATTTATTATTTTCCCAAGGGTAACAGGAGAAATTAGACCACAAAAGTTGTTGTCCAATTTGTCCTGAGTACGCTGATACCCCATATATGGGGTGGGACCACTGTTTGGGCGCACGGCAGGGCTTGGAAGGGAGGGAGCGCCATTTGACTTTTTGAAAGCCACGTCGTGTTTGGAGACCCCCTGATGTGTCTAAACAGTGGAAACCCCCAACAAGTGACCCCATTTTGGAAACTAGACCCCTTAAGGAGCTTATCTAGATGTGTGGTGAGCACTTTGAACCCCCAAGTGCTTCACAGAAATTTATAAACGCAGAGCCGTGAAAATGAAAAATATTTTTTTTTCTCAAAAATGATTTTTTTAGCCAGCTATTTTTTATTTTCCCAAGGGTAACCGGATAAATTAGAACCCCAAAATTGGTGTGCAATTTGTCCTGAGTACGCTGATACCCCATATGTTAGGGTAAACCACTGTTTGGGCGCACGGCAGGGCTCGGAAGGGAGGGAGCGCCATTTGACTTTTTGAAAGCCACGTCGTGTTTGGAGACCCCCTGATGTGTCTAAAAAGTGGAAACCCCCCACAAGTGACCCCATTTTGGAAACTAAACCCTTTAAGGAACTTATCTAGATGTGTGGTGAGCACTTTGAATCCCCAAGTGTTTCACAGAAATTTATAAACGCAGAGCTGTGAAAATAAAAAATCATTTTTTTTCTCAAAAATGATTTTTTTTTAGCCAGCTATTTTTTATTTTCCCAAGGGTAACAGGAGAAATTAGAACCCCAAAATTGGTGTGCAATTTGTCCTGAGTACGCTGATACCCCATATGCTGGGGTAAACCACTGTTTGGGCGCACGGCAGGGCTCGGAAGGGAGGGAGTGCCATTTGACTTTTTGAACGCCACGTCGTGTTTGGAGACCCCCTGATGTGCCTAAATAGTGGAAATCCCTCAATTCTAGCTCCAACCCTAATCCCAACACACCCCTAACCCTAATCCTAACCTAAATCCCAACCCTAATTCCAACCCTAATTGTAACCCTAACCTTAATTATAACCCTAACTCTAATTGTAACCCTAACCCTAATTTTAACCCTAACCCTAATTGTAACCCTAACCCTAATTCTAACCCTAATTATAACCCTAACCCTAAGGCTAGGTTCATTTTGCGTTTTACCAGCCTGTTCAACACATAGCGTTGACGGGCTGGTAACGGTATAGCATAACGCGATCGCGTTATGCTATACCCGCTAGCGCAGAGGAATCAGCAGATGATTCATCTGCGCTAGCGGTGACGGAGCCCAGACGCTGCAGCCCGCGTCCGAGGCTCCGTCACTGAATGATGGCACGTCGCAAACGCATGCCGCTTTACGGCATACGTCGCGATGCGCCCTCAAATGGGGGTGAATGGCAGCGTTAACGGACTGCGTTACACCGCATTATACCGCGATGTAACGCAGTCCGTCTAACGGACTGCCATAACGCAGTATGAACCCAGCTTAACCCTAACGCTAATTATAACCCTAAACCCTAATGCTAACCCTAATGCTAACCCTAATTATAACCCTAACCCTAATTATAACCCTAACCCTAATTATAACCCTAACCCTAACAGAAAAATGAAAATAAATATAATTTCTATTTTTTATTATATGTCCCTAACTAAGGGGGTGATAAATGGGGGGGTTATGTACTGTTATTTTTATTTTGATCACTGTGATAGTTTATCACAGTGATCAAAATGTACTTTTATGAGAATGAATGAAAAAAAATTTGAATCTGCCGCCAAGCAGATCGGCGGGCGCACTGCGCATGCGCCCGCCATTTTTTTTTTGCAGGAAGAAGACCGTGATGATCGGAGGCCAGGGGGACCTGCCAGAGGACATCGGTAAGTATATGGGGGGCTCAGGGGGACACGGGGACCCTCATTTTCTCCCCTCTGATGTGCGATCACATCAGAGGGGAGAGAAATCATTTTTTTTTTGTTTGCGATCGCGTCTATGCTTGCATAGCCGCGATCGCAACAACGGGATCGGTGAATACCGACCCAGATCATGTTCTCTGGGGTCTCGGCTACCCCTGGTAGCCGAGACCCCAGAGAATATTTGCCCATCCCCCCCCAGCACAGCGGCACATAGCGGCGGGCGCACTGAGCATGCACCCGCCATTTTCTTAACAGCGCCGGCACCGGGGGACACCGGAGGGCCCTGGGGCCACATGGAGGGGATCGGGGGCCACATGGGGGTCCTGGGGACCCTTTTTCTCTGTCCTCTGATGTCCGATGACATCAGTGGACAGAGAAATTAAATGGCACAACTTTTTTTTTTTTGTTGCGGTCGCCGTTATAGGGTTAATAACGGCGATCGCAACATCGGTGTCGGTAAAAACCGACCCGATTCATGTTCTCTGGGGTCTCGGCTACCCCCGGTAGCTGAGACCCCGGAGAAAATGCGCCTCTGGGGGGCGCTATTCACTTTTTCCACAGCGCCGTTAATTCGGCGCTGTGGTTTAAGTACCCTTAATGACCGCCGTTAAAAGGCGTATCGGCGGTCGTTAAGGGGTTAAAGTGCAAAGTGCATATATGGCCGCAAAGAAATTGGAGTTAATGGTATGTCATATAGCTTTACACATGATAGTAGTGATGAATACCAAAATAGTGAAAATTGACTCCTCCAAAATTCACAATGTATAAACTAGATGGTTATTGCACAGTGTAAGGAATCTGTGATGCATACACATATGTGGATATGCAACCCAGAGCATAAAGTGTCTCAGATGAAAATAATATAAAGCGCTGTACAAAACAGTCTAAAGTGCAAAGTGCATATAATGCTGCAATACAAAGTTCAGCAGAACAGACTCATAAAGCGCATAAAAAATATATCAGATGAAATGATCTGGAGCGCTATGGGGAGTCAAACTAAAGTGCGTCACTACAATAGAGTACGGCAATGCAAACTGAGGTGTCTGAATTACTTGAAGTGATGGTGTCTATCTGGCCTACAGCGCGTCCTCACCACGACAGCGTACGCCCCACTGAGGAAGCATTTGTGAAACGGTGCTGTCGGGGTGAGGATGCGCAGCGGCCAGATAGACACCATCACTTCAGGTAATTCAGACACCTCAGTTTGCCTTGCCGTACTCTATTGTAGTGATGCACTTTAGTTTGACTCCCCATAGCACTCCAGGTCATTTCATCTGATATATTTTTTATGCGCTTTATGAGTCTGTTCTGCTGAACTTTGTATTGCAGTCTATTTGGTTCTGTTTCTTGATTTTACTCTTTGAATTCAATAAAATTGACCTTTTATCATTATCTTTTTCTGTCCTTGTTTCCATTTATATGATGGGGATTGTGTGTATTAAGAAACATATCAAATATGAAATTAAAATAAACTTACATTCTCACAAGTCTATTTTTTTAAGGATGTATTGGGGTCAAGCATGGCCTGTATCCCTTCCTGATAAAGCGGGTACGTTTTACATGTAAAATGGTGTATTATGTGATGATGCTTTATTGTGTAATGTGTAAGTTATGCATCTTTATGGATTAGGGATAGAGATAGGGAGATACAGTATAAAAGTAAGGTCTAGTAATATCAATGGGTAATAAAGGGTTTAGTACAGTGGGGGCACTGTAGATTAGGAGATTAGATTGAGTTAGGATAAGAACTGGTTAAGGAAATAGGGGATTCCCAAGTTAGGGATAGTTGAGAAACTTCCTGGGGTTAGTTAGAGGATGGGATGAAGAGCAATGCAGTTGTTGCAGGGACAAGTTTAAGAGGAGCCCAGCAGTCCAGGGCCTCAGGGCTGAAAGTCACATGAGAAAGAGGGGACAAGAGCAGCATGAGAGCGGCAGTGACTAGGTTCAGTGGGAAACCCCAGCCCTACGGTCTGGAAAAGGTTGGAAAGTGCCATCCTTGATTTCACCCTCAAGGGGAAAACAGGTGGGGAACCCCAAGCATGAACTAGTCAGGCTAGTCAGGAAGCTGCAGTAAGGGAGGTTATGTTACCAGAAGAAAATATTTCATGAGAGCAAGGGACAGCACAGAGGAAAGGCTCTAAGATCAGATCAATGAGGATTACTGTGCAATGCCTGTGACTGAACTGGAAGCGCTGAGTAAAGCTGTTTTGCTAAAAATGAACTTGGACTCTGTCAATCAGTGTGTGATGATGTCTGAAACAGGGACCCTGCAACCTGAGGAGGACTCTAACCTAAAAGTCAGTGACTTGCTCTGCACACATATCACACAGCAGTTGGGACATTGTAATTTCTTTGTGGGGTGCCAGGATGCGGGAACACATCAGCCACTCGCCATGACAACAACCCTGTCCACCTCACATAAGGGCCGTACTTGCAAATTCAATAGGTGAGTTTAAAAATGACAATGACAGTGTGATGACAGTGTAAATACATTATTTTGAGAATTTAGTTAAACTCATACATCAGATATAACAATAACATATATGTGGTTAATGTGTTGCCTTAAGGATAAACCACACCCATGAAGGAAGCACACAGGTGTCACATATACTGGATAGTTTACAAATGCTGCATTTGCACACTTGGAGGGGAGTGGAATGGTCTTAGCTTGGATCTCATTGCTAATATCAAAAGGCTTTGGAGTGCATTTATTATTTAAAAAAATTATAACAACCAAAGAATTCACATACAGTAAATGGCCAAGCCTTTTAACAAATGTTGACTGGAAAAACATAGGGCCAATAAAACAGTCAACATAGTGGAACAGAGATTAATATAACATGTAGGAATATAGACCCATTATCATTAGATTCAAAACTATATCTATATGAAGGTTCCCAATCTTATTCAGACTATTACCACCATGTTTTTAAAATAAACAAGTATATACATATAAATATGTTTAAATTACAACAATGAATTTTATTATTTATTCATACGTTACTCAGCTAGATAAACAATGCATATTAACCAGTCCCTGAAAAACCCTTTATGAAACTATTCAGGGCAGTGTGGTTCTTAGGTAAAAATTAATAGGCACTTACGTTACGTTGCACATCATAAATTGAAACAATGGGTGTTATGTTTCGGTAGCTGATTAGGACAGGAACAACAGCAGGGCAGCCGAACACCTGAGATGTTGGTAACTCATGGGTTGCAGATTTCTAAACTAACGACACAACTAGAGGTAGCCGTGGAGCGTTCCTACGTTGATCCTAGACGCCTCGTCACAGCCTGAGAGATAACTACACCTAAAGGCAGAAAGATGAAAGCTATCTGCCCCGGAGCAGATCCCCAAAGAAAATAGGAAGCCCCCAAACATATAATGGCGGGTAGACAAGATGAAAATACAAACATAGGCAGAAAATAGACTGAGCAAACGCTGGGGCCACAAGCTGACTAAATAGGATAGGACAGGAAAGATTACTTTTTGCAACCCAGAAAACCCTACAAAAATCCAACAATTCTGATTACAAAAATACTGAGATCACACGATCTCGCCACCCACTAAATCAGATCTCAGTGTGAACAAAAACCAAGCTGCAGCAGCTGAAAAAACAGGAAAAAGCAAATGAGCAAATAACAGAGGCTGCAGAAAAACTGTGAGGAGCTCAGGCCCCAGGAGGGGACCTGGCTGACCTCCACAAAAGTGCAGAAAACAATGCAAAAAGCAAGCACAAAAAGAAAAGCAAAAAATATCTTATCTGAAAGCAGGAGATGCAGGCAAGACTCCAGCAAACTTCCAAATGAACCAGGAACCACAATTGAGACAAGAACAATTGATCACCGGCAACCATCATGGGAGGGAACCTCCCTTATATCAGACCAGTCCGTGATTCCAGATTGCCACTCCTCGCTGAAATGTTCAGCACTGTCTGTAACCACCAGAGGGAGCCTCTGCTCAGAAACCATCTCTAGCACATTCATAACAAATGGGCATAACTATAACATTTTGTAACAAAAGACCTCATACAAGTATAGTCAGGGTGTTATTATTAGGCCACTAACATACATAAAGAAGTCAAGATTATGTCACAGAAGGCAAAGTCTATTGTTACCAAGCCTCAAGAATCGTAATCCCCCTGTGCACATTGAACAGCCATATACAGCTCTGTCAAAAATTAAGAGACCACTGCAAAATTTTCAGTTTGTCTGATTTTTTTCATTATAGGTATACTTTTGAGTAAAATATAAATTGCTCTTTTATTCTATAAACTAATTACATGTCTCCGAATTTCCAAGCAATACAATTTGTATTTTTTTTCTAAAAATGAAAATGGTCAAAATTAAATAAAAGAACCAGTGCTTTCAGACCTCAAATAATGCAAAGAAAACAAGTTCATAATCATTTAGAAACAACAATACTAATGTTTTAACTCAGGAAGAGTTGAGAAATCAATATTTTGTGGAATAACCATGATTTTTTATCACAGCTTTCATGCATCTTGGCATGCTTTCCACCAGTCTTTCACACTGCTCCTGGCGCAAAAATGTAAGCAGTTTTTCCTTGTTTGACATCTTGTGACTATCCATCATCCTCTTGATTATATTCCACAGGTTTTCAATGGGGTTCAGGTCTGGAGATTGGGTTGGCCATGACAGGGTTTTGATGTGGTGGTCTCTTAATTTTTGCCAGAGATGTATAAATCAATATAATAAATTTGAAGTTAGTGGCTATACAGACCACATGCCGTGATAGCTTGAACCACAATGCTTAGTATCCCAATGCGCGTTTCACATGTAGCTTCATCAGGGGGTTATAGTGGAACAGCAGGTAATGGAATGCAAAACAAACTTACCTCACAGTTACTAGAAAATGCTAAACTGGAGTAATGCTTTGTCAGATGCAGGTGTCTTGTCTAACTAGAAAAGGACGCAAATCCTCAACTAGCTCGTCAAAACTGCAAATGCTCAGGCAACAGAAAGCAATGAAACTCACCAGATATTTGTGAAGTTCAGTGTAAAATGTGTGAAAGTGACCATATGCCCCAAGTTGTAAGACTAGAGGGTGAACCCATAGCCTTTTTGAATGCCGAGGTTCCTCAGCAAGCATATGCTGCCGAACCCCAAAGCGACATGACACAAGTCAGGCCAACCTCAACAGTGCCTCATTTGAAAGAGACTTATTTGGCAAGCCAAAGGACCACAAACAGAAATTTGACAGATCATTGTGTTTAGCATGATTTTAAACGCTAATTAATAAATTAGCACACCTTTTCCTCATCAAACCTTTTAATCACAACTAAAACCCTTTCATTCCGAACCAAACATTTTGCTCCAGTTTGTAACCACACGGAAAGCAAATGGATGCAACATGGATATCACACAGATGATACACACGGACAAACGGATAGCACCCTGATAACACTTAGATTATACACATGGACACACCGACATGGTTAGCGCCGGTACTGGTTTTTCCAGCACTGGAAATATCAGGAAGTGTTAAGGGGGCATTAAAGGTATTTTACTTATGCATCAACAATAACACAATAGCTGCTTCTATAACTTTTGTAATGCTTATTATAAGAACAAAACACTGTAAAATATGTGAAAAAGCCAAATTCCTAAATAAGGCAAAAAAACAAAATGCTACATGAAATTATGTATCTATATATATATATATATATATATATATATATATATTACAGTCAGGGCCAGAAATATTTGGACAGTGACACAATTTTCGCGAGTTGGGCTCTGCATGCCACCACATTGGATTTGAAATGAAACCTCTACAACAGAATTCAAGTGCAGATTGTAACGTTTAATTTGAAGGGTTGAACAAAAATATGTGTTAGAAAATGTAGGAATTGTACACATTTCTTTACAAACACTCCACATTTTAGGAGGTCAAAAGTAATTGGACAAATAAACATAACACAAACAAAATATTTTTATTTTCAATATTTTGTGGCGAATCCTTTGGAGGCAATCACTGCCTTAAGTCTGGAACCCATGGACATCACCAAACGCTGGGTTTCCTCCTTCTTAATGCTTTGCCAGGCCTTTACAGCCGCAGCCTTCAGGTCTTGCTTGTTTGTGGGTCTTTCCCTCTTAAGTCTGGATTTGAGCAAGTGAAATGCATGCTCAATTGGGTTAAGATCTGGTGATTGACTTGGCCATTGAAGAATGTTCCACTTTTTTGCACTCATGAACTCCTGTGTAGCTTTGGCTGTATGCTTGGGGTTATTATCCATCTGTACTATGAAGCGCCGTCCAATCAAGTTTGCAGCATTTGGCTGAATCTGGGCTGAAAGTATATCCCGGTACACTTCAGAATTCATCCGGCTACTCTTGTCTGCTGTTATGTCATCAATAAACACAAGTGACCCAGTGCCATTGAAAGCCATGCATGCCCATGCCATCACGTTGCCTCCACCATGTTTTACAGAGGATGTGGTGTGCCTTGGATCATGTGCCGTTCCCTTTCTTCTCCAAACTTTTGGCTTCCCATCATTCTGGTACAGGTTGATCTTTGTCTCATCTGTCCATAGAATACTTTTCTAGAACTGAGCTGGCTTCTGGAGGTGTTTTTCAGCAAATTTAAATCTGGCCTGTCTTTTTTTGGAATTGATGAATGGTTTGCATCTAGATGTGAACCCTTTGTATTTACTTTCATGGAGTCTTCTATTTACTGTTGACTTAGAGACAGATACACCTACTTCACTGAGAGTGTTCTGGACTTAAGTTGATGTTGTGAACGGTTCTTCTTCACCAAAGAAAGTATGCGGCGATCATCCACCACTGTTGTCTTCCGTGGGCTCCCAGGTCTTTTTGGATTGATGAGTTCACCAGTGCTTTCTTTCTTTCTCAGGATGTACCAAATTGTAGATTTTGCCACTTCTAATGTTGTAGCAATTTCTTGGATGGGTGTTTTTCTGTTCTTGCAGCTTAAGGATGGCTTGTTTCACCTGCATGGAGAGCTCCTGTGACCGCATGTTTCCTTCACAGCAAAACCTTCCAAATGCAAACACCACACCTCAAATCAACTCCGGCCCTTTCATCTGCTTAATTGAGAATGACATAACAAAGGGATTGCCCACACCTGTCCATGAAATAGCCTTGGAGTCATTTGTCCTAATTACTTTTGCTCCCTTTAAAAACAGGGTGGCACATGTTAAGGAGCTGAAACTCCTAAACCCTTCATCCAATTTTAATGTGGATACCCTCAAATGAAAGCTGAAAGTCTGAACTTCAACTGCATCTGATTTGTTTTGTTTCAAATTCATTGTGGTAATGTCTAGAACCAAAATTAGATAAATGTTGTCTCTGTCCAAATATTTATGGACCTAACTGTATATATATACAGTTATATATATATATATATATATATATATATATATATATATATAACCAAAGTTCATAAAATGTTGCTATGAATTGAAGCATGACACTACATAACTTGGAAGAAGTAAAAAATATTACTACCAATACAGAAACTTGGCAAACTTTTATGATAGTTATCGAGGGATATTTTCAAATGATGGAAGCTTTTCTGATTTGAAACTGAAAAGTGTTATCTTCAAGTGTAAAAACAACTATATTTAATCCTCAAACCACATTATCAACTACAAAAAATGTCTAACTGCTATGCTTGCCAACAAGGGTTTTGCCACCAAGTATTAGGTCTTGATTGTTAGAGGGATCAAATACTTATTTCTCACTGAAAAATGTAAATAAATTTATATAATTTATACAATGTGATTTTCTGGATTTTATTTTTGATATTCTATCTCTCAATGTTAAAATTAACCTACCCTTAAAATTATAGACTGTTCATGTCTTCGTCAGAGGGCAAACATGCAAAATCAGCAAGGGATCAAATAGTTATTTCCTTCACTGTATAGTGAGCTGTAATTGGGGAATTGTGGGTGGGTTCATACTTATAGGGGCTGTGTGTAGGCTCATTTTGTATAAGGGGACTATGTTGGGGATCACATTGCATATAAAGGGTTCTGTGCGGAGTATCATACTGTACCAAGAGTGGCTATGAAGACTTTCATACTGTATGGGGGGGGTGGTGGTCATCATGCTGTGTGGGGTTTCATACCATGTTTAAGGGCCTGTGAAAACCATTGTACCATGTGTGGGGATTGTGAGGACTATCATACCATGTATAAGAGCACTGTGTAGACCATCATGGTAGGCGTTGGGTGCTATGAGGACCATCATACCATATGTGGGATGATGTGAGGACAGTAATGCCATGTTTGGTGCTCTTCCTGGATGGCAGAAATGAGGGTGAGTATTGCAGCCCATACCCATTCCTGTTATTCCTCAGAAACCTTTGTTAGACATGAAGAGAGGGATCTTCAAAAAAATTAGACAGATGTTTTGGGCTTCAGGGAATTCATGATGGCTTGTTGTAATAGTCCAATATTAGATCCATACACACCACCCAAATACCATTGTTGGCTTCCTCTGGTTGCCATCCCTTTCCCCTAGTCAGATAAGTTGAGGTCACTTGAATATTAATAAGGCTATGTTTACATTAAAAAGTTCAAAAATGATTCAATACAGCACTAGGAAATCTCTGGGCGTTATACATGTATTTTCAAGGCACTTAAAGATTTTGCAGTTTTGAGAATTTTGGAGAAAATTTGTTAAAGCTGGCAAATTTGACTTTCAAATAATCTGATCATCTTTGATTGCCAATGATGTTAATACACAGTCAATATTCAACTTTGGAAACCTTGCATGTCATAAAAGTAATAAGGTAATAACTTCTTTAAATATATGTACAGTATGATTCAAATATGTTAGTATAAAAATATTTTTATTTCTACTAAAAATATATGGGACCACCAAAAATCTATTTATCAGTTGTTTGCAGCTTGGTCATATTTCATGGTGTGCTAGAGTTCTGATTTCATAACAGCAGGGAAGTTGTGCGCTGTAGATTCACAACAGCTGGCGAGCTTCAAGCTTGAGACCACTGATCAATATAATGTTTCATGGCCAGTCTTAATTTTCCAGTCAATGCTTTACCCAAGTGCATTTACTTCTAACAATTTGAGCATGAAGTATATGCAGGAGCAGAACGTTTTTAGAATCCATTTACCTTTTTGAGTGTGATGTTGGGGGATATTCTACCACAAAACAGCAAGCAACAAAAAGAGGACTTAAAAATTCTCCAAAAAATTCAAAATCACAGCAGAAAAAAGGCAGAGATGTCTACCTGCCCAGGCCTCCAAACAAATACATTAATAGGATGTAGTGGACCCAATTAACACAGGGGCAAGAATGCTGATGAGACAACCACTCTCAGCCTGCCAATCCATGGAGGGGGTGGTTGCTTGGCATATTAATGCACAAAAATGGTCTGTATGCAGTGCTGTTCACATACAGGTGATGCAGAACATCGGGCTTACAGCCTATTGGTGATGCCCATACTCTTAGATCAGGCGGGCTGCCCAGTACAATCCAAAATGCATCCCTTGTGAACAGACATCACAATTTACAAAGCCAAATGGGCCCAGCTGCACCCTGAAAGATAAAGTGCAAAAGACACAAATATGTGAGGTATCAGTTGATATTATGGCCAAAATATGCAAGCTCGCAACTGATATCAAGGGTCCTCACGCTTGCGAGTCCTTTCACTAAACAGCAAAGCAACAAAAAGAGGACTTAAAAATCCTCCAAAAAAATTCAAAATCACAACAGAAAAAAGGCAGAGATGTAAAAAAAAAAGGCACAGAGAAAAAAGGCGCTGTTCACATACAGGTGATACAGAGCATCTGGCTTACAGCCTATTGGTGATGCTCATACTCTTAGATCAGGATAGCACTGGCAGCCCGCCTGATCTAAGAGTATGGGCGTTACAAATAGGCTGTAAGCCAGATGCTCTGCATCACCTGCATGTGAACAGCGCCGCATATAGACCATTGTTGTGCATTAACATGCCAAGCAACACCCCCACCATGGATTGGCAGGCTGAGAGTGGTTGTCTCATCGGCATTCTTGCACTTCTGTTAAATGGGTCCACTGCATCCTGTTAGTGCATTTTTTTGGAGGCCTGGGCAGGTAGACATCTCTGCCTTTTTTCTGCTGGGATATTCTACCACAGCAAAACTTAGGTTCATACCAGATTTTCATTCCCTTTTCCACCGAAACTTACATTTTCTCCAAAGAGCCGCTCATCTTCATTAACCCAGTAACATTAAACTTCTGTTTGCATTCACTTTGATTAAGACAGACCTTGAAGGTTAGCAAATGTCAGAGTTCCTGATCCGCTAAGATACAAGGCTATTTATGTGTGACTTTGACTGAGGACCATTCAGAAAGGCCAATCTCTCTATTTATTTGTATCATTCCCAACAATCAAATTGAAAATACATCATAAAAGAATTTGTAGGATCAGTTCTTTAACACTACTAGCAGTTTTATTAACATATTAATGACATTGCAGTTGATCATCTGACAGGTTGGAATCCATTGTGTATGTTTTCCGGCATACTTTTTAAATATAAAGATTTGCAAGAGGTAATTTAACTTTTATTGTTACTGTATAGCACATTCAATGCATTATTTTTTTATGAAATGTCTATAAAACTCATATAATTCACTATCAAAACATCCCATTTGTAATCCATACAATTTGGAGTCTTTTTAAACATTTGTTGTGCAAATTACACAAGTATAAACAGTGAAACAACTAGCAATAACCATTATCATGCAAATTAAGAATACAAAAATATAAAATAAAAACACATTAGATAACGTTCTTATCTGTCATGTGTGCATCGCCACGAAGATCGTCGCGGTTGCACATTCTGACTTCTCACAGCTGAGTTGCTGTTTCTTTGTGTTTGGCAGTTAGGGAGTTAATTCTGTCTGTGCTCAGTTCTGGGACTGGGTGCAGTTTTCTCCCGGCTGCAATTAATTATTTGTTGATTGGTTTCCTTTAAATCTCTGGTTGTCTGTGTTGGGAGTTGCCAGTGAAATTCTTCATGCAGACCACAGATAGGATTGTATCTGTATAGACTTAAGTTAAAGAGCTCCTTAGTTGTTTTAAGCTCACCTTGCTTAGAGTTTAATATCCCAGATCATTTATGTTCCTTCTGTGTTTGAGTGTGTATGCAAGTCTGTGTTTTCCCAGTCTGTCTTATATGTCTAATCTGTGTATTTAGCAGAGATCAGCCCATATCCCTTTGGTGGTAATCAGAATCCTTCTTAGGACTGATTACAGGGTTCAGGGACTGATAGGAGACAGGGTTAGGCTGGAGACTTGGACCTCTGAACCATTATCAGTACCTCCAAGGTGAGGGATTAGTTAGGACCCCAGTTTAGGGTCAGGTTAGACCCCCGGTCCTCCTCTTTCCTGTGACAGTGTATCAAGTCCTCAAGATTAACCCTGAGTTCAACGGATATCGTGTCAGGTAAATCTATTCTATATTTACATGCTGATGTTGCTAATCTATATGTTGTATAGAGTGTTGTTCTTTTAAGAATAGTTTACTGACATCGTACACATATCATAAGACCGCGTGACATTTTCACTGGCCCATAAAATTATTCCCAGTTGCCATGGATCCAGTAGCCCAGCTGGCTCTGCAGTTGCAGGGATTATCCATGGAGCTGACGGACATTAAGTCCAAAGTTTTGTCTCCCTCGGAGCAAACCAGATTTGAACCTAAAGTAGCTCTCCCGGACAGGTTCACTGGTGGGCGAGACAAATTTTTTACCTTCAGGGAAGCGTGTAAATTGTATTTTCGGCTTCGGCCTCGATCATCAGGGAGTGAAGAGCAGAGAGTGGGAATTGTTATCTCGCTCCTACAAGGGGACCCTCAATCCTGGGCCTTCTCCCTTCCTCCGGGATCCCCGGCTCTACAGTCAGTAGATCGATTTTTTACTGCCCTGGGTTTGGTATATGATGACCCAGATCGGGTCTCTCTTGCTGAGACAAAATTACGTAAGATACAGCAGGGAGATCGTCCGGGGAGGAATTTGCTTCTGAGTTCCGTAGATGGGCCACAGATACTCAGTGGAATGACCCAGCTCTTAGGAGCCAGTTTTGTCATGGGCTTTCTGACAAATTAAAGGACGTTTTGGCTCAGTATGATTCTCCTCCATCACTGGAGGCTGCTATGGCCCTAGCTATCCGTACTGATAGACGGCTCCGGGAGAGGTGCGAGGTAACTCCGCCCCCTGTTGTTACTCCACCTACTACTAAAGTCCCTTATGTTGAGGTTCCCCTTGTCTGTTCGGAGGAGCCTATGCAGTTGGGAGGGACATCATTTCGTAGGAGGGGATTGGCGGTACGCCGCAGGACTAGAAGGTGTTTCTTCTGCGGGAAAGAGGGACATTTTGTTGGGGGATGTCCATCCCGTGCCTTGTTGAGCAAAAAGTCGCCGGAAAACTGTTAATCCCAGGTTGTGTGGTGGACGACAACCTGGGAGTATGTATTTCGTCCGCTAGTTCTTCTCAGTTCCTTGTACCAGTGGAGGTGGTGGTTGGTACGAGAGTGGAGAGATTTTCTGTTCTTCTTGATAGTGGGTCCGGGGCTAATCTGGTTGACGCTCAGTTTGCTCAGGCTCAAGGTATGCATCTGAGTGTATTGGTCAAACCGATCCCTATATTCTCCATTGACGCCAGGCCTCTCGGCCAAGGTAGCTTTGTTCATGAGGTTCATAACATTGACCTTCGGGTAGGGGCAATACATAGGGAACTATTATCTTGTTATGTGTTGGAGGGTCTACCTACTCCTATTGTGTTGGGACTTCCTTGGTTGGTTAAACATAACCCTGTGATTAATTGGCAGTCCAGAGATATAAGCCAATGGGGGGAGTTTTGCAAAAGTAACTGCATGAACACAGTCATCAGTGCGGTCGTGCCTAGTACTTTGCCTCCTTTTTTGGAGGACTTTGGGGATGTGTTCTCTGAGGAGGGGTGTCAGGAGTTGCCTCCTCATCGCGTGTATGACTGCTCTATTAATTTACTTCCTGATGCTAAGTTACCTAAAGCTAGGTTATATAACCTTTCTGGTCCTGAGAGGCAGGCTATGAAAGATTATATTTCGGAAAGTCTGGCCAAAGGGCATATTAGACCTTCATCTTCCCCAGTGGCCGCGGGGTTCTTCTTTGTGAAGAAAAAAGATGGAGGCCTACGCCCTTGCTTGGATTTCCGCGAACTTAATCGGATTACTGTTCGAGATCCGTATCCACTCCCTCTGATTCCTGATCTCTTCAATCAAATTGTTGGCGCCAAATGGTTCTCTAAATTGGATCTCAGGGGGGCGTATAATCTGATTAGGATAAAAGAGGGGGATGAGTGGAAAACGGCGTTTAACACGCCGGAGGGACATTATGAGAACCTTGTCATGCCTTTTGGTCTGACTACTGCACCAGCAGTATTCCAACATTTTGTTAATGACATTTTTCGTCATCTGGTGGGGCTGTTTGTGGTCGTATATTTGGATGACATTTTAATTTACTCACCAGATCTTGTGTCTCACCAGGAGCATGTGAGACAGGTGTTGCAGATCTTGCGAGACAATAAACTATACGCCAAACTGGAAAAGTGTGTATTCGCCGTACAGGAACTTCAGTTTTTGGGTTTCTTGGTGTCAGCCTCCGGTTTCCGTATGGACCCTGAAAAGGTGAGAGCAGTGCTTGAATGGGATCAGCCAGAGGATCTTAAGGCTCTGCAGCGTTTTCTGGGGTTTGCTAACTACTACCGGAAATTTATTTGTAATTTCTCATCTGTTGTCAAACCTCTCACTGACATGACAAGAAAAGGGACGGATTTTTCTAAATGGTCGGACAAAGCTTGCCAAGCTTTTTCCTCTTTGAAAAAATGTTTTGCTTCGGCACCCGTTCTCATCCAACCAGATGCATCACAGCCGTTCGTTGTGGAGGTGGACGCGTCTGACGTAGGGGTGGGTGCAATATTGTCCCAGGGTCCGTCCCCTGGTAAATGGCATCCGTGCGCTTTCTTTTCTAAAAAATTGTCGTCCGCCGAAAGGAATTATGATATCGGCAATAGGGAACTTTTGGCCATTAAGTTGGCTTTTGAAGAATGGCGTCACTTTTTGGAGGGGGCAGTCCACCCGGTCACCTCATTACTGATCACAAGAACCTGCTGTATTTGGAATCTGCTAAGCGTCTGAATTCCAGACAAGCTCGATGGTCGTTGTTTTTTACCAGGTTTAATTTTGTTGTCACTTATCGCCCTGGATCTAAGAATGTTAAGGCGGATGCCTTGTCTCGCAGTTTCCCAGGGGCCGGGAAAATGGATGACCCGATTCCTATCCTTCAGGAGGGGGTGGTAGTGTCGGCTGTATGTTCTGAGCTTGAGGAGGAGGTGTTAGAGGCTCAGGGGGACGCCCCTGCAGGACCTCCAGGGAGACTGTTTGTCCCAAATCAGTTGAGACAAAAGGTTATTGAGGCACATCATAATTCTGCTTTAGCAGGACATCCAGGGAGTAAGGCTACTTTAGATCTCCTTTCTCGCCGGTTTTGGTGGCCTAACGTTAATAAAGATGTTTTAACTTTTGTCGCGTCCTGTGGGGTTTGTGCTCGCTCTAAGACCCCTCATACCCGTCCGTCTGGGACCCTCTTACCCTTGAAACTTCCGGAGCGTCCATGGACTCATTTGTCTATGGACTTCATCACGGACCTTCCTCAGTCGTCAGGGAAGACTGTCATACTGGTGGTTGTTGACAGGTTCAGTAAGATGGCACATTTCATTGCACTTCCTGCCCTCCCTAATGCTAAAACTCTGGCGCAGGTGTTCATTGGGAGATTGTGAGACTTCATGGGTTGCCTTCTGATGTGGTGTCAGATAGGGGGTCTCAGTTTGTGTCCAAGTTTTGGAGGGCATTTTGTTTACGTCGGGGGATGCAATTGTCATTTTCCTCGGCTTTTCATCCGCAGACCAATGGTCAGACAGAGCGTCTGAATCAAAGCCTAGAGACTTATCTTCGGTGTTTTGTCTCAGAGAACCAGGAGGACTGGTCTTCTTTCTTGCCTCTGGCAGAGTTCGCTCTTAACAACAGGCGGAGCGAGTCCACTGGTAAGTCCCCGTTTTTTGGGGCATATGGTTTTCATCCCCAGTTTTGTACATTCAATGGGGGGGGCCCTTCTGGGGTTCCTGAGGAGGAGCGTTTCTCGTCGTCACTTGCTTCAGTGTGGAGAGGTGTATTGAATAATCTGAGTGCTATGGGGAACCGTTATAAACGTATGGCTGATAGGAGGAGAGTTTCTGGTCCAGATCTTAATGTGAACGATCTGGTATGGTTGTCTACCAGGAATATAAAACTTAAAGTTCCCTCCTGGAAGCTGGGCCCCAGATTCATCGGGCGTACAGGATCAGTTCCATAATTAATCCTGTGGCATTTTGTCTGGACCTCCCTCCTACGTTTAAAATTCATAATGTGTTCCACAAGTCATTACTTAAGAGGTACGTGGCACCAGTCATACCATCACCTCTACCTCCTCCTCCAGTGGTGGTCAATGGTAACTTGGAGTTTCAAGTGTCAAAGATCATTGACTCACGTCTGAATCGCCGGTCCCTTCAGTACTTGGTGCATTGGAAGGGGTATGGTCCAGAGGAGAGGACGTGGGTTCCTGCGTCTGACATTAACGCAGATCGTTTGGTGCGGACTTCCACAGAACTCACCCGGGCAAACCTGGCCCTGAGGGTCCGGAGGCCCCTCATAGAAGGGGGGGTACTGTCATGTGTGCATCGCCACGAAGATCGTCGCGGTTGCACATTCTGACTTCTCACAGCTGAGTTGCTGTTTCTTTGTGTTTGGCAGTTAGGGAGTTAATTCTGTCTGTGCTCAGTTCTGGGACTGGGTGCAGTTTTCTCCCGGCTGCAATTAATTATTTGTTGATTGGTTTCCTTTAAATCTCTGGTTGTCTGTGTTGGAGTTGCCAGTGAAATTCTTCATGCAGACCACAGATAGGATTGTATCTGTATAGACTTAAGTTAAAGAGCTCCTTAGTTGTTTTAAGCTCACCTTGCTTAGAGTTTAATATCCCAGATCATTTATGTTCCTTCTGTGTTTGAGTGTGTATGCAAGTCTGTGTTTTCTCCAGTCTGTCTTATATGTCTAATCTGTGTATTTAGCAGAGATCAGCCCATATCCCTTTGGTGGTAATCAGAATCCTTCTTAGGACTGATTACAGGGTTCAGGGACTGATAGGAGACAGGGTTAGGCTGGAGACTTGGACCTCTGAACCATTGTCAGTACCTCCAAGGTGAGGGATTAGTTAGGACCCCAGTTTAGGGTCAGGTTAGACCCCCGGTCCTCCTCTTTCCTGTGACAGTGTATCAAGTCCTCAAGATTAACCCTGAGTTCAACGGATATCGTGTCAGGTAAATCTATTCTATATTTACATGCTGATGTTGCTAATCTATATGTTGTATAGAGTGTTGTTCTTTTAAGAATAGTTTACTGACATCGTACACATATCATAAGACCGCGTGACATTATCCTTATTTCATCCCAGCTTCAATTGTATAATTCTGCCATGGTTATATACATTTTAAGCCATACATTTAGTTAGATAGGGTTTGACTTTAGCATTGACTGTACATTGTAATGTGTATGCTGAATACGTATTCATTTTTACACAATAGGCAACATATGACTCTCTCCAGTAAGCTTCCATCAAACAGCACTTTCATTCTAAGATTGCCTGACTCTCAAACCAGATTGCTTTCAGCTCTTGACCACAAGACATGAGATTGCTTTCAGTTTTTAGAACTGTCTTTCTTGGTGTCATCCGGTTGCAGACTAAGCTGAAACCCTAATACTTATAAGTGGTGTAAAATGATACATCCTTCACTCATAGTATTAATCTGTAAATTCCCATCCTTCAGAAACCAGTTACATTTTGTATTTTCTACAATCCAGCTCAGAAATACAAGACTGGGTCTTAGCTTTTCTAGCTGTCCAGCTTTCTACATTACAAACCTTCGAGAAAAAAAAATCCTCAGCTATATCCACATTTCACACTTCTATCCTCTCTCCCACCCTTAATAGCCAAGCAATTTTTATTGTTGTTCCATCATTGCATGTCCATCAACATGTAGGTGTGAGGGACTTATTTTAGTGGCATCATATTAGAGTACATATAATATATTGTGTAAGTGCAATATGTTTTACAATTTTTGCAAAATGACAACTTTTTTCAAAGGAATTCAAATTTCTGGAAAAAGGGTTTCAATGTCACACTGGCGCTGAACAAAATGTGCCCCTGGTTAAAAGCAGCTAGCAAAACTGGCAGATATAGTGTGTTAATCTGCCTGGAAGATTAAAAACAGTGAAATATATAGTGTTGCAGATCTAATAACAAATGACAGCGTTGGTGCTCTTGAACAAATTCTCAGTAGAGCCAAAAAAGAGCTGTATACAGCACTTACTTGTGTATACTATGTCATGTGCCAGTGTCCCGTCCTGCTATGGACGTTGGTTGACATTAGAGGTGAAAAACTCTGCTTTCAAAACACTGGGAGCATCCTCCCGTTTTGAAATCAAACCCCGTGAGTTGCGCTGAAGAGTGTGGTGAGCTGCCTGGGCCGATGGTGCGGCCGTGTAGTAGCGTGGCGAGCGGGGGCGTGGCTTGACAGCAGTGGCGTAACTAGAAATGGCGGGGCCCCACAGCAAAATTTTGAACGGGGCCCCCTCTCCCAAACGGGCGGCGGGGGGGCGGGGTTCTGATAGTGGGCGGAGCCAATAGCAGTGGGCGGAGCAAATCACAGCAATTCTCTAGGCCCAAAAAATACTCTTCAGTCTCATAACGGCCAGCTTTTTGCCCAAATCAGAGCTGTATTTAAAGCAGACATTATGGAAACACAATATAATATAATGGACTGGTAGCAATGCAGCCCCCTTATGCTACCATTACTAGTAACCATGTCCCGCATAACTATTAATGCAGGCACATTATGCCCCCATAACTAGTAATAAGCCCTCTTATTCTCCCATCAGTAGTAATGTGCCCCTCAAGTAGTAATGCAGCCAAGAATGCAGAGTTATCACTCACACAGTATGTGCCCCCGTTAATCTTCGGTGGTATCTTCAGCTCCACAGTGGAGCACACTCACCACCAGTCTTCACCCTTCTGGGCGCCGCCGACGAGTGACGTCAGCAGCGTGATCACATGACATGATCACGCTGCAGACGTCGCTCTGACCCGGCGGTCAGAGCTTCAATTGTACTGGCGTCTGTATAGACACCAGTGCAATTGATTCCTGGGAGACGGCACGCAGCAGCTTCTCTGCGCCGGCTGTCAGCATGACAGCCAGCACAGGGAACCGCCGACTCTCAGGCCATGGGCGGCGCAACACAGCCGCAGGGGAGACAGCTGCAGCAGGGACGGGCCCCCTGCTAGCCCGGGCCCTATGGCAGCTGCTTCCCCTGCTTCCACGATAGTTCCGCCCCTGCTTGACAGTGACATCACCTATCCGTGTAGACGGACGTGTGCAAGGCCAAATCCGACGCGTTTTGAGGGAACCATCCCTCTTCCTCAAGATATGGCTCCTGCATTGCCACTGCCTGTTTTTATCCCCCCGCCAACTACATCTCTCCTGCTCCAATTGGGCGGGGGATTGTGAACCTAATTGGTATGAATGATCCCTTAGTAATCTTCATTGTTGCTACTGGCATAAAGTGCATACATTTAAAATACATAAATATGTTAATATGGACAATGTGTACAAAATATATAATAATAAATATTTATTTATGTCCTATCTAATAAAAAATCCCTAAAACAGTATAATCACTGTTGAATTTAATCAGAGTAAGTCTGTCTGCATTTTCCGTGGAGAGGCGTGTGTGCCTATCAGTGATGAACCCAGCTTAACTGAAAACATGCTCTGACATCACACTAGCTAGCAGCCGGGCAGGCCAGCATCTCCAAGGCATATAAGGAGAGGTCGTGCCAAGTCTTCAGCTTGGACAACCAATAATTAAAGGTAACTGAAGCATCAGAATGGATGCACGTATGGTCACTTAAGTACCCCTTGACCAAGTTCTGCAACTTCTCTGTCCTTGACATTGTTAAAGGCACAGAAAGCTCTTGCTGTTGTGCTGGTTTATTGAAAATTGCCCAATTTGTGCACATATTGAAAATTGCCCAATTTGTGCACATTTTCCCCCACCTTTCTTGGACCTGGTGTTCATGTCTCTCCCATTATACATTGGTGTTGAAAACAGCTGCTACCTCTGCCACCAGCATCATCTGAGTGTGATGTTTTCAGCAACTGATCTACAATGGCCCTCTTGAACAATTCCATTGTAAAACTCTTTCTCCTTGTACAGTGGATTGAGAAAGGTGGCCAACCAGTATTGGTTGTTGGATAAAATGCGAATCGCGCGAGGGTCTTGCCACAGATGCTTACATATGAACTGTGCCATGTGAACCAAGCTGCAAAAAAGCAAATGTTCTGTGTCCCCAACAGTAGGAACAGTACCCAACCTCTCGTCACGCTGACTCGCCTCCTCCTCCTCCACCTCCTCCTCTCCAGCCCATCCAGGCTGCACAGACATGAAACTTGGGTTGGGTGTCCCCTCTTATCATTAGGAGTCCCCTCGGTAGCACAGAAAAGCAAGTCCACTCCTTCCTCATCCTCCTCATCTTCCTCCTCATCACCCAATGTTGCCTCAGAATATTGGCTGGGTTGGGTAGTATAACCGATTGTGAAATCTGGCTCCATACCAACATGCTGGGCTCTCAAAGCTTCCTCTTTGAGAATATGGAGTGACTGTTTCAAGAGACACAGCAGCGGGTTAGTTACACTCATAGTAGCCTGATCACCGCTCACGAGGTTGGTGCAGTACTCAAAGTTCTCAAGAACTTCACAAATATCAGCGATCCACACCTACTCAACAGTTGTCATATGTGGTGGCTGACTCTCAGTCTGACGGGCATGTTGAAGCTGGTATTCAGCTTCTGTCGTCTGCTGCAGGGCAAGAATCAGATTATCTAAAGCTGACAATGAATTAAGGCTTGCAAGAGATGTCAAAAGCAATAAAAAAGGATTTTGGGGATACGTCAAAAGTAAAAGAAAAGTCAAAGATGCTATAGGATTTTTACAGGATGAAAATTATGAAATGGTAAGAAAGGATGTTGAGAAGGCCGAACTTTTAAATTCCTATTTTGCATCTGTTTTCTCTCAGAAAGGAAATGTAACATCAACTGATCTTCACTGTCCTATTAAGGGAATAGAAGAATCCAGGATATCTATAAACAGAAAAATAGTGAGGAAACACTTAGCTAGCATAAATGAATTCAAGTCTCCAGGTCCAGATGAAATACACCCCAGGGTACTGAAGGAGATAGCATAAGAAATTTTTGAACCACTCTCCATAATCTTTGATAATTCTTGGAGAACAGGAGAAGTCCCAGAAGACTGGAGAAGAGCAAATGTTGTTCCTATCTTCAAAAAGGGGAAGAAGGTGGACCCAGGGAACTATAGGTCAGTGAGTCTGACATCTATACCACGAAAGATCTTCGAACAAATTTTAAACAACATGTATTTAAGTACCTGGACAAGAATGAAGTGATTAAACAGAGTCAGCATGGGTTTGTAACTAATAAGTCATGTCAGACTAATTTAATTTCCTTCTATGACAGAATCACTGACTGGGTGGATCAGGGAAATGCTGTAGATATATTATATCTTGACTTCAGCAAAGCATTTGACAAAGTATCTGACACAATCCTTATTGAAAAAATTACTAAGTATGGAATGGACAAGGCAACTGTTAGGTGGATTCATAACTGGCTTAGTGATAGGACACAAAGAGTGGTAGTTAATGGCTGCACATCCAGTTGGAGGAATGTATCAAGTGGGGTACCACAGGGCTCTGTCTTGGGCCCTGTATGGTTCAACATCTTTATCAATGATTTATATGAAGGAATTGAGGGTAAACTGATTAAATTTGCCGATGACACAAAGCTAGGAGGGATAGCTAATACTAGAGAATAGAGAGAGAGGATTTAAAAAGATATAATTAAACTGGAGCAGTGGGCAGCAACTAACAGAATGGTTTTTAACAGGGAAAAATGCAAAGTACTACATCTGGGAAATAAAAATGAAAAAAGTGTATACAGAATGGGAGGAATAAGGCTAAGCAACAGAACATGTGAAAAAGACTTTGGTATACTAATAGATCACAGACTGAACATGAGTCAACAGTAGAGTTGAGCGATACTTTCCGATATCCAAAAGTATCGGAATCGGAATTGTATCGCCGATACCCAAAAAATATCGGCGATACCGATACCGGAAATCCAATGTAAGTCTATGGGAACAAAATATCGGAATTAAAAAAACCCATTCTTGCCTTGTTGGTTAATTGTACATGAAGGAAAACAACAAAGAGTAATGTAGAATGTATTGGGGAAGGTTGAGGAGACATTAAAGGCATAGATGTTTAACCCAATCAAATGGAATAGCATAAATATTTTTTTTTAAAGATGTTCGGATTGACGAAGAAATTGACAATGTTGTTAACGTTTTTTCTATTTTGGCAAATATGTATATTTCACAACTTCCATGCTCTTCAACTTTTTAACTTTTGACACACTTTCTCCTTCATAATCTTCAGCAGCATCATCTTTTTCATCAAATTATTCTTCATCTTCACCTTCTTTATCTTCTTCTTACACTTCTTGCTATTCATCTTTTTGTTAACATTACTCATATTCTTCTTATTAAACTATTATTCTTATTCATATTGTACTTCATCTTCTTCATCATATTCTTATTTGTGACAGAGAATCCTGTACTTGTAATCTGTCAAAGTATGAATTTTTCATCCTTCCGTTCTTGATGTCACAAAAGATTTAAATTACAACAGTATTTGTCCGTGTTCAGTTTAGCCTGCAGCAGCAGGCATTTTCCAGGGCACCACGAGGAGGAACGGACTCACCCCCATACACTGCTTAGTCTTCTTCTGCTTAGAATTTAGAGCATATATTTTGCTCTTCATTTTGGTCTTATACTTCATGTTCTTCTGCTTTTTGATCTTCTGCTTATTGTTCTTAAGTCTCTTGTTCTGTATCTTGTAGTTTGTCTTAACCTTTTTAGTCCTGTTTGGTAATCTTTTATTTCTTCTTTGTGATGGTGTTTAGGCTGGTTGGCTTGATGCTCGTCGTCCTTGTGGTCGTCATCTTCTTCGGGGTGGTCATCAGGGTCGTCGTCTTCATTGTTGGAGATCCAGAGTGATTACCCAAAAAAGCATTGAAAAAATCTTCAATTTGTAAATGTAGCAGAAGGTACAAGAGTCAATGCAAGTAACGAGGACCAGCTGACTGTGCTGGAACCCGGAGGGGCACCAGAAGGAAAAGAGCCAATGGCACAACCGAGGACCAGCTGACGTTACTGGGACACGGTTACTAAGCAGGAGGTACCTGTGCTCCAAAGCACTACCAAGGACCAGCAGACGTTGCTGGAACTTGGATACCGAGATGGAGGCACCTAGGCCAAAGGCACTGCGGAGAATCAGCTGACGGTACTGGAACCCGGACGGGTAGCAGAAGGTACCCATGGAAATTTAAGTTGACAGGCCGCGAGCCGGCCGCAGTTACCGAATCCCACAGTACTACAGTGGGTGATTGTCCTATTGTCACAACGGAAACAGCCTTTATTTGCATATCCCGCAGCACACATAGGAAGCACCTAAACTCCAAGCACCATAGAGTCGGCTAACCCGACCGCAACACGACAGGACAACTTATTGGAGGCTAAGTGACGTTTACACGGACAGGAAACAGATGGCGTGCTGTAACCAGTCTTGGCAGGAGTGAGTACCCGTGCCAATTACACTTCCGAGCAACAACTGGCGGTGTTGAAGCCCAGGGATGAAAAGACAACAGGGTGGAGGCAGCATGACTTTTTGCCGTTCACACAGCAGGGGAACAGCTGACATTACTGAACCCCAGTAACACAGGAGCAAGTGTAGACTGTGCTAACAGCACTTCCGAGCAACAACTGGCGGTGTTGTAGCCCAGGGATGAGAAGAGAACATGGTGGAGGCAGCAGGACTTTTTGCCGTTCACACAGCAGGGGAACAGCTGACATTACTGAACCCCAGTAACACAGGAGCAAGTGTAGACTGTGCTAACAGCACTTCCGAGCAACAACTGGCGGTGTTGTAGCCCAGGGATGAGAAGAGAACATGGTGGAGGCAGCAGGACTTTTTGCCGTTCACACAGCAGGGGAACAGCTGACATTACTGAACCCCAGTAACACAGGAGCAAGTGTAGACTGTGCTAACAGCACTTCCGAGCAACAACTGGCGGTGTTGTAGCCCAGGGATGAGAAGAGAACATGGTGGAGGCAGCAGGACTTTTTGCCGTTCACACAGCAGGGGAACAGCTGACATTACTGAACCCCAGTAACACAGGAGCAAGTGTTGACTGTGCTAACAGCACTTCCGAGCAACAACTGGCGGTGTTGTAGCCCAGGGATGAGAAGAGAACATGGTGGAGGCAGCAGGACTTTTTGCCGTTCACACAGCAGGGGAACAGCTGACATTACTGAACCCCAGTAACACAGGAGCAAGTGTAGACTGTGCTAACAGCACTTCCGAGCAACAACTGGCGGTGTTGTAGCCCAGGGATGAGAAGAGAACATGGTGGAGGCAGCAGGACTTTTTGCCGTTCACACAGCAGGGGAACAGCTGACATTACTGAACCCCAGTAACACAGGAGCAAGTGTAGACTGTGCTAACAGCACTTCCGAGCAACAACTGGCGGTGTTGTAGCCCAGGGATGAGAAGAGAACATGGTGGAGGCAGCAGGACTTTTTGCCGTACACACAGCAGGGGAACAGCTGACATTACTGAACCCCAGTAACACAGGAGCAAGTGTTGACTGTTCTAACAGCACTTCCGAGCAACAACTGGCGGTGTTGTAGCCCAGGGATGAGAAGAGAACATGGTGGAGGCAGCAGGACTTTTTGCCGTACACACAGCAGGGGAACAGCTGACATTACTGAACCCCAGTAACACAGGAGCAAGTGTTGACTGTGCTAACAGCACTTCCGAGCAACAACTGGCGGTGTTGTAGCCCAGGGATGAGAAGAGAACATGGTGGAGGCAGCAGGACTTTTTGCCGTTCACACAGCAGGGGAACAGCTGACATTACTGAACCCCAGTAACACAGGAGCAAGTGTAGACTGTGCTAACAGCACTTCCGAGCAACAACTGGCGGTGTTGTAGCCCAGGGATGAGAAGAGAACATGGTGGAGGCAGCAGGACTTTTTGCCGTACACACAGCAGGGGAACAGCTGACATTACTGAACCCCAGTAACACAGGAGCAAGTGTAGACTGTGCTAACAGCACTTCCGAGCAACAACTGGCGGTGTTGTAGCCCAGGGATGAGAAGAGAACATGGTGAAGGCAGCAGGACTTTTTGCCGTTCACACAGCAGGGGAACAGCTGACATTACTGAACCCCAGTAACACAGGAGCAAGTGTAGACTGTGCTAACAGCACTTCCGAGCAACAACTGGCGGTGTTGTAGCCCAGGGATGAGAAGAGAACATGGTGGAGGCAGCAGGACTTTTTGCCGTTCACACAGCAGGGGAACAGCTGACATTACTGAACCCCAGTAACACAGGAGCAAGTGTAGACTGTGCTAACAGCACTTCCGAGCAACAACTGGCGGTGTTGTAGCCCAGGGATGAGAAGAGAACATGGTGGAGGCAGCAGGACTTTTTGCCGTTCACACAGCAGGGGAACAGCTGACATTACTGAACCCCAGTAACACAGGAGCAAGTGTTGACTGTGCTAACAGCACTTCCGAGCAACAACTGGCGGTGTTGGAGCCCAGGGTCAAGGAGGATGTTTAAATACTATATCAAGTATTTTCCTTGTTACGTGTCAATTAAAAATGTCTATACTCCAAACAAGAGAAATATAACCTTTAGTACCATAAGATGATGATTTAACTTAAAAAAATATATGTAAATTAATAATTTACAAACATAAACGCATACATTAACATGTTGAAAAGCAATGCAAACCACAATTAAAATAGGTTAAATAATCTGCTATACAGTTTAAAATAAAAGCATACAAGTACATATCAGAATCCATTAATGATGGCTAAGTAACAGTATGTACACCATTTTTATTGTGTAGACATTGAATGGCTGACTTAAAAACATAATCAGCATTACAAGTTATCTTTGACATTCATAAAACTTTACATTTGGTGAATAATATCACTAAAATTTTTTAAAAAATATCTAAAATTTCCATCATGTAATACTGATAATATGTGCCAATCATTTATATTAACAAACAAAAAATTTAAAAAGTGCATAGTGCAGAATGAAAACAGATATTTATGCCTGACTGTGGACTTGCAAGCATGACAACGGATAGATAAGGTATATATAGATGAGACTGCATAGCCACAGATGGTGAATGGCGATGTAATACTGTACCTCAATAAAGTGTGCGTTACTACTACATACTTTTTTTTATATAGCTTTATAAAAGGTTACGTGCATGTATGGTTGCGCCTTTGTTTGGACGCACAGACTGGCTTCCTGCTGTGACGCGTTGGGTATTGGAGCGTCTGTACGTCTTATGACGCAGACTAACATTCACGGTGCGCATCGTTCATCAACGCATGCGTACCGACAACACAAAGGCGTTGTCATGACTGCTTTACTCAGTAAACATGCACCTATGATGAAACATACACGCATGTGCCCTATTACATAACAAGCTACAAGAAAAACGAGTGTGAGGTGTGACACAGCTGTTTTGTTAAGGTACAGTATTATATCGACATTGTACAGGTGTCGCTATTCAGTCTGATAAATAGATATCATTCACCTATTCTATCAGTTGTCGTTCTTTCAGCACCACTTACAGGTATATATTTTGCTATTGTGACTATGCACTATTGACTTTACCAAGGTAATGCATGATTTTTGTTAGCGATTATCATGTTTACATGAAGGACCTTTATGATATGGGCTGTTAACTTTCTAATTAAATATGTATTTTTTAAAATTACACAAATATAAGTAATGTTGAAGAGGACTATTCCTACATGCATTGTTTGCACAATATTACAGGTGTACATCACGTCCCTTAATCAACATTGGATTATTATATTTACTTGTATGCTTTTATTTAAAAGACAAGAACACTGAAGTATAACCTTCGCACTGCAGCAGTTGTCAAAGTTCAACCCACATTATGCACTTACAACATTGCAGCATTTGAGTCATGATGTGAGTTGGATTTGTCTAAGCTATGGAGTGACAAGGTTGACCATCAGTATCCTATAGCATAAGTAGGCTTTTGTGTTTGCATTTGTTTTCGACATGTGCATATCTGTAATAATATGTCACAATTATTTTGTTACAGATTTGTGACAAAGACTAATCATTTTATGGTTTTAAAGTTGACGTTTCAAATGTTTACAGCTTAGAAATCAGGGTGTAGCCTCATATCTATGTGTAGCACTAGACACTTTGACATGTCATGTTTTTTTAACCATGATTAGGTAGCTAGCAGTAATTTTTGCCAGACACACAGCAGGGGAACAGCAGGCGTTACTGAACCCCACAAACACATCAGCGATTGTTTTCATCTGTGCATCTAACACTTCTGACAGCAACTGCGTGTTAAGCCCAGGTCAGAGGGTGTAGGGAGAGGCCAGTATGAGTTTTGAAGTTGAAGTTGTAGTTAGCACAGTAATTTGCAGACCACAGCAGGGAACAGCAGCTACTGAACCCACAACACATCAGCGATTGTTTCATCTGTGATCTACACTTCTGACAGCAACTGGCGTGTTGAAGCCCAGGTCAAGAGGTGTAGGAAGCCTATATGATGTTGAAGTTGTAGTTAGCAGCAGTAATTTTTGCCAGACACACAGCAGGGGAACAGCAGGCGTTACTGAACCCCACAAACACATCAGCGATTGTTTTCATCTGTGCATCTAACACTTCTGAGCAGCAACTGGTGGTGTTGAAGCCCAGGGTCAAGGAGGGTGTAGGCAGAGGCCTAGTATGAGATGTTTGAAGTTGAAGTTGTAGTTAGCAGCAGTAATTTTTGCCAGACACACAGCAGGGGAACAGCAGGCGTTACTGAACCCCACAAACACATCAGCGATTGTTTTCATCTGTGCATCTAACACTTCTGAGCAGCAACTGGTGGTGTTGAAGCCCAGGGTCAAGGAGGGTGTAGGCAGAGGCCTAGTATGAGATGTTTGAAGTTGAAGTTGTAGTTAGCAGCAGTAATTTTTGCCAGACACACAGCAGGGAACAGCAGGCGTTACTGAACCCCACAAACACATCAGCGATTGTTTTCATCTGTGCATCTAACACTTCTGAGCAGCAACTGGCGGTGTTGAAGCCCAGGGTCAAGGAGGGTGTAGGCGTAAAATATTGAGTTATTGCCTTGTTACGTGGCCATTGCAAATGTATGTACTTCAAACAAGAATAAATGAAGTTTTACTAGGACAATAAAATGATGAATTTCAATTCCAAGAATAGAAAAATATTTATACTTGAGAGTCCGCTGTGGTTGATACCGTTTAATGGCTAACTGAAAATATGGTAACAAATTCCAAGCTTTCCAGACTACTCAGGTCTCTTCATCAGGCTAAGACTAAAACTAAAAATTAAGAATCACATATTTCTACACACAACAGGACACAGGAATAGGTAAGACAAGTGAGGGAGGGACAAGTGAGGGGAGACCGGCCAAAAAATGAGAACAAGGATGAATTATCAGCGCCACACAATAAGAGAAAAAATAATGGATTTACCTGTGCAAAACACTTTTGTATGTCCGGTCATAGCATGATGGATATGGAATTACTGGTATTAAAATATAACTTCAAATATGAGAAAGATACAAAGGTTTCAGAATATAAGCTCATCATGACCTTTGACACTGTTAGTGATGGAATGAATAGATCACACGGATTTATGTCATTCTATATCAATTAAGGAATCTGCGTCTCTGCCCTTCCAGGGGCATGAAAACACAAAACCAGACCCCAATCAGAGGGCAATAAAACTTTCTATCCTTATCTAGGAACTGTTCCAATATTTATGTTCATCCCTCTGTGATAATGACAGTTCTGCTACACGTCACTTACTTGTCTTACCTATTGCACTATTCCTGTGTCCTGTTGTGTATAGAAATATGTGATGCTTCATTTTTTATTTTAGTCTTTGCCTGATGAAGAGACGTGAGTAGCCTCGAAAGCTTGCAATTTGTTACCATCTTTTCAGTTATCCATTCAAAGGTATCAACCACTGCGGACTCTCAAGTCTAAATATTTATCTATCTACTGGCTAACACGGTACAAAGATACACATGTTTCCTAACTTCAAGAATAAAAATAAAGACACTGCAAATATAAACGCATATATGCACATGCCAACAAGAAATGGAACAACACACCACCCAAAAAATTGGTTACAAAATATAGTGTTGTAAATTTAAGAATAAAAGTCCATTTTTGAATTTATGAATAATGCTTAAGGAACGCTATGTTAAACCATAACATAGTGAAGACAATGGATTTTGTAATAGTCACTCATCATCATCATCATTGCAATTTAGATGTGACAGTCACAGACATTTCAATTATTTAAGTTAATAAAATAGTTACTTTGTACACCATGTATGACATGTCCAGCATGGACTCATCAATGTGATGACACAATAATGTACGATAAAAAATAACCATTTAAAAAAACATAATGCATTGTCACAATTTAAGTGTGTGCCTGCAAGTGTAGGTGAAACAAAGGCTACGGATAGCAAAGGTATATTCTATGTCTGTATCAGACAGTGGACAGCCTCTGATGGGTAATGGCGATGTTATACTGTACATCAATAAAGTCTGCGGCTGCAATCATGCATTTTTTGCTTGTACAGTGTTGAAGAGGGTAAAAGCATGTCTGGTTGCGCAAGGCTTTATCCGTCAACACTACCTTCCTACTGTCACGCGTAGGGTAGGGTAGCGTGTGTCAATTAGATGACTCTATAAAATGTGACGTTACGCAGCGTTATTGCGCCCTAGGGACGCCAAAAATACGACAGCAGTAATCATTTACTGTCTAATACTCCACCTATGACCAACCAAAAAAGACCGTTCCCTCTTTAACAATCTACAAGACTAACAAGCATAATGGTTGACGCTGACTTTATTGAGGTACAGTATTACATCGACATTGTCCATGAGTAACTATGCACTGTGATACCTATATACCATTATTAATTTATATCTGTTGTGGTTGTTTCAACAGCACTTGCAGGTATAACTACCTATTGTCAGTATGCATGATGCACTTTCTAGATGTAATAATTTATTATTGCACATTATTACCAGGTTTAGATGCTGGCCATTTCATATATGGTGTGTGAAGTTACAGTTGGCATCAGTATGTGTATTTTATAATGTCTGTCATAAATAAAACTCGTGATGATGATGATGAGGATTTTATGATTCGTACATCCATTGACTGCATTATCTTACAGGTACAGATAAAGTTCCTTAAAAAGCATTAATTGATAAGTATGAAATGTACTTTTATGCATTAATTTCAAAAAGTGAAGACTATGTTTTAGTTTTTGTTACCATTTGTAATAGACATGTGCAGATATGCGCTGTGATGACAAATTATTATTTGTCCATATTTGTAATAAAAATTTATCATTCTAGGCCTGGAAAACTTCACAATTTCCTGTTTTAAGCATAACAATCAGGGTGACGGCTCTTCCCTATTTGGAGCATGTTCGACATGGGTTTTTCGGTGCATGTGTATGGAACAGGAGACTTCTTGCCGGACACACAGCAGGGAACAGCTGGCGTTACTGAACCCCACTAATACTATAGCTTGTGTATTGGTCTGTGGACACGACACTTCTGAGCATCAACTGGCAGTGTTGTAGCCCAGGGAGTAGAGTTCAGGTCGTAGAAAGATGAACATAACAGGAGACATGGATAACGTTGAGAACCAGTTATTTAATCTGAAAACGGACAGACAAATTCTGGCGAGATCCATGCCTTGTTCATTTTCAGAAAAGTAAGCCGGTCTACATTATCGGAGGATAGTCGCATGCGACGGTCTGTTAGTACACCACCTGCAGCACTAAAGACGCGCTCCGATAATACACTGGCAGCAGGGCAAGCCAGCACCTCCAATGCATACTGGCTAAGCTCTGGCCATGTATCCAGCTTAGAGACCCAAAACTTGAATGGGGAAGAGCCATCTGGGAGTACACTGAGAGGGAAAGACATGTAGTCTGTCACCATCTTACGGAAACGTTGCCTCCTGCTGACTGGAGCCGTCTCGGATGGTGTAGACATTTGTGGCGCTGCCACAAAACTTCGCCACATTTGGAACATACTGGTCTTGCCCTGTGCAGAGGCGCTGCTTGTGCTCCCTCTTGTTGCAGAGCTGTCTCCACTGCCTCGACGCACAGAGCTGCTTTGTAAAGCAGTAGCAGCAGCAGTGCTCTCGGCTGGAATGGAGAACATTATGGATTGCACCAGTGTGTCTTGGTACTCCCGCATTTTACGCTCCCGGTTCAACGGTGTGATGAGGCTTTGTAAGTTGTCCCGGTAGCGAGGGTCTAGGAGGGTGTACACCCAATAATCAGACGTGGTGAGAATGTGGGCGATGCGGCGGTCGTTTCTCAGGCACTGCAGCATGAAATCAACCATGTGCTGCAGACTCCCAACTGGCCAAGAAACGCTGTCCCCTGCAAGAGGCGTCATCTCTGCCTGCTCTGCATCACCCCACCCTCGCTCTACATACTGACTAGAGCGTTGTGTACCTCCCTCTGGAGTGATGTCTTCCTCCTCCATTGACTCCTCCTCATCCTCCTCACAAAGTGAGCCCTGCCCAGCCCTTTGTGAGGAACCACGTTGCGCTGACTGTCCAGAAGGTGATGGAATTTGTGACTCCTCATCCTCCACCTCTTCCAAAACCTCATCCCTTATTGCTTGCAGTGTTTTTTGAAGCAGGCAGATAAGGGGGACAGTCAGGCTGACTAGTGCATCATCTGCACTCGCCATCCGCGTTGACTCATCAAACGCACGCAAAATGTGGCAGATGTCCTTCATAGAGGCCCACTCAGTAGTGGTGAAGTGTGAACGGCGCAAATTGCGAGTTGATTGCGCCTGATGCAGCTGATACTCCATTACTGCTGGCTGCTGCTCACACAACCGCTCCAACATATGTAACGTGGAATTCCACCTGGTGGGTACGTCACATATGATGCGATGTTCAGGAAGGCGAAATCTGACTTGCAGAGCTGCAATGCGCGATCTGGCCATGCTGGAACGTCGCAAGTGAGCGCACTCTAGGCGGACCTTGTGCAGCAGTGCATCAAGATCCGGATAGTCCCTCAAAAATCTCTGCACGACCAAGTTGAGCACATGTGCCAGACATGGTATGTGAGTGAGGTTGCCAAGGCCCAGAGCTGCCACCAGATTTCGGCCATTGTCACACACTACCAAGCCTGGCTGGAGATTCGCTGGCAAAAACCACACGTCGCTCTCCTGCTTGATGGCATTCCAGAGCTCCTGCGCTGTGTGGCTTCGATTCCCCATGGAAATTAATTTCAGGACGGCCTGTTGACGTTTGGCCACGGCTGTGCTCATATCGGTCGCATCAGGTAAGCGTTCACTGGTCCATGTGGAGGTAGACCGTGACGGCTCCTGCAGCGATGATTCTGAGGAACTGGAGTAGGAGGAGGAGTCAATGTGGACAGACTTGATTCCTGCAATCCTTGGAGTTGGCAGAACACGTACAGCGCCACTCCAAGATCTGTACCCGGCTCCACAACATTGACCCAATGGGCAGTGAGGGAAAGGTATCGTCCCTGGCCATGGGTACTGGTCCACGCATCGTGGTCAGGTGGACCTTGCTACTGACGGCGTTTAGTAGCGCATGTTTAATTTTTTCCCTCAACATGCTTTTGCAGACCAGGGACGGCTTGCCTGCTGAAATAAAATCGGCTGGGCACATTGTATTGTGGGACTGCCAATGCCATTAAGTTACGGAAACTGTCAGTCTCCACCAGCCTGAATGACAGCATTTCAAGGGACAGGAGTTTTGCAATGCCAGCATTCAGAGCCTGTGCTCGTGGATGGTTTGCCGAGTATGGCCGTCTTTTATCCCATGCCTGTGCTACCGATGGCTGTTTTGTGGCCTGGGAGTGTGAGGATGACAGGGAACTTGCAGCTGTGGGTGGAATAACACTGGGTCTCTGGACAACAGTGACAGAGGTTCTTCCATGGCGATCCTGTGAGGAAGCCGAACCAGCTGTGTGTGAGCTGGAGGAAGAGGCTCCAACACGAGCTGAAGATGTAGGTGCTGCTGTAGGTTGGCCTACATCTCCAGTGTGTCTTTGTAACTCAACCACGTGCTTTGACCGCACATGTTTCCACATATTTGTGGTATTAAGGTTACTGACACTTTTACCTCTTTTTACTTTTTGATTACACAGCTTGCATTTGACATAGCAAATATCATCTGCAAGTGTGTCAAAAAAGGACCACGCAGTGCAAGTCCTGGGAGCGCCCGTTTTGGCTGTTGGAAGAGAACTGCTACGAACGGGTGCCAAACTGGAGGCTACAGGCAACCGAGTCTGCAGCCTACCTCTCCCTACTGTTTGGACCGTTGGGGCAATCTCTTCCTCAGAGCTGCTACCACCACCTTCCTGTTCCTCACGCCATGTTGGGTCTTGGACCTCATCATCTCCACTACCCTCTTCCAACACCTGCTGCTGTTGGGTGGTCTGGCCAGCACCATGCTCAACAGAAACTGGCACCTGAGTCTCATCATCATCAGATGCGTTCTGCGGTGTGCTGACCATCGCACTGACTCACCCGCCTCTTCACATTCAGAGAGACACAGCTGTTGCGCATCACTGCATACTGCCTCTTCTTCACATTCCAGAATGCTGCTTGGCTGGGCCCCTGTTTGCAAGCCAACAGATTCTGAGAACAGAAGCAGAGACTCAGCTGGCTCCAGTTCAGAACTCTCTGACTGCCTGGGCAATTTGACAGGCGGTGAAGAGACAGATGGTTGTTCAACAGTGCTGTGGTCCTGAGAGGAGGTGGAAGCAATTGAAGTCGATGCATTGGCTGCCATCCAACCAACAACGGCTTCAATTTGTTCTTCCCGCAGCAGGGGGTACGCTGAGCTCCTGCAAAAGTGCGCATAAAGGAACGCTCACGGGGAAAACTGGTGGATGCTGTGTCACTGGGTGCGGCAGCAGCCACAGAATCCCCACGTCCTCTCCCTGCTGAAACTCCACGGCCACGACCACGTGCCTTACTCCTGCCTTCTTCATCTTGGTAGATTGATAAAGAAAGTCAGAAAAGTTATAAGGCCTAAGTGTGGTTATTCCTCAGAGACTGCAGTGAACACTGCAGACAACTGTTCAGTAGCTGTGAAAGGCCCCTTTGTGTACTTCTTATAGTGTTTGCAACCAATGTATTGTATACGGATGGAAGCGCGTCACACTAATAGATTAGATTTTTTTCAAATATAATGGAGCAGCACCAATTAGAGAAAAATGTGAAGGATGAGGCAGTGACACACGCTCAGCAGACTACAACCAGCAGTGGTTGAAGAACTAACTGGAGCGTAATCTGCACTCAAAAAATGAAAAGCTCACAGACTACAGTGAACACTGCAGACAACTGTTCAGTAGCTGTGAAAGGCCCCTTTGTGTACTTCTATAGTGTTTGCAACCAATGTATTGTATACGGATGAAAGCGCGTCACACTAATGGATTAGATTTTTTTCAATATAATGGAGCAGCACCAATTAGAGAAAAATGTGAAGGATGAGGCAGTGACACACGCTCAGCAGACTACAACCAGCAGTGGTTGAAGAACTAACTGGAGCGTGATCTGCACTCAAAAAATCAAAACCTCACAGACTGCAGTGAACACTGAAACACAACTGTTCACTATCTGTGAAAGGCTCCTTTCTGTACTTCTATAGTGTTTGCAACCAATGTATTGTATACGGATGGAAGCGCGTCACACTAATAATTATTTTTTCAATATAATGGAGCAGCACCAATTAGAGAAAAATGTGAAGGATGAGGCAGTGACACACGCTCAGCAGACTACAACCAGCAGTGGTTGAAGAACTAACTGGAGCGTGATCTGCACTCAAAAAATCAAAACCTCGCAGACTGCAGTGAACACTGAAACACAACTGTTCACTATCTGTGAAAGGCTCCTTTCTGTACTTCTATAGTGTTTGCAACCAATGTATTGTATACGGATGGAAGCGCGTCACACTAATAGATTAGATTTTTTTCAAATATAATGGAGCAGCACCAATTAGAGAAAAATGTGAAGGATGAGGCAGTGACACACGCTCAGCAACTACAACCAGCAGTGGTTGAAGAACAAACTGGAGCGTGATCTGCACTCAAAAAAATCAAAACCTCACAGACTGCAGTGAACACTGAAACACAACTGTTCACTATCTGTGAAAGGCTCCTCTCTGTACTTCTATAGTGTTTGCAACCAATGTATTGTATACGGATGGAAGCGCGTCACACTATAATTTCTATTGAATGGAGCAGCTAGAATTACACTAAAGAAAAAAAAAAAGAGTCTGTGAGTGACACGTGCAGATGCCTACAGACAGCGTTGGATGCAGAGCAAACTGCAGCGTCACCTGCACTCTCACACACACACCTTGCACAGAGCTGTTAAAACAACACTGCAAGGCAAAAGGAAGCTTTACACAGCGGTTGGTAAACTAGCCTGCTTAAAGCAAAGTACACAAAATCGCAATCTCTAACTGTCCCTCAGAGTCAGCAGAGCAGCGTTCTGTCCCTAACTGAGTTCACAGCACAGTGACGCTAAAATGGCGGCGGCGCCTTTTATAGTGCATTCTGACATCATTTCAGCAGCCAATCACAGCCATGCCATTAGTTAAGATGACCGCAGCATTACAGGATGTGCCCACACTTCATAAGATTCCTCATTGGCTGACTAAAATCACATTGCCTCTCAAAGAATGATGGGAACTTCCGATTCTGGTATACGATATTGGAAAAATATCGGAACTAAGTATCGGAATTCCGATACAGCGAATATCGGCTGATACCCGATACTTGCGGTATCGGAATGCTCAACACTAGTCAACAGTGTGATGCAGCAGCAAAGAAGGCAAATACAATTCTGGGATGTATTGCCCTCTACTCCTCTTTGGTCAGACCTCATCTGGAATACAGTGTACAGTTTTGGGCACCACATTTTAAAAAAGACATCAACAAACTGGTGCAAGTTCAGAGAAGAGCGACCAGAATGGTGTCCGGTCTGCAAACCATGTCCTATGAGGAACGGTTACAGGATTTGGGAATGTTTAGCTTGCAAAAAAGAAGACTGAGAGGAGACTTAATAGCTGTCTACAAATATCTCAAGGGCTGTCACATTGTAGAAGGATTATCTTTATTCTCATTTGCACATGGAAAGACTAGAAGCAATGGGATGAAACTGAATGGGAGGAGACACAGATTAGATATTAGAAAAAACTTTTTGACAGTTAGAGTGATCAATGAGTGGAACAGGCTGCCACGAGAGGTAGCGAGTTCGCCTTCAATGGAAGTGTTCAAACAGAGGCTGGACAGACATCTGTCTGGGATGATTTAGTGAATCCTGCTTTGAGCAGGGGTTGGACCAGATGACCCAGGAGGTCTCTCTAATGACTGGCTCCATTAAACTGTCCCTGCTCGAGTTTCTCTCTCTCCCTACTCTAGTATACATTGCAGGTATCCCTGAAAAGGGCTTTTGTGTTATCAAGAGGCCTAAAGACTCTCCCTAGCAGCTGAGCGATCTCTCCCTATGCTTGTAGAATGCAGGCTCCAGATACAATGTGCGCAAAATGGCGGCGGCGGTAGGCCTTAAATAGACCCAGCCAATCACAGTAATGCCACAACCAAGATGTCTGCAGTATTATTGTGATTGGTTAAAAAGTCCAGCATGTTTAGTGGCTGCAAAGGAGGCGCCAACACTGCAGGTCAGGAAATCCGAATATAGAGAGGCGAGTACACAAATATTCACAATGTAAGGAATAATTTGAATACCGTACTGTCCGTGCGAATAGCTAATAGTAATGAATACACTCGCTCATCATTAGTCCACAGACAAAGCCAGCAGGGCACATGTCCTACAAGTGTGTTGTGCACTGCTTCTAAAGTGCTCCATGCACGAGTATAGCATTCTAAATAATATTTTTTCACTAGCTAAATGTGAGAAAGCCTGCTGTATCCCACATTTTAACTGGTTAGATAGGTGGTTGTATATTAGTCAGATAGTGTAGCAAACTATTGTCCAGTGTGGCTGTTAAATTTACCTTCCAGCATTTTTTTTGCTTTTTTGGGCATTACTGAGGTCCACAGACAAAGCCAGCAGGGCACGTGTTGTGCACTGCTTCTATTTTGATCCATGCATAAGTCTAGCATTCTAATTCACATGTAACTAGTGAAAAAATATTAAACAGCATGTTGTATCCCACCTTGTCATTTAGTACTGTGATGATATACAGTAAAGCTGTCTGCAGACCTAAAGCACATTAAAAAAAAGTTATAATTGTTTCTGTTTCTAAATGTGAAACCGCCTGCTGTATCCCACGTTGTTATTTGGTTGGGTTGAAATTAAGATGTAGAGGCCTGATCCAGAGGCCACAAAAATTTCTTCTGTTACGCTGGTCAGCATAAAAAAATCATTAGAAAAGGCAATATGTCTATGTTATGAAGTTTGATGTGCTGATTCCAAAAATATGCTTAGTTTTGCTCTATCACATAAAGCTTCTGAGTTAGAAGTATTTTTGTTATGTTATTTCTGCATTTTTAATTATGTGGTTTTTCCTATGTTATTCCTATTTCTTTGCTTGTCTTACTTAATTGTGAATTTTCTTACAGGGACAACATCAGTAAAGGTTTTAGTGAGTTTTATGGGAAGGAATATTGACCGTGCAGTAAACCAATGACTGCTTCTCAGAAAGTGACATGTTATGGGGAGGAGCTAACTGTTATGAGGCGGTAAAATTTGAGTCAGTCAGAAAAGGAGGTGATGGCAGCAAGGACTGGTATGTGAGACTGACAGGAGACAGGCCTCTACAGGGATATGAGCCACAGGGAGATAGAAGGAAGGCAGCGGACAGCCGCCATTGTGAAAGGATTTTCACTGCATTTCTGGGAGGGAAAGTCACTTCAGAGGGAAGAAAACAGCTCAGCCACTGAGGTGTAACTGAGTGAGGGTCTCCACATAGAGAGAACCTAAAATCAGCCAATATCACACTGAGAAAGTACCTGTCTGCAAATGTTCATCTGTAAGGAACAGGCTGACCTGTTTACCTCACAACTGTATATAGAAATCTACCAGATTACCTCCAGTAAAATCAGTTCTAAATACAAGCTGCCTCTGTCATCTCTGGGGAAATATCTACATATAGTCGGTCGACTCATCGTATTTTTTTAGTTTGTCACCACCATTGAACTGAACTTTATCTACTGTTTGAAGTGATTTAAAGGAGAAAAATAGCACAATAGTGTATCAATCATCCGAACACATTCTGCTATGTGTTTGGTTTTTTAACCCCAAAACTACCAAGTACATTCAATTAGAGATGATAGACTTTGCCTTTTTTAGGGTCGAGTCGGGTTTCATGAAACCCGACTTTCTCAAAAGTCGAGTCGAACAAAATCGGCCGACTATCGGGAAAAGTAGGAGGTCCAAACTGAAGCAAGAAACCCAATACAAGTCAATGGGAAGCAAAGTCGGCAGGGAGTGGAGGACAGTAAACACACCTACAGTGCCCATTTCAATGCCAACGACATCAATTCTTATTACTTAAGCTTGGCAACCTTAATTTACTTTATAATAATAGTTACGCATTGAAAACTGGGGGTTATTTGGCTAATGTTGTGGGGGGTAGGGCTGGCTCCTGGTTTTCGTGTGCCCCGGGCGAAAGAGTGTCCGTGGGCCCCTTTAACACATACCACAATTCATGATGCTCCCATACGGCACAGAAATATAGGTATAGTACAATGACAAATACTTCACTTCTTACATTACATGACTGATATCTATTTTAAATTCTACAATAGCTCAACAACTGGACAGTATATTACTCCATACTGTATTATGGCCACCACATAGTGCTCCATACAGAATAATTGGTCCCATATAATGTTCCATACAGTATATGATGAGCTCCACATAATGCTACAGTATATGATGGTCCCCATATAATGTGCCATACAGTATAGGACTGTCCCCATAGAGTAGAATGAGCCCCACATATTGCTCCATACAGTATAATGAGTCGCATATAAAGCTCCATACAGTATATGATGGGCCCCATATATTGCTCCATACAGAATAGACTCCATATAATGCTCCATACAGAATAGGCCCCATATGTGCTCCATATGATGCTCCATACCCAATATGATGCCCCATAAATAATGAACCCCACATGATGCTCCATTATTTGATAGGCCCCATGGATGATGCTCCAGTGTATAATGGGCCCTGTAAATGCTGCTCCAGTGTCTGATGTCCCCCATTTAGAATGCTCCAGTATATGATGGGCCCCATGGATGATGCTCCAGTGTATGATGGGCCAATATAATGCTCCATATAAAATGGGCCCCATTTATAATGCTCCAGTGTATAATGGGCCCCATAAATGCTGCTCCAGTGTCTGATGTCCCCCATTTAGAATGCTCCAGTATATGATGGGCCCCATGGATGATGCTCCAGTGTATGATGGGCCCCATATATCATTCTCCAGTGTATAATGCTCCCCATGTATTGCTCCAAAGATTAAAAAAAATGAAATACCTCTCCTCGCTGGGCACTGCTCTACTCTGGACTCCTCAGAGTCGTCATCTTCCAGCGCTCTGCCTTGGACTGTTTAGGCAGAGGGCGTACAGACGAGACGTAATCGCACTCTCTGACCTGAATGTCACTGTCAGGAAATGCGGAAGATGCCACAGCGGTGGAGCAGGGAGAGGTAAGTATTGCAAGTGCTGTGGCCCTGAGCAAGCAGGGGGGCCCACTCGTGGGTGACAGCACTGGCACAGGGCCCCTTATAGTACGCCGGTGTGTCTGATGGTGAGTGGGCCCCCCCACTGTCAGAGACACTTTTGCGTACAATGAGTGGCCCTGTGCCAGTGCCTTCGCCCACGAGTCAGCCCCCCCACCTGCTCAGCGAATCGGCACTTGCCCGGGTGCGCCAGGTGCTGACGCTGGCCCTGGTGGGGGTACAGCCCAGTTATGGAGGTGGAAAAACTGGCATATCTTGAGGTGTAGGCTGGAAGTTCAGCAGCTGCAAATGGAGGAATTGGAGAAGTCGGAGGAAGAGGAGGACAAAGCGAGCTATTTTGCTGGCAACCTATGTGTCATCAGGGGAAGTTAGTACAAAATCCTTTGAAACCTAGGCATGGTTCATTTTTATGAAGGTGAGAACACCAACATTTTGGGTCAACAGCCGGGTCCTTCTTTCTGTCAGCATTGATCCAGCTGCACTGAAGACTCATTCTGATAGTACACTACCAGCAGGGCAAGCGAGCTCCTGTAAATCATATTGGGCAAAGGGGAATGAACTGTGAGGGAGAACATCGATAGGGGAGGAGAGGTAATTTTGAACCATAGTTGACAACTGCTGTCTCCTGTCTGTTGCAATCGATACAGTATTACCAGTCGTGTGAGCGTTACTAGAGAAATCAGTCCACCACATGGTCATGAAACTCCTGTCTCCAACCCACTTCGGCTGTGTGCACCACGAACACCTCTTCCGTTTGGCCCAGTATGGCTCGTGGTAGAACCTGCACCGCTGCTGTGTGCTGGGAATGCCTCTAACAAATGGTTAACCAGAATTGCTTGTTTGTTCGCCAATATTAGCTCTAGGTTCTCTTGTGGCATGATGTTCTGTAATTTGCCTTTATAGCGTGGATTGAGGATGCTGGCCAACCAGTATTCGTCATCCTTCATAATTTTGGCAATGCGGGGGTCCCTTTTTAGGATCCGCAAGACATAATCACATATGTGGGCCAATGTTCCAGGTGTCAATGATGCACTGACAGTGGTGGGTGGAGGAGCACTTCCTGCTTAATCCACATCCCTCCAGTCATGCACAAACCCTGTACCTGACCTTGGCAAGCCAATATTTTCTCTTGCCCCCTCAGAAGCATCCTCCTCCTCAAAATAATCATCCCCCTCATCCTCCTCCTCCTCTTCCTCTTCTTCCACAACCTCGTCCAGGACAGTTCCCTGAGCAGACAATGCCTGACTGTCATCGAGGCTTCCCTCCTCCTCCTCCTCTCCCTCCTCCGCTGCAGACGCCTGATCCTTATTGTGCGTCAAAGTTTGCATGAGCAGATTCATAAGTGGGATGCTCATGCTTATGATGGTGTCATCTGCACTTACCAGCCGTGTGCATTCCTCAAAACACTGAAGGACTTTACAGAGGTCTTTCAGCTTTGACAACTGCAAACCCGACAACTTCATGTCTGCCCTCAAACTGCCTGCCCGTGTATCCTCCCACAAATGCATTACAGCCTGCCTCTGTTCGCACAGCCTCTCAACATTGTGCAGGGTGGAGTTCCACCTTGTTGCAACGTCTATGATTAGGTGGTGCTTGGGGAGGTGCAGCGATCGCTGCAGCCTCTGCATATGACTGGAGTCTACGGGCGAGCGACGGATGTGCGAGCACAGTCTTTACACCTTATAGAGCAGGGCTGTTAACTCCGGATAATTATTTAAGAAGCACTGTACCACCAGGTTCAAGGTGTGAGCCAGGCAAGGAATGTGTCTGAGTTTTGCCAGGGCTATGGCCGCTTCAAATCTACGGCGGTTATCACTGACTACCTTGCCTGGCGCAAGATGTAGACTGCCCAGTCATGACTCAGCTTCTCGCTGCAAGTAGTCGGCCAGTTCCTCAGCGGTGTGTCTGTTGTCGCCCAAAGACATCATCTTTAAAACAGCCGCTGATTCTTACGACTAGCTGTTCGATAGTGGGACACCTCGTGTGCAACACTGGCAGCTGCGGATGGAGTGCTCGTGCGACTGCGCTCTGTCGATGAGCTTTCACTTCTGGAGGAGGATGGTCGAACGCCTACAGCCAACTGTTGCCTATACCGTGGGCTAGGCAGCACTGTCCCACCGCCGCTGTCCCCTGTGGACCCTGCATCCACCACATTAACCCAGTGTGCAGTGATGGACACATAACAGCCCTGGCCATGCCTACTGGCCCATGCATCTGTTGTGACTGTGAGGTGCACCTTTCCACTCACTGATTGTTTGAGTGCCTGGACAATACCGTCTTTCACATGCAGGTGGAGGACATGGATGGCTTTTCTAGAAAAGAAGTGCCGACTGGAAAAGGTCATAGCGTGGGACAGCGTAGGCCATGAGCTCTCAGAACGCTGCGCTTTCAACCAAACGGAAGAGCATCATCTCTAATGAAATCAGTTTGGCAATGTAGGCGTTCAAAGCCAGTGTATGCGGATGAGAGGATGGTACTTTCTTGTCCTACTCAGAGTGTCTGCTAGGGTGAGCTGGAATTGAGAGCTGCACATGGGTGAACTAGGGGTGGACAAGAAGGACTGAGAGGGGGTTGGTGATGGTGGTGGTGGTGATGGCCTAGATTCAGTCTTTCATTGCAAAAACATTGTGTTTCTCTGACTGCTTTGGCCTTGCGACGACACCTCAACATTTCTTGCTGGTGGTGTGCTAACCGGTGGGCTTACAGTGGGGGAAGCGATGGAGCGTTGCTGGCTACCTTCAGTCGGAGCAGGTGCACATGTGCTACCTGGGGTTTTGTAGTTCATCCACGCTTGCAAGTGCAGGTTCATTAAATGTCTAAGCATGCAACTGGTATTGAAATTTCGGAGATTTTTCCCTCGGCTAAAGGTCCTTCCGCACATCTTACAGTTAACCTTTGCCTCATCAATAGGATTTTGTTCAAAAACATGCCACACTGCACTTTTCCTACTATGGTATAAATTTTCAGGGCTTGCATGCTGTGCTAATTTGACCGTCTGGCCAAGCTGTCCTGCAACTTTTTGTTTTTTTAACACGTTTTTGGACTGCTACGGGCCTGCCAGATAACCACTGCTGCGATGTCGATGCCTGCTGCAGATCATTCTCCTCTTCTGAGCTATTGCAGGCGGCACCCTCTTCTACCAATGGATGCCAATCAAGGTCAACAACTGTGTCATCTATCACCTCCTCTTCAATTTCATCTGCACCTTCCTCTGTGTCACCGTGTAAGGTGGTATAGTATGCGGGAAGGGGCACCTGCGTTTCATCAGGGTCAGATTCTGGCTCAGTAGACTGCGAGGGCAATGTAGTGCTCTGCGTGAATATACCAGCAGAATCATCTAGTAGTGGCTGTGCATCTGTGCACTTCATCTCTGATTCATGTTGGACTGGGGAATTCAGGATTTGACTTGATAACCCAGGCATGGTATGTGAACAGAGCTCCATGGAGTAATCTGAAGTGTGGGCTGCCGCATCCTTCAATTTTGGTGGGGGTGAAGGACACAAGGAAAGGTGTTGTTCCTGACCAGGAGCCTGCACTGACGACTCAGTGCTTGCATTTTTTGAAACTTCCGAAGAGGAGGCGATAGAGCTTGAGGCTGTTTCGGCAATGTAAGCCAAAACCTGTTTCTGATGCTCAAGCTTTTAAAGCGGTTTACCTACTCCCAGAAAAGGGAGCCTTCCAGGCCTTCTTGAGCCAGACGATGATTCCGGCTCAACACCTCCTGCCTTAGGTGCTATTGTGCTTTTGACACTTCCAGCAGTTGCACCACCACCACCATCAGTACCAGCTGGCCCCCTGTTGTGAATGTTTTGGAAATGAATTCTGAGCAGAAGCTCCCTCTGGTGGTTACAAACACTACTGAACCATTCAATGAGGATTGGCAATCAGGAGTCTCAGACTGGCTTGATATAAGGGAGGTTCCCACCCATCATGGTTGCCAGTGATCAATTGTTCTTGTCTCAACTGTGGTTCCTGGTTCACTTGGAAGCTTGCTGATTCTTGCCTTTTCTTCTGCTTTCAGATAAGATATTTTCTGTTTTTGTTTTTGTGCTTACCATTTGCATATTTCTCTGCTTTTCTGTGAGGTTAGCCAGGTCCCCCCCGGGGGACTTGGGCTCCTCTCAGTTCCGCTGGAGCCACTGTTATTTGTTCATTTGCCTTTTCCAGTTTTTTCAGTGGCTGCGCTTAGTTTTGTTACACCAGAGAACTGATTTAGGTGGTAGAGGTCATGTGATCTCAGGTGTTTTTGCAATCAGTAGCGTTGGCATTTTTTAGGGTTTTATTGGATTGCAGTGAGTATCCTTTCTATCCTTTTCTGTCTAGGCAGATTGGGCCCCAGCGTTTGCTCATACTATTTTCTGTCTGTGTCTGTATTTCCTCTTGTCTAACCGCCATTACATGTTTGGGGGCTTCCTATGTTCTTTGGGGATCTGCTCCGGGGCAGATAGCTTTCCTCTTTCTATCTTTAGGTGTAGTTAATCTCTCAGGCTGTGAAGAGGCGTCTAGGACCAACGTAGGAACGCTCCACGGCTGCCTTTAGTTGTGGTGGTTACTCAGGGTACTGCAATCCAATAGATTCCAACCTCTCTGGTGTATTGCCGTTTTTGCCTGCTCTCCTCAGCTACCAAAACATAACAGTATCACCGGCCAAACTGAAAATTGTATTGTACTTACAGAAGGAAAAAATAGTTTGGAAAGAAAAAACTTGTCAGAGTTGTCAGAGATTTTTTTTTTTTCTGTTTCTTGCATTTTTTCCCTCTAATTCGCTGGGTGCTGAGGAGGATTTTTTTTCTCTCAATGGAGCTTGCACAGCTGTCTGGCCGTGTGGATCAGCTTGCCACTGAGGTTCGGAGTATTGCTGTCTATCTTGCTGGGTTGTCGGTTGTGGAACCTAGGATTCCCATGCCAGATTTGTTTTTGGGAGATCAGGCCAAATTTCTGAATTTCAAAAATAACTGTAAGTTGTTTTTTGCCTTAAAACCTAAGTCCTCAGGGAACGCAGTACAGCAGGCTCAAATTGTCATCTCTCTCCTGCGCGGCGATCCTCAGGATTGGGCTTTTTCCCTGACACCTGGGGACCCTGTTTTAAGTGATGTTGATGCATTTTTTCTGGCTCTGGGGTTATTGTACGATGAGCCTAATGTCACTGATCAAGCTGAAAGAACCTTGTTGGCATTAAATCAGGGGCTTGAGGACGCTGAGTTGTACTGTCAGAAATTCCAAAAATGGGCAGTCCTAACCAAATGGAATGATGATGCTTTGGCAGCCCTTTTTCGGAAGGGGCTGTCAGAGAAGGTAAAAGATGTTATGGTGGGTTTCCCTGCTCCCTCTGGTCTCAATGATTCTATGTCATTAGTAGTGTTGAGCGATACGATACCGCAAGTATCGGGTATCGGCCGATATTAGCTGAATCGGCCTTTCGATACTTAGTTCCGATATTTTCCATATATCGTATACCGGAATCGGAAGTTCCCATAATTCTTTGAGAGGCAATGTGATTTTAGTCAGCCAATGAGGAATCCTAAGAAGTGTGGGCACATCCTGTACTGCTGCGGTCATGTTAACTAATGGCATGGCTGTGATTGGATGCTGAAATGATGTCAGAATGCATTATAAAAGGCGCCGCCGCCATTTTAGCGTCACTGTGCTGTGAATTCAGTAAGGGACAGAACGCTGCTGTGCTGACTCTGAGGGACAGTTAGAGATTGCGATTTAGTGTACTGTGCTTTAGGCAGGCTAGCACCAACCGCTGTGTAAAGCTTCCTTTTGCCTGCAGTGTGTGTTTTAACAGCTCTGCAAGGTGTGTGTGAGTGCAGGTGACGCTGCAGTTTGCTCTGCATGCAACGCTGTCTGTAGGCATCTGCACGTGTCACTCACAGACTCTTTTTTTTTTCTTCAGTGTAATTCTTGCTGCTCCATGCAATTTAACTATTAGTGTGACGCGCTTCCATCCGTATCCAATACATTGGATGCAAACACTATAGAAGTAGACAAAGGAGTAGCCTTTCACAGATTGTGAACAGTTGTGTTTCAGTGTTCACTTCAGTCTGTGTTTTTTATTTTTTGAGTGCACATCACGCTCCAGTTACTTGTTCAAGCACTGCTGCTTGTACTCTGCTGAGCGTGTCTCAGTTCCTCATCCTTGTCATTTCTCTCCAATTGGTTCTGCTCCATTCCATTTAAAATAAATATAATCTATTAGTGTGACGCGCTTCCATCCGTATCAAATACATTGGTTGCAAACACTATAGAAGTAGACAAAGGAGTAGCCTTTCACAGATTGTGAACAGTTGTGTTTCAGTGTTCACTTCAGTCTGTGTTTTTTATTTTTTGAGTGCACATCACGCTCCAGTTACTTGTTCAAGCACTGCTGCTTGTACTCTGCTGAGCGTGTCTCAGTTCCTCATCCTTGTCATTTCTCTCCAATTGGTTCTGCTCCATTCCATTTAAAATAAATATAATCTATTAGTGTGACACGCTTCCATCCGTATACAATACATTGGTTGCAAACACTATAGAAGTAGACAAAGGAGTAGCCTTTCACAGATTGTGAACAGTTGTGTTTCAGTGTTCACTTCAGTCTCTGCGTAATAACCACACTTAGGCCTTATAACTTTTCTGACTTTCTTTATCAATCTACCAAGATGAAGAAGTCAGTGAGTAAGGCACGTGGTCGTGGCCGTGGAGTTTCAGCAGGGAGAGGACGTGGGGATTCTGTGGCTGCTGCCGCCCTCAGTGACACAGCATCCACCATTTATCCCCGTGAGCGTTCCTTTATGCGCACTTTGGTAGGAGCTCGGCGTGCCCCCCTGCTGCGGGAAGAACAAATTGAAGCCGTTGTTGGTTGGATGGCAGCCAATGCATCGACTTCAATTCCTTCCACCTCCTCTCAGGAACACAACACTGTTGAGCAACCATCTGTCTGTTCACCGCCTGTCAAATTGGCCAGGCAGTCAGAGAGTTCTGTACAGGAGCCAGCTGAGTCTCTGCTTCTGTTCTCAGAATCTGTTGGCTCGCAAACTCGGGCACAGGCAAGCAGCATTCTGCAATTTGAAGAAGAGGGAGTATGCAGTGATGCGCAACAGCTGTGTCTCTCTCAATCTGAAAAGGCGGGTGAGCTAGTGCCGATGGACAGCACACCGCAGAACGCATCTCATGATGATGATGAGACTCAGGTGCCAGGTTTTGTGGAGCATGGTGCTGCCCAGACCATCCAACAGCAGCAGGTGTTGGAAGAGGGTAGTGGAGATGATGAAGTCCGAGACCCAACATGGCGTGAGCAACAGGAAGGTGGTGGGAGCAGCTCTGAGGAAGAGATTGGCCCAACGGTACAAAGAGGAGGGAGAGGTAGGCTGCAGACTCGCTTGCCTGTAGCCTCCAGTTTGGCACCTGTTGGGAGCAGTTCTCTTACAAATGTCAAAATTGGCGCTCCCATGACTTGCACTGCGTGGTCCTTTTTGACAGACTTGTAGATGATATTTGCTATGTTCAATGCAAGCTGTGTAAGCAAAAAGTTAAAAGAGGTAAAAATATCAGTAACCTGAATACCACAAATATGTGGAAACATGTACGGACAAAGCACGTAGCTGAGTTACAAAGACACACTGGAGATGTAGGCCAACCTACAGCAGCACCTACATCTTCAGTCGTGTTGGAGCCTCTACCTCCAGCTCACACACACCTGGTTCGGCTTCCTCACAGGATCTCCATGGAAGAACCTCGGTCACTGTTGTCCATAGACAAACTGTTATTCCACCCACAGCAGCAAGTTCACAGTCATCGTCACACTCCCAGACCACAAAACAGCCATCGGTACCACAGGCATGGGATAAAAGACGGCCATACTCGGCAAACCATCCACGAGCACAGGCTCTGAATGCTGGCATTGCAAAACTCCTGTCCCTTGAAATGCTGTCATTCAGGCTGGTGGAGACTGACAGTTTCAGGAACTTAATGGCATTGGCAGTCCCACAATATAATGTGCTAAGCCGATTTTATTTCAGCAGGCAAGCCGTCCCTGCTCTGCAAAAACATGTCGAGGGAAACATTAAACATGCGCTACTAAACGCCGTCAGTAGCAGGGTCCACCTGACCACCGATGCGTGGACCAGTACCCATGGCCAGGGACAATACCTTTCCCTCACTGCCCATTGGGTCAATGTTGTGGAGCCGGGTACAGGTCTTGCCAGTGGCGCTGTACGTGTTCTGCCAACTCCAAGGATTGCAGGAATCCAGTCTGTACACATTGATTCCTCCTCCTACTCCAGTTCCTCAGAATCATCGCTGCACGAGCCGTCACGGTATACCTCCACATGGACCCGTGAACGCTTACCTGTTGCGACCGATATGAGCACAGCCGTGGCCAAACGTCAACAGGCCGTCCTGAAATTAATTTCCATGGGGAATCAAAGCCACACAGCGCAGGAGCTCTGGGATGCCATCAAGCAGGAGAGCGACGTGTGGTTTTTGTCAGCTAATCTCCAGCCAGGCTTGGTAGTGTGTGACAATGGCCGAAATCTGGTGGCAGCTCTGGGCCTTGGCAACCTCACTCACATACCATGTCTGGCACATGTGCTCAACTTGGTCTTGCAGAGTTTTTGAGGGACTATCCGGATCTTGATGCACTGCTGCACAAGGTCCGCCTAGAGTGCGCTCACTTGCGACGTTCCAGCATGGCCAGATCGCGCATTGCAGCTCTGCAAGTCAGATTTCGCCTTCCTGAACATCGCATCATATGTGACGTACCCACCAGGTGGAATTCCACGTTACATATGTTGGAGCGGTTGTGTGAGCAGCAGCCAGCAGTAATGGAGTATCAGCTGCAACAGGCGGAATCAACTCGCAATTTGCGCCATTCACACTTCACCACTACTGAGTGGGCCTCTATGAAGGACATCTGCGACGTTTTGCGTGCGTTTGATGTCTCAACGCGGATGGCGAGTGCAGATGATGCACTAGTCAGCATGACTGTCCCCCTTATCTGCCTGCTTCAGAAATCACTGAAAGCACTAAAGGAAGAGGTTTTGGAAGAGGTGGAGGATGAGGAGTCACAAATTCAATTACCTTCAGGACAGTCAGCGCAACGTGGTTCCTCACAAAGGGCGGGCAGGGCTCACTTTGTGAGGAGGATGAGGAGGAGGAGGAGTCAATGGAGGAGGAAGAAATCCCTACAGAGGGAGGTACACAACGCTCTAGTCAGTATGTAGATCGAGGGTGGGGTGATGCAGAGGAGGCAGAGATGACGCCTCTTCCAGAGGACAGCCTTTGTTGGCCAGTTGGGAGTCTGCAGCACATGGTTGATTTCATGCTTCAGTGCCTGAGAAACGACCGCCGCATCGCCCACATTCTCATCACGTCAGATTATTGGGTGTACACCCTCCTAGACCCTCGCTACCGGGACAACTTACAAACCCTCATCACACCGGTGAACCGGGACCGTAAAATGCAGGAGTACCAAGACACACTGGTGCAATCCATACTGTTGTACATTCCAGCCGAGAGAGCTGCTGCTGCTACTGCTTTACAAAGCAGCTCTGTGCGTCGAGGCAGTGTAGACACCTCTACAACAAGAGGGAGCACAAGCAGCGCCTCTGCACAGGGCAAGAGCTGTATGTTACAAATGTGGCGAAGTTTTGTGACAGCGCCAGCAAGGTCTACACCATCCGAGACGGCTCCAGTCACCAGGAAGAAACGTTTCCGTAAGATGGTGACAGACTACTTGGCTTTCCCTCTAAGTGTACTCCCAGATGCCTCTTCCCCTTTCAAATTTTGGGTCTCTAAGTTGGATACATGGCCAGAGCTTAGCCAGTATGCATTGGAGGTGCTGGCTTGCCCTGCTGCCAGTGTATTATCTGAGCGCGTCTTTAGTGCTGCAGGTGGTGTAGTAACAGACCGTCGCATGCGACTATCCTCAGAGAATGTAGACCGGCTTACTTTTCTGAAAATGAACAAGGCATGGATCTCACCTGAATTTGCCTGTCCGTTTTCAGATTAAATAACTGTTTGTCAACGTTTTCCATGTCTCCTGTTATGTTCATCTTTCTACCACCTGAACTCTACTCCCTGGGCTACAACACCGCCATTTGTTGCTCGTAAGTAATTGGCAGGGGTACTGACTCCTGGCCAGCCTGGTTACAGCACGACAGCTGTTTCCTGGCAGTGTGAACGTCAATTATCCTCCAATAAGTTGTGCTGTCGTGTTGCATTCGGGTTAGCCGACTCTATGGTGCCTGCAGTTTAGGTGATTCCTATGTGTGCTGTGGGATATGTAAATAAAGGCTGTTTCCATTGTGACAATAGGACAAGCACCCACTGTAGGACTGTGTGATTCGGTAACTGCGGACGGCTTGCGTCCTGTCAACTTACATTTTCATGGGTGCGTTCTGCTACCCGTCCGGGGTCCAGTACCGTCAACTGGTTCTCCCCAGTGCCTTTGGCCTAGGTGCCTCCATCTCCGTATCCGAGTTCCACCAACGTCTGCTGGTCCTTGGTAGTGTTTGGAGCACAGATACCTCCTGCTTAGTAACCGTGTCACAGTAACGTCAGCTGGTACTCGGTTGTGACATTGCCTCTTTTCCTTCTGCTACCCGTCCGGGGTCCAGTACCGTCAACTGGTTCTCCCCAGTGCCTTTGGCCTAGGTGCCTCCATCTCCGTATCCGAGTTCCACCAACGTCTGCTGGTCCTTGGTAGTGCTTTGGAGCACAGGTACCTCCTGCTTAGTAACCGTGTCACAGTAACGTCAGCTGGTACTCGGTTGTGACATTGCCTCTTTTCCTTCTGCTACCCGTCCGGGGTCCAGTACCGTCAACTGGTTCTCCCCAGTGCCTTTGGCCTAGGTGACTCCATCTCCGTATCCGAGTTCCACCAACGTCTGCTGGTCCTTGGTAGTGCTTTGGAGCACAGGTACCTCCTGCTTAGTAACCGTGTCACAGTAACGTCAGCTGGTACTCGGTTGTGACATTGCCTCTTTTCCTTCTGCTACCCGTCCGGGGTCCAGTACCGTCAACTGGTTCTCCCCAGTGCCTTTGGCCTAGGTGCCTCCATCTCCGTATCCGAGTTCCACCAACATCTGCTGGTCCTTGGTAGTGCTTTGGAGCACAGGTACCTCCTGCTTAGTAACCGTGTCACAGTAATGTCAGCTGGTACTCGGTTGTGACATTGCCTCTTTTCCTTCTGCTGCCCCCCGGGTTCCAGCACAGTCAGCTGGTCCTCGTTACTTCCATTGTCTCTTGCTCCATCTGATACCCGTCAGGGTTCCAGTAACGTCAGCTGGTTCTCGGAAATTAGACGACCTTAAAGACCACCCAGAAGAAGATGACGACAACAAGGACGACGAGCATGAAGCCAACCAGCCTGAACACGATCACAAAGAAAAAATAAAAGATTACCCAGAAGAAGATCACCAACAGGACAAAGAAGGTTAAGACAAACTACAAGATACAGAACAAGAGACAAAAGAACAATAAGCAGAAGATCAAAAAGCAGAAGAACATGAAGTATAAGACCAAAATGAAGAGCAAAATATATGCTCTAAATTCTAAGCAGAAGAAGACTAAGCAGTGTATGGGGGTGAGTCCGTTCCTCCTCGTGGTGCCCCTGGAAAATGCCTGCTGCTGCAGGCTAAACTGAACACGGACAAATACTGTTGTAATTTAAATCTTTTGTGACAGCAAGAACGGAAGGATGAACAATTCATACTTTTACAGATTACAAGTACAGGAATCTCTGTCACAAATAAGAATATGATGAAGAAGATGAAGAGGAAGAAGATGAAGAATTTGAATATGAAGAAGATTAATAGTTTAATAATAACAATATGAGTAATGTAAACAAAAACATGAATAGCAAGAAGTTTAAGAAGAAGATTAAGAAGGTCAAGATGAAGAATAATTTGATGAGAAAGATGATGCTGCTGAAGATTATGAAGGAGAAAGTGTGGCACTGGCAAAAGTTAAAAAGGTGAAGAGCATGGAAGTTGTGAAACATACATATTTGCCAAAATAGAAAAAGGTTAACAACATTGTCAATTTGTTCGTCAATCCAAACGTATTTCCAAAAAAAAATATATTAATGCTATTCCAATGCATTGGGTTAAACATGTATGCCTTTATTGTCTCCTCAACCTCCCCCAATACATTCTACATTACTCTTTGTTGTTTTCCTTCATGTACAATTAACCAACAAGGCAAGAATGGGTTTTTTTTAAAGTCGATATTTGGTTCCCATAGACTTACATGGGACTTCCGGTATCGGTATCGGGTATCCGATTCGATATTTTTAGATATCGAGCAGTATCGCTCAACACTAGTCATTAGTGATTCAAATTGACAGATGTTTGCGTGAGCGTAGAGGTTTGCGTGGAATAGTGTTGCCTTGTGAGCCAGCTTCTGAACCCATGCAGTTTGATAGAGTGGCTTCTTGGGCACAGCGTCATGAGTTTAGAAAATGCAATGGGTTATGTTTCTATTGTGGTGACGCCTCTCATGCTATTTCTGTCTGCCCTAAGCGGGGAAGACGTTTTGCACGCTCAGTTGTCTTGGGTAGTGTTCAGACTAAATTTCTGTTGACTGTTACCCTGATTTGCTCCCTGTCCACATTTTCTGCTCAGGCTTTTGTTGATTCGGGAGCAGCTATTAACCTGATGGATTTTGATTTTGCCAAACGTTGTGGGTTTCCCTTGATACCCCTACAGAAGTCTATTCCCCTACTGGGGATTGATTCTACCCCTTTGGCTGAGAATAAACCCCAGTTTTCTACTCAGGTGATAATGAGGGTTGAACCTGATCATCAGGAGAGTTGCAAATTTTTGGTACTGTATAATCTGCATGACATTATTGTACTAGGTTTCCCTTGGTTACAGTCTCATAATCCTGTTTTGGATTGGAAATCTGTGTCTGTAACCAGTTGGGGCTGCCAATGTGTTAATGCCAACACGCCTGTTTTCTCTGCCTCTCCCCAATCTCAGGATGTTCCTGACTTTTTGACTGATTTTTTGATGTGTTTAGCGAAAGTAAATCTGCATCCTTGCCCCCCATAGGAGCTATGACTGCGCTATTGAATTAGTGCCTGGTAGTAAATTCCCTAAAGGTCGCCTTTTTAACTTGTCTGTACCTGAACATGACGCTATGCGGTCTTATATCAAGGAGTCATTAGAGAAGGGTCATATCAGACCATCCTCTTCACCCTTGGGTGCCGGTTTTTTCTTTGTGGCCAAAAAGGATGGTTCATTAAGGCCGTGTATTGATTATCGTCTCTTAAACAAGATCACTGTGAAATATCAATATCCGTTACCCTTGATTTCTGACCTGTTTTCCAGGGTGAAAAGTGCTACTTGGTTTACCAAACTTGACCTCAGGGGGGCGTATAACCTTATTCACTTTAAGCACGGGGATGAATGGAAGACGGCGTTTAATACCCCAGAGGGGCATTTTGAGTACCTAGTGATGCCCTTTGGGCTCACTAATGCTCCTTCCGTCTTCCAGTCCTTCATGAATGACATTTTCAGGGATTTTGTGGATAAATTTCTGATTGTTTATTTGGATGATATCTTGATTTTTTCCAATGACTGGGACTCTCATGTGAAACATGTTCGGACTGTGTTCCATTCGGGGATTTTTTAAATTTTTTTTTTTAAAAAATTTTGGGGGGGAAAAAATTTTGGGGGCCCGGAATTCACGGGGATTTTTTGGGGGAGGGGGGGGGGGGGGGGGGGGTAATACTTCATTAAAGGTCTTTAGAGTTCTTGGGGGTTTTTTTTTTTAAAAATTTTTAATTTCTGTTATTGTTAGCCATTGACATTTAAAAAAAAGGTTAGGGAATTGGCCCTAGGGGCCCCTTTAAACCAAAATTTTCCCCCTGTTTAACGCCCTATTTTTTCCCTTTTTTTTCCCTAATTGGGGTGGTTTTTCCCAAAGGTTCCCCCCCCCAAAAAACCCCTTTTTTTTCGAAAATTTTTCCAACCCAACTAATTATAAATTCAGTTTTCCAAAAAACTTTTAAATTTCTTGGGCTAAAGGGCCCTCGGGGGGGGGGGGTTTTTTTACCCTTTTTTTAAAAAAATTTCAATTATCCTTTTCCTAAAAACCCCTTTCCCGTCCCCGGAATTTTTTAAGTTTTTTAAAAAAAAAACCATAAAAAAAAAACCCATTTTCTTTTTTAATTTCTAAAAAAACCGGGTAATTTTTAAATTTTTTTAAAAAAAAAACCCCACACATGAAACCAAAGCATTGAAAAGTTTTAAAAATTTTTTTTAAACTTTGGAATTAAAATTTTAAATTTTGTTTTTTTTTTTTTTTGGGAAATTTTTTTTTCACAACCCCCCACCAAAACCCACCAACCCCCAAATTTTAAAAACCATAACCCACAAACCATTTTAAAAAAAAAATTTTAAAACATTTTTTTACTTTAAAAAAAAAAACCCCAAACCCAATCAAACCACCCCCCCACCTTCACAAACTTATTTTCAAAGGGGGCGTTTTTTGGGGGGGGGGAAAAGTCACTGGTGACCAAATTTGAAGTATAAAAGATAAATTTTTAAATTGAACAAAAAAAGTAACACGGAAAATAACACAAACAAGAAATCCCCTATACAGGCGTGCAAAAAGGGGGGAAACGAACTCCCAGCGGGAAAGGGGATTTTAATTGGGATCAAAGTAATTCAACTTGTGTCATAATGACAGGATACAAAATCCCCCCAAAAAAGGGGAAAAAAAGGGAACAGGCCAGACAGGTTACCCCACAAGATAGGCATGTTCCACAGAGCAAAACACTTAAAATAAAAGGCCAATTAAGTCAGCGCATTTGCGCCAAAACTATTAAAAAACCCTGCTCACCAAATTTTAGTAAAATTCCGCATAGGGGGATCAACCCCCCAAAAGAGTGCCAACCCCCGACTAGTTTCGTGGCACACGCCTGCCACTTTTCAAGGGGATAACTACACTTGGTACCAAGGACCTTTAAATGCCTCCCCAACCCGATCACATGTTGGTGTATTAATCGAATAGAGCCAAGGTAACAGCGGCGCATGCGCGGAGAGCCAGGGAGTCCCCCAGTGACAGCGGCGTATGCATCCAGACATGCGCACAGACACAAGGTCAAGCGCTTTCCCGGGACACAGAGAGACGCCCCACCATGTGGAATCACCCAGGCAAAGCGGGGCACGCGCACACCAGACCCGTAAGGATGTATGAAAATGCAAGGATATGAGGCACAATCACAGCAACCTAGTTGCATAATTAGAAGCGTGACATACTTGATCAGATAGAGACATTAAGAAAACTATACATACTACTTCATTATAAAAGTACGAAAATACAAAATACAGAAATCATATATGTTATATCATCTCTTCTGTCGCTGTATTCTCGCTTTGTTTTTCAAAACTTCTCATGTCCTTTCATCATGTGAGGATAGATCAAAGGTCCCATAAAAAGTAACGACATAGACAAAACTGTGAAAAATAAATTTAAAAGAAAAAATAATTAAAAAAAAATTTAAATTTAAAAAAGAGAAGGGCATCAAATAGAACCCGAGAGGGGATATCAGAAAGGGAAAAAATTCTATAAAAAAAAGGGAAAATTTAAAGAATTTATTGAGGCCACTGGCACCATTGTGTCAAGTTGAACGATCCAACGGGCCTCCATTTTTAGACAGAATTTTTTGTAATCCCCACCTCTAACGCCCAGGTGTAGGATGTCAATTCCGCCGCACCTTAAAAGATGTAGCATCGCAATTATGAATGTTTTAAAGTGGCGCGGTATTGTCTTTAAATCCGAAAAGTCTGAGATGGATCTCGCTGCGCCAATGTCCCTAACGGTTTCCCTGATTCGTACTCTCAAATTTTTCCCGGGGGTTAAGCCAACATATATCCCGGACAGCCACAAGTGGCGTAATAAATAACGTTCGAACTGCCGCAGGATATACGTTGGCGGATATCATATGTCTTATCACACCAGAGGATGAGAACTTCAGGGCACGCAGGGGGATTGGCGCACGCAAGGCAGTGGCCGCGGGAAAGGGAAACCGGCAGTAGGGCCACGAGAACCAAAGACATTTTTCAGGGGTGGAATGTAGTGATACGAACGAGAGTAAACTCGTAAATTTCTTGATCGTCTTGATGTCATGGAGGGGAAACTACCCAGCGAGCGCGACAGAGCGGGCTCGGTTTTTAAGACATCCCAATGTTTAGTAAGAATTTGTCATGTCGAACCACTCATGATTAAAGGTGGTGATGAATCTATAGGTCCTTCATCACTCCCCTGTCTGCCCGCACGGGTAGAGTTAAGGAGATGGTCACGTGGGGTCCTCCTTCCCGATCGTATCCTTTCTTGATACATGGGTTTTCGGAAACCCCCGTGCCCTGAATCGATCACCGAGGTCCTTGGCTTGAGTCTCAAAGGCATCGTCAGTAGAGCATTAGGGTCTCATTCGAAGGAACTGCCGATCGGGACGGCCCTAATGGTGGAGGATGGTGAGCTGAATCAGCGTGAATTTGTGCATTCACAGAAGTCGGCTTCCTGAACACATCCGTCCGGAGACGACAGTTGGGGTCAAACTCAGGGAAATGTCCAAAATTCGACCCCTCACGACTGTGTTTATAAGTTTTAAAAGGATATTGAGCGAGTTCTGATTCAGCCCCAAACATGAAATCCTCGAGCTGCTGCACCGTCCCACCCACAACATCAAGATGTCATCAATGTATTCTAAACAGGTACAGCACATGGGAGGCGGCCTGTGTGTCCATCGCCAAATAAAGATCTCTCCGGCTCCCAGAAGAGATTTGCGTAAGGGGCGCACAGGCCGCGCCCATGGCCGTACCACGCTCTGTAAGTAAAAGACGTCCTTAAAGACAAAGAAGTGTGGTAAGGACATAGTGGAGCAGCTCGAGGATTAGCTCACACATAGGCCGTCCAGGTCGGAGGAACCCAAGAATGCGCACAGCAGCCTGGCCATCAATGGACGTCTTTTACTTACAGAGACGTGGTACGGCCATGGGCGCGGCCTGTGCCCGCTTACGCAAAACTCTTTTGGGAGCCTGGGAGAGATCTTTATTGGCGATGCGGACCCCACAGGCCGCCTCCAAAGTGCTGTACTGGTTTAGAACATTGATGACATCTTGATGTTGTGGGATGGGACGGTGCAGCAGCTCGAGGATTTCATGATGGGGCTGAATCAGAACTCGCTCAATATCCATTAACTTATTTAAACACGTCGCGAGAGGGTCGAATTTCTGGACATTTCCCTGGAGAATTTACCAACTGTTCGTCCCGGAGGATGGTTCAGGAAAACCGACTTCTGGAAACACTAATTTACGCTGATTCACTCACCATCCCTTCCCCCCATTAGGGCCCTCCC
>JARQOD010000004.1:370347584-370407420 GCA_033576555.1 Oophaga sylvatica | reverse complement strand
ATATATATATATATATATATATATATACATACAGTACAGACCAAAAGTTTGGACACACCTTCTCATTCAAAGATTTTACTGTATTTTCATGAGTATGAAAATTATAGAATCACACTGAAGGCATCAAAACTATGAATTAACACATGTGGAATTATACATTACACTTTACAAAAAAGTGTGAAACAACTGAAAATATGTCTCATATTCTATGTTCTTCAAAGTAGCCACTAGTGTTGAGCGATATTGCTCGATATCTAAAAATATCGTATCGAAATTGTATCGCCGATAGCACTAAATATCGTCGCTATCCGATTTCGATACCGGAAGTCCCATGTAAGTCTATGGGAACAAAATATCGAAATTAAAAAAAACCATTCTTGCCTTGTTGGTTAATTGTACATGAAGGAAAACAACAAAGACTAATGTAGAATGTATTGGGGAGGTTGAGGAGACAATAAAGGCATACATGTTTAACCCAATGCATTGGAATAGCATTCATATATATTTTTTTGGAAATACGTTTGGATTGACTAACAAATTGACAATGTTGTTAACCTTTTTTATATTTTGGCAAATATGTATGTTTCACTTTCATGCTCTTCACCTTTTTAACTTTTGCCAGTGCCACACTTTCTCCTTCATAATCTTCAGCAGCAGCATCATCTTTCTCATCAAATTATTCTTCATCTTCACCTTCTTAATTTTCTTCTTAAACTTCTTGCTATTCATGTTTTTGTTTACATTACTCATATTGTTATTATTAAACTAATTAATCTTCTTCATATTCAAATTCTTCATCTTCTTCCTCTTCATCTTCTTCATCATATTCTTATTTGTGACAGAGATTCCTGTACTTGTAATCTGTAAAAGTATGAATATTTCATCCTTCCGTTCTTGCTGTCACAAAAGATTTAAATTACAACAGTATTTGTCCGTGTTCAGTTTAGCCTGCAGCAGCAGGCATTTTCCAGGGGCACCACGAGGAGGAACGGACTCACCCCCATACACTGCTTAGTCTTCTTCTGCTTAGAATTTATAGCATATATTTTGCTCTTCATTTTGGTCTTATACTTCATGTTCTTCTGCTTTTTGATCTTTTGCTTATTGTTCTTCTGTCTCTTGTTCTGTATCTTGTAGTTTGTCTTAACCTTCTTTGTCCTGTTGGTGATCTTCTTCTTGGTAATCTTTTATTTTTTCTTTGTGATGGTGTTCAGGCTGGTTGGCTTCATGCTCGTCGTCCTTGTTGTCGTCATCTTTTTCTGGGTGGTCTTTAATGTCGTCTAATTTCCGAGAAACGGCTGACGTTACTGGAACCCTGACGGGTATCAGATGGAGCAAGAGACAATGGAAGTAACGAGGACCAGCTCACTGTGCTGGACCCCGGACGGGTAGCAGAAGGAAAAGAGGCAATGTCACAACCGAGTACCAGCTGACGTTACTGTGACACGGTTACTAAGCAGGAGGTACCTGTGCTCCAAAGCACTACCAAGGACCAGCAGACGTTGCTGGAACTCGGATACGGAGATGGAGGCACCTAGGCCAAAGGCACTGGGGAGAACCACTTGACGGTACTGGACCCCGGACGGGTAGCAGAAGGAAAAGAGGCAATGTCACAACCGAGTACCAGCTGACGTTACTGTGACACGGTTACTAAGCAGGAGGTACCTGTGCTCCAAAGCACTACCAAGGACCAGCAGACGTTGCTGGAACTCGGATACGGAGATGGAGGCACCTAGGCCAAAGGCACTGGGGAGAACCACTTGACGGTACTGGACCCCGGACGGGTAGCAGAAGGAAAAGAGGCAATGTCACAACCGAGTACCAGCTGACGTTACTGTGACACGGTTACTAAGCAGGAGGTACCTGTGCTCCAAAGCACTACCAAGGACCAGCAGACGTTGCTGGAACTCGGATACGGAGATGGAGGCACCTAGGCCAAAGGCACTGGGGAGAACCACTTGACGGTACTGGACCCCGGACGGGTAGAAGAACGCACCCATGAAAATGTAAGTTGACAGGACGCAAGCCGTCCGCAGTTACAGAATCACACAGTCCTACAGTGGGTGCTTATCCTATTGTCACAATGGAAACCGCCTTTATTTACATATCCCACAGCACACATAGGAATCACCTAAACTGCAGGCACCATAGAGTCGGCTAACCCGAATGCAACACGACAGCACAACTTATTGGAGGATAATTGACGTTCACACTGCCAGGAAACAGCTGTCATGCTGTAACCAGGCTGGCCAGGAGTCAGTACCCCTGCCAATTAATTACGAGCAACAAATGGCGGTGTTGTAGCCCAGGGAGTAGAGTTCAGGTGGTAGAAAGATGAACATAACCGGAGACATGGAAAACGTTGCCAAACAGTTATTTAATCTGAAAACGGACAGGCAAATTCAGGTGAGATCCATGCCTTGTTCATTTTCAGAAAAGTAAGCCGGTCTACATTCTCTGAAGATAGTCGCATGCGACGGTCTGTTACTACACCACCTGCAGCACTAAAGACACGCTCAGATAATACACTGGCAGCAGGGCAAGCCAGCACCTCCAATGCATACTGGCTAAGCTCTGGCCATGTATCCAACTTAGAGACCCAAAATTTGAAAGGGGAAGAGGCATCTGGGAGTACACTTAGAGGGAAAGTCAAGTAGTCTGTCACCATCTTACGGAAACGTTTTTCCTGGTGACTGGAGCCGTCTCGGATGGTGTAGACCTTGCTGGCGCTGTCACAAAACTTTGCCACATTTGTAACATACAGTTCTTGCCCTGCGCAGAGGCGCTGCTTCTGCTCCCTCTTGTTGTAGAGGTGTCTACACTGCCTCGACGCACAGAGCTGCTTTGTAAAGCAGTAGCAGCAGCAGCAGCATCTCTCTCGGCTGGAATGTACAACAGTATGGATTGCACCAGTGTGTCTTGGTACTCCTGCATTTTACGGTCCCGGTTCACCGGTGTGATGAGGGTTTGTAAGTTGTCCCGGTAGCGAGGGTCTAGGAGGGTGTACACCCAATAATCTGACGTGCTGAGAATGTGGGCGATGCGGCGGTCGTTTCTTAGGCACTGAAGCATGAAATAAACCATGTGCTGCAGACTCCCAACTGGCCAACAAAGGCTGTCCTCTGGAAGAGGCGTCATCTCTGTCTCCTCTGCATCACCCCACCCTCGCTCTACATACTGACTACAGCGTTGTGTACCTTCCTCTGTAGGGATTTCTTCCTCCTCCATTGACTCCTCCTCCTCCTCATCCTCCTCACAAAGTGAGCCCTGCCCAGCCCTTTGTGAGGAACCACGTTGCGCTGACTGTCCTGAAGGTAATTGAATTTGTGACTCCTCATCCTCCACCTGTTTCAAAACCTCTTCCTTTAGTGCTTTCAGTGATTTCTGAAGCAGGCAGATAAGGGGGACAGTCATGCTGACTAGTGCATCATCTGCACTCGCCATCCGCGTTGAGACATCAAACGCACGCAAAACGTCGCAGATGTCCTTCATAGAGGCCCACTCAGTAGTGGTGAAGTGTGAACGGCGCAAATTGCGAGTTGATTGCGCCTGTTGCAGCTGATACTCCATTACTGCTGGCTGCTGCTCACACAACCGCTCCAACATATGTAACGTGGAATTCCACCTGGTGGGTACGTCACATATGATGCGATGTTCAGGAAGGCAAAATCTGACTTGCAGAGCTGCAATGCGCGATCTGGCCATGCTGGAAAGTCGCAAGTGAGCGCACTCTAGGCGGACCTTGTGCAGCAGTGCATCAAGATCCGGATAGTCCCTCAAAAAAACTCTGCACGACCAAGTTGAGCACATGTGCCAAACATGGTATGTGAGTGAGGTTGCCAAGGCCCAGAGCTGCCACCAGATTTCGGCCATTGTCACACACTACCAAGCCTGGCTGCAGATTAGCTGACAAAAACCACACGTCGCTCTCCTGCTTGATGGCATCCCAGAGCTCCTGCGCTGTGTGGCTTCGATTCCCCATGGGAATTAATTTCAGGACGGCCTGTTGACGTTTGGCCACGGCTGTGCTCATATCGGTCGCAACAGGTAAGCGTTCACGGGTCCATGTGGAGGTATACCGTGACGGCTCGTGCAGCGATGATTCTGAGGAACTGGAGTAGGAGGAGGAATCAATGTGCACAGACTGGATTCCTGCAATCCTTGGAGTTGGCAGAACACGTACAGCGCCACTGGCAAGATCTGTACCCGGCTCCACAACATTGACCCAATGGGCAGTGAGGGAAAGGTATCGTCCCTGGCCATGGGTACTGGTCCACGCATCGGTGGTCAGGTGGACCCTGCTACTGACGGCGTTTAGTAGCGCATGTTTAATGTTTCCCTCGACATGTTTTTGCAGAGCAGGGACAGCTTGCCTGCTGAAATAAAATCGGCTTGGCACATTATATTGTGGGACTGCCAATGCCATAAAGTTCCTGAAACTGTCAGTCTCCACCAGCCTGAATGACAGCATTTCAAGGACAGGAGTTTTGCAAGGCCAGCATTCAGAGCCTGTGCTCGTGGATGGTTTGCCGAGTATGGCCGTCTTTTATCCCATGCCTGTGTTACCGATGGCTGTTTTTTGTACTGGGAGTGTGACGATGACTGTGAACTTGCTGCAGTGGGTGGAATAACAGTTTGTCTATGGACAACAGTGACCGAGGTTCTTCCATGGAGATCCTGTGAGGAAGCCAAAACAGGTGTGTGAGAGCTGGAGGTAGAGGCTCGAACATGACGTAAAGATGTAGGTGCTGCTGTAGGTTGGCCTACATCTCCAGTGTGTCTTTGGAACTCAGCTACGTGCTTTGTCCGTACATGTGTCCACATATTTGTGGTATTCAGGTTCCTGATATTTTTACCTCTTTTAACTTTTTGCTTACACAGCTTGCATTGAACATAGCAAATATTATCTACAAGTCTGTCAAAAAAGGACCACGCAGTGCAAGTCATGGGAGCGCCAATTTTGACATTTCTAAGAGAACTGCTCCCAACAGGTGCCAAACTGGAGGCTACAGGCAAGCGAGTCTGCAGCCTACCTCTCCCTCCTCTTTGTACCGTTGGGATAATCTCTTCCTCAGAGCTGCTCCCACCACCTTGCTGTTGCTCACGCCATGTTGGGTCTCGGACTTCATCATCTCCACTACCCTCTTCCAACACCTGCTGTTGTTGGATGGTCTGGGCAGCACCATGCTCCACAAAACCTGGCACCTGAGTCTCATCATCATCATAAGATGCGTTCTGCGGTGTGCTGTCCATCGGCACTGGCTCACCCGCCTCTTCAGATTGAGAGAGACACAGCTGTTGCGCATCACTGCATACTCCCTCTTCTTCAAATTGCAGAATGCTGCTTGCCTGTGCCTGTGTTTGCGAGCCAACAGATTCTGAGAACAGAAGCAGAGACTCAGCTGGCTCCTGTACAGAACTCTCTGACTGCCTTGGCAATTTGACAGGCGGTGAACAGACAGATGGTTGCTCAACAGTGTTGTGTTCCTGAGAGGAGGTGGAAGGAATTTAAGTCGATGCATTGGCTGCCATCCAACCAACAACGGCTTCAATTTGTTCTTCCCGCAGCAGGGGGGCAAGCCGAGCTCCTACCAAAGTGCGCATAAAGGAACGCTCACGGGGATAAATGGTGGATGCTGTGTCACTGAGGGCGGCAGCAGACACAGAATCCCCACGTCCTCTCCCTGCTGAAACTCCACGGCCACGACCACATGCCTTACTCACTGACTTCTTCATCTTGGTAGATTGATAAAGAAAGTCAGAAAAGTTATAACTTAAGGCCTAAGTGTGGTTATTACGCAGAGACTGAAGTGAACACTGAAACACAACTGTTCACAAATCACAATCTGTGAAAGGCTACTCCTTTGTCTACTTCTATAGTGTTTGCAACCAATGTATTGGATACGGATGGAAGCGCGTCACACTAATAGTTAAATTGCATGGAGCAGCAAGAATTACACTGAAGGAAAAAAAAAAGAGTCTGTGAGTGACAGGTGCAGATGCCTACAGACAGCGTTGCATGCAGAGCAAACTGCAGCGTCACCTGCACTCACACACACCTTGCAGAGCTGTTAAAACACTGCAGGCAAAAGGAAGCTTTACACAGCGGTTGGTGCTAGCCTGCCTACAGCACAGTACACTAAATCGCAATCTCTAACTGTCCCTCAGAGTCAGCACAGCAGCGTTCTGTCCCTTACTGAATTCACAGCACAGTGACGCTAAAATGGCGGCGGCGCCTTTTATACACTGAAGGAAAAAAAAAAAGAGTCAGTGAGTGACATGTGCAGATGCCTACAGACAGCGTTGCATGCAGAGCAAACTGCAGCGTCACCTGCACTCACACACACCTTGCAGAGCTGTTAAAACAACACTGCAGGCAAAAGGAAGCTTTACACAGCGGTTGGTGCTAGCCTGCCTACAGCACAGTACACTAAATCGCAATCTCTAACTGTCCCTCAGAGTCAGCACAGCAGCGTTCTGTCCCTTACTGAATTCACAGCACAGTGACGCTAAAATGGCGGCGGCGCCTTTTATAGTGCATTCTGACATCATTTCAGCATCCAATCACAGCCATGCCATTAGTTAACATGACCGCAGCAGTACAGGATGTGCCCACACTTCTTAGGATTCCTTATTGGCTGAATAAAATCACATTGCCTCGCAAATAATTATGGGAACTTCCGATTCCGGTATTCGATAAGACGAAAATATCGAAACGAATTATCGAAAGGCCGATAGAGCTAATATCGGCCGATAGCCGATATTTGCATTATCGTATCGCTCAACACTAGTAGCCACCTTTTGCTTTGATTACTGCTTTGCACGCAGAAAAGGTGAACGGATGGACTCTACATGCCTAGTTCCCACCGTAAAGCATGGAGGAGGTGGTGTGATGGTGTGGGGGTGCGTTGCTGGTGACACTCTTGGGATTTATTCAAAATTGAAGCGGTGAGCGGTCCAGCTCACCTCAAACCATCTCAATTGGGTTCAGGTCTGGTGACTGTGGAGGCCAGGTCATCTGGCATAGCACCCCAACACTCTCCTTCTTGGTCAAATAGCCCTTACACAGCCTGGAGGTGCGTTTGGGGTCATTGTCCTGTTGATAAATAAATGATGGTCCAACTAAATGCAAACCGGATGGAATAGCATGCTGCTGCAAGATGCTGTGGTAGCCATGATGGTTCAGTGTGCCTTCAATTTTGAATAAATCCTCAACAGTGTCACCAGCAAAGCACCCCACATCATCACACCACCTCCTCCATGCTTCACGGTGGGAACCAGGCATGTAGAGTCCATCCGTTCACCTTTTCTGCGTGCAAAGCAGTAATCAAAGCAAAAAGTGGCTACTTTGAAGAACCTAGAATATAAGACATATTTTCAGTTGTTTCACACTTTTTTGTAAAGTATAATGTATAATTCCACATATGTTAATTCATAGTTTTGATGCCTTCAGTGTGATTCTACAATTTTCATAGTCATGAAAATACAGAAAAATCATTGAATGAGAAGGTGTGTCCAAACTTTTGGTCTGTAATGTATATATATATATATATATATATATATATATATATATAATATATATATATATACACTATACTATACTACCGCTGTCGTCACTTAGGCTGCACTGACTTCGGGTCCAGCGGGGAGCCTGTGCAGGCAGCTTTTCCTTCATTTCTCCGTGGTTTACATCCGAGTCTGTCGCATTAGCGCTGCTCCCGGCTGTAAACTATTTAACCCCTTCAGATGGATTGCAGCGTGGGACTTGACTCTTTATTCTTAATGTTTGTGTGTTTATTTAACCCGTTCAAACGGTAAGATTAATAATGGATAGGTGTTGTGAATATGCTGGAGGTGGCTTCTGAGCTGGGACTCCCTCCGGTGGTTGCTGAGGGTAATGAACTGATTACCGAATGGCCTTCAGCTGGCGCTGAATGGTAGGATATAAGTGGCCTGAGTTCCCAGCAGCCTTGCCGGTTATCAATTGTTCCTGCTGGTCTTGCTTGAAGCACTGCTAGTTTCCTGCTCTCCTTCAGATAAGTGTTTGCTGTTTTTTTTTCCTCTGTTTGATTTTCTCTGCTGGTTTGCTGCTTGCAGTGGACTGCAGCCTGTCCCCTTTTGGGGGTCTGGCGCTGCAATTGTGCTCCGTTTGTGTCTGCACTTTTGCTTTGCTCCTTTGTTACTTTTTATTTGCTGAATAGCGTTTTGCTACACCAGAGATCAGATTTAGGTGGATGAGATCGTGTGATCTCAGGTTTTTTGGCAGTCAGAAGTGTTGGTATTTTTGTTAGGGTTTTTTTGGATTGCAGTCAGAATTTTTTCCTGTACTTTTCTGTCTAGACAAATTGGGCCCCAGCATTTGCTCATTCTATTTTCTGTCTGTGTCCGTGCTTTCTTCTTGTCTAACCGCCATTACATGTTTGGGGGCTTCCTATTTTCTTTGGGGATCTGCTCCGGGGCAGATAGCTTTCATCTTTCTGCCTTTAGGTGTAGTTATCTCTCAGGCTGTGATGAGGCGTCTAGGATCACCGTAGGAACGCTCCACGGCTACTTCTAGTTGTGTGGTTAATTCAGGTTACTGCAATCCAATAGGTTCCAGCCTCTCTGGTGTATTACTGCTTTTGCTATTTTTTGCTATTTCTCCTCAGTTACAGAAACATAACAGATAGGTGTCTAAATGACAACTCTCCATTATTAACCTGGCTTAATGTCACCTTACAATAGCAAGGTGGCATTAACCCCTTATTACTCCATATGCCACTGCAACACGGCAGTGGGAAGAGAGAGGCTAAGTGCCAGAATTGGCGCATCTTACAGACGTGCCTTTTCTGGGGTGGCTGGAGGCAGATGTTTTGAGGCAGGGGGGCCAATACAATGGTCCCTTTCTAGGTTCTTAATATCTGCCCTCAGTCACTGGATTTCCCTCTCTAGCGAAGAAAATTGCGCGGGAGCCCACGCAAATTTTTCCGTGAATAGATCCTTTTATTAAATACCTACAGCTCCCAAATTTTACACACACATAATACTAACAGTAGTAGTCACTGGCGTATATAAAACAAAATGTTCTGCAATGGTTTACTGTATGTAAACCATGTCTCCGATCCTGTCGGCTCCTGCATAGATTCTACAGGAGCCGACAAATGAATTAACGGCTATTCTGCTATCTATCTCTCTATGAAATATAAATATATATATGTGTGTGTCACTGACATTTATATATATACTGTATATATATATATAAATATATATATACACAGGGGTTGGACAAAATAATGGAAACATCAACAAAAGTTAGTTTAATATGGTGTAGATCCACCTTTTGCGGCGATTACAGCCTCAATTCTCCGAGGTATGGATTCATACAAGATGTGAATTTTTTCCACATCCATTCTTTAGTTAAAACACCCTCCAGTTCTTTGAGCGACAATGGCGGCGGAAATCGACATCTAACTTGAATCTATAAAATCGACCATAAATGCTCAATAATGTTGAGGTCTGGGGATTGTGGGGGCCAGATGAGATGCTCAACTTCATTAGAATGTTCCTCGTGCCATGCTTTAAACGATTCTAGCTGTATGAATTGGTGCATTATCATCCTTAAAGATGGCGTTCCCCTCCGAGAGCAATGCTTGAACCATAGGATGCACTTGGTCGCCCAAAATGCCTAAATAATTGCGGCTGTTAATTCTTCCATGAAGGGATATCATTGGCCCAGCGAATCTTCACGAAATAGCACCCCAGATCAACACAGAACCTCCGCCATGTTTTACGGTTGGGAGAAGGCAGTCTGGATGGAATGCTTCTTTCGGCTGTCTCCAAACGTACACTCGGCCGGATGTCGAAAATAGGGTAAACGATGATTCGTCTGAGAATATCACATGTTTCCACGGCTCGAGAGACCAATTCTGGAGGTTTCTTCACCACTCTAAAAGACAAAAAAACCTGACTGGCACATCCAGACTAATGTGAACTAGGTGCAAACCAAGGGGAGCTACCTGTCACGCTGTCTAATGATATGTATACAATGTCAGTAAACTATTAATACAGGAACAACACTCTATACAACAACTAGTATAGCAACATCAGCATGTAAGTATAGAATAGATTTACCTGACACGATATCTGCTGAACTCAGGGTTAATCTTGAGGACTTGATGAGCTGAAACAGGAAAGAGGTGGACCGGGATCTAACCTGACCCTAAACTGGGGTCCTAACTAATCCCTCACCTTGGAGGTACTGATAATGGTTCAGAGGTCCAAGTCTCCAACCTAACCCTGTCTCCTATCAGACCCTGAACCCTGTAATCAGTCCTAAGAAGGACCCTGACTACCACCAAAGGGATATGGGCTGATCTCAGCTAAATACACAGATTAGACATATAAGACAGACAGGATAACACTCGCTTGCATACACACTCAAACACCAAAGGAACATAAATGGTCTGGGAAATAAACTCTAACCAAGTTGAGCTTAGAACAACTAAGGAGCTCACAACTAAAGTCTATACAGATTCATTCCTATCTGTGGTCTGCATGAAGGTTTCACTGGCAACTCCCCAAGCAGACAACCAGGAATTTAAAGGAAACCAATCAACAAATAATCAATTGCAGCCGGGAGAAACTGCACCCAGTCCCAGCACCGAGCACAGACAGAATTAACTCCCTAGCTGCCAAACACAAAGAAACAGCAGCTCAGCTGTGAGAAGTCAAAATGTGCAACCGCGACGATCTTCGTGGCAATGCACACATGACAGTACCCCCCCTTCTACGAGGGGCCTCCGGACCCTCAGGGCCAGGCCTGCCTGGGTGAGTTCTGTGGAAGGTCCGAACCAAACGATCTGCGTTAACATCAGACGCAGGGACCCACGTCCTCTCCTCTGGACCATACCCCTTCCAATGCACCAAGTACTGAAGGGACCGGTGATTCAGACGTGAGTCAATGATCTTTGATACTTGAAATTCCAAGTTACCATTGACCAACACAGGAGGAGGAGGTAGAGGTGACGGTATGACTGGTGCCACATACCTTTTAAGTAATGACTTGTGGAACACATTATGAATTTTAAACGTAGGAGGGAGGTCCAGACGAAATGCCACAGGATTAATTATGGAACTGATCCTGTACGGCCCGATGAATCTGGGACCCAGTTTCCAGGAGGGCACTTTAAGTTTTATATTCCTGGTAGACAACCATACCAGATCGTTCACATTCAGATCTGGACCAGAAACTCTCCTCCTATCAGCCATACGTTTGTAACGGTTCCCCATCGCACTCAGATTATTCAATACACCTCTCCACACAGAAGCAAGTGACGACGAGAAACGCTCCTCCTCAGGAACCCCAGAAGGGCCCCCCCATTGAAAGTACAAAACTGGGGATGGAAACCATATGCCCCAAAAAACGGGGACTTACCAGTGGACTCGCTCCGCCTGTTGTTAAGAGCGAACTCTGCCAGAGGCAAGAAAGAAGACCAGTCCTCTTGGTTCTCTGAGACAAAACACCGGAGATATGTCTCTAAGCTCTGATTCAGACGCTCTGTCTGACCATTGGTCTGCGGATGAAAAGCCGAGGAAAATGACAATTGCATCCCCCGACGTAAACAAAATGCCCTCCAAAATTTGGACACAAACTGAGACCCCCTATCTGACACCACATCAGAAGGCAACCCATGAAGTCTAACGATCTCCCTAATGAACACCTGCGCCAGAGTTTTAGCATTAGGGAGTGCAGGAAGAGCAACGAAATGTGCCATCTTACTGAACCTGTCAACAACCACCAGTATGACAGTATTCCCTGACGACGGAGGAAAGTCCGTAATGAAGTCCATAGATAAATGAGTCCATGGACGCTCCGGAAGTTTCAAGGGTAAAAGGGTCCCAGACGGACGGGTATGAGGGGTTTTAGAGCGAGCACACACCCCACATGACGCGACAAAAGTTATAACATCTTTATTAGCATTAGGCCACCAAAACCGGCGAGAAAGGAGATCTAAAGTAGCCTTACTCCCTGGATGTCCTGCTAGAGCAGAATTATGATGTGCCTCAATAACCTTTTGTCTCAACAGATTTGGGACAAACAGTCTCCCTGGAGGTCCTGTAGGGGCGTCCCCCTGAGCCTCTAACACCTTCTCCTCAAGCTCAGAAAATACAGCCGACACTACCACCCCCTCCTGAAGGATAGGACTCGGGTCATCCGTTTTCCCCGGCCCCTGGGAAACTGCGAGACAAGGCATCAGCCTTTACATTCTTAGACCCCGGGCGATAAGTGACGACAAAATTAAACCTGGTAAAAAACAACGACCATCGAGCTTGTCTGGAATTCAGACGCTTAGCGGATTCCAAATACAACAGGTTCTTGTGATCAGTAATAACGGTAACCGGGTGGACTGCCCCCTCCAAAAAGTGACGCCATTCTTCAAAAGCTAACTTAATGGCCAAAAGTTCCCTATTGCCGATATCATAATTCCTTTCGGCGGACGACAATTTCTTAGAAAAGAAAGCGCACGGATGCCATTTACCAGGGGACGGACCCTGGGACAATATAGCACCCACCCCTACGTCAGACGCATCCACCTCCACAATGAACGGCTGAGATGCATCTGGTTGGATGAGAACGGGTGCCGAAGCAAAACATTTCTTCAAAGAGGAAAAGGCTTGGCAAGCTTTGTCCGACCATTTAGAAAAATCCGTCCCTTTTCTTGTCATGTCAGTGAGAGGTTTGACAACAGATGAGAAATTACAAATAAATTTCCGGTAGTAGTTAGCAAACCCCAAAAAACGCTGCAGAGCCTTAAGATCCCCTGGCTGATCCCATTCAAGCACTGCTCTCACCTTTTCAGGGTCCATACGGAAACCGGAGGCTGACACCAAAAAAACCAAAAACTGAAGTTCCTGTACCGCAAATACACACTTCTCTAGTTTGGCGTATAGTTTATTGTCTCGCAAGATCTGCAACACCTGTCTCACATGCTCCTGATGAGACACAAGATCTGGCGAGTAAATTAAAATGTCGTCCAAATATACAACCACAAACAGCCCCACAAGGTGACGAAAAATGTCATTAACAAAATGTTGGAATACTGCTGGTGCAGTAGTCAGACCAAAAGGCATGACTAGGTTCTCATAATGTCCCTCCGGCGTGTTAAACGCCGTTTTCCACTCATCCCCCTCTTTTATCCTAATCAGATTATACGCCCCCCTGAGATCCAATTTAGAAAACCATTTGGCGCCAACAATTTGATTGAAGAGATCAGGAATAAGAGGGAGTGGATACGGATCTCGAACAGTAATCCGATTAAGTTCGCCGAAATCCAAGCAAGGGCGTAGGCCTCCATCTTTCTTCTTCACAAAGAAGAACCCCGCGACTACTGGGGAAGATGAAGGTCTAATATGCCCTTTGGCCAGACTTTCAGAAATATAATCTTTCATAGCCTGCCTCTCAGGACCAGAAAGATTATACAACCTAGCTTTAGGCAACTTAGCATCAGGAAGGAGATTAATAGAGCAGTCATACACGCGATGAGGAGGCAACTCCTGACACCCCTCCTCAGAGAAAACATCCCCAAAATCCTCCAAAAAAGGAGGCAATGTACTAGGCACGACCGCACTGATGACTGTGTTCATGCAGTTGCTTTTGCAAAACTCACCCCATTGGCTTATTTCTCTGGACTGCCAATTAATCACAGGGTTATGTTTAACCAACCAAGGAAGTCCCAACACAATGGGAGTAGGTAGACCCTCCAACACATAACAAGATAATTGTTCCCTATGTATTGCCCCTACCCGAAGGTCAATGTTATGAACCTCATGAACAAAGCTACCTTGGCCGAGAGGCCTGGCGTCAATGGAGAATATAGGGATCGGTTTGACCAATACACTCAGATGCATACCTTGAGCCTGAGCAAACTGAGCGTCAACCAGATTAGCCCCGGAACCACTATCAAGAAGAACAGACAATCTCTCCACTCTCGTACCAACTACCACCTCCACTGGTACAAGGAACTGAGAAGAACTGGCGGATGAAATACATACTCCCAGGTTGTCGTCCACCACACAACCTGGGATTAACAGTTTTCCGGCGACTTTTGGCTCAACAAGGCACGGGATGGACATTCTCCAACAAAATGTCCCTCTTTCCCGCAGAAAAAACATCTTCTAGTCCTGCGGCGTACCGCCAATCCCCTCCTACAAAATGATGTCCCTCCCAACTGCATAGGCTCATCCGAACAGACAAGGGGAACCTCAACATAAGGGACTTTAGTGGTAGGTGGAGAAACAACAGGGAGTGGGGTTACCTCACCCTCTCCCGAAGCCGTCTATCAGTACGGATAGCTAAGGCCATAGCAGCCTCCAGAGAAGGAGGAGACTCATACTGAGCCAAAACGTCTTTTAATTTATCAGAAAGCCCATGACAAAACTGGCTCCTAAGAGCTGGGTCATTCCACTGAGTATCTGTGGCCCATCTACGAAACTCAGAAGCAAATTCCTCTGCCGGACGATCTCCCTGCTGTATCTTACGTAATTTTGTCTCAGCAAGAGAGACCCGATCTGGGTCATCATATACCAATCCCAGGGCAGTAAAAAATTGATCTACAGACAGTAGAGCCGGGGATCCCGGAGGAAGGGAAAATGCCCAGGATTGAGGGTCCCCTTGCAGAAGTGAGATAACAATTCCCACTCTCTGCTCCTCACTCCCTGATGATCGAGGCCGAAGCCGAAAATACAATTTACATGCCTCCCGGAAGGTGAAAAATTTGTCTCGCCCACCAGTGAACCTGTCCGGGAGAGCTACTTTAGGTTCAACTCTGGTTTGCTCCAGGGGAGACAAAACTTTGGACTTAATGTCCGTCAGCTCCATGGATAATCCCTGCAACTGCAGAGCCAGCTGGGCTACTGGATCCATGGTAACTGGAGATAATTTTTATGGCCAGTGAAAATGTCACGCTGTCTAATGATATGTATACAATGTCAGTAAACTATTAATACAGGAACAACACTCTATACAACAACTAGTATAGCAACATCAGCATGTAAGTATAGAATAGATTTACCTGACACGATATCTGCTGAACTCAGGGTTAATCTTGAGGACTTGATGAGCTGAAACAGGAAAGAGGTGGACCGGGATCTAACCTGACCCTAAACTGGGGTCCTAACTAATCCCTCACCTTGGAGGTACTGATAATGGTTCAGAGGTCCAAGTCTCCAACCTAACCCTGTCTCCTATCAGACCCTGAACCCTGTAATCAGTCCTAAGATGGATCCTGACTACCACCAAAGGGATATGGGCTGATCTCAGCTAAATACACAGATTAGACATATAAGACAGACAGGATAACACTCGCTTGCATACACACTCAAACACCAAAGGAACATAAATGGTCTGGGAAATAAACTCTAACCAAGTTGAGCTTAGAACAACTAAGGAGCTCACAACTAAAGTCTATACAGATTCATTCCTATCTGTGGTCTGCATGAAGGTTTCACTGGCAACTCCCCAAGCAGACAACCAGGAATTTAAAGGAAACCAATCAACAAATAATCAATTGCAGCCGGGAGAAACTGCACCCAGTCCCAGCACCGAGCACAGACAGAATTAACTCCCTAGCTGCCAAACACAAAGAAACAGCAGCTCAGCTGTGAGAAGTCAAAATGTGCAACCGCGACGATCTTCGTGGCAATGCACACATGACACTACCCCCATGTAAAACATACAAAAAAAGGCTGCACTCTATCATACTAAAGCATGACAACATAGAATACATGAAATTTTGAATAGCAATATGGCTTTGGAATATAAGGAAAAATTTGAGACGCTTAGTATAAACATTTGGCCAAATATTAAAAGCCCACCAACCATCGTCAAGGTGGTCTCAATTCTGGTGAGTCCCTGACCTAATGTGAACATACCTCTATTAGGCTGATATCTGAATTTCTGGGTGAAAGTGGCACCTCTGTCAGTAATGAAGGCAAGTTTTTTTTCTCTTTTTGCAAACCATGAATCGAATTTGAAATTGTTTGAACTCGAGTGATACCGCGAATTTCAGGGAATTGGACTCAAACTTATTTGTCTTAAAATCGATCCACACATCTCATGTTTGGAAAACATTCCCCAATCTCAAATTCGGCATGAACGTAGCACATTTGATTCGAGTTCGGTTTCACAAGCATATTTACTCGGCAAAATTCTGTCACAGCTCGGTAAATCATCACGTTTCCACTAATGCTTTTGTTACTACTTTGGCTAGAATAGTGGTGCTATTTGATGAGCGAGTGAGGAGGGGGATGGAGGATGTGTTTGATGAAGAGAGGGGGTGTGGAGAGATTAGTGGAGAGACATGCTCTTTTTTTCCCCCTTAATTTTATTTGTGTTGATTCTGGCAGCCAATCAGGGCACATAAACCATCTACAATATCATGACACAAGGAATACTGTGATTGGCTGCCGAAGTCACATGTCCCTGGCCATATAAAAAGAAGACATCTTGTTTTGCTGGCGCCATTGTCTCAGTGTCACAGTGCAGAGAAGCCGCTCCTGCTAGTGCTGCAAATGAACTTGTCAGTTAGCTAGATAGAATACTGTCCTGTGTGAAATCAATCTTCCAGCTTCTAACTAGATTGTGCAAAAACTGTGTGGCAGTCTCAGGAGGCCCCATTTGCTAATCCAAATCGTTTGTGATAACGCTGTGTTTCAATGAGAAATCAAAAGGTCAGATTTCCACTTAAAAATTGTTAGGCCTAATATTGCTGTGCAGTGAGGATGCCCAATTAGCTATTCCAAATCGTTTGTGATAAAGCTGTTTCAGTGACAAATCAGAAGGCCAGATTCCCACTTAAAAATCATTACTACATCCCACTGCTTAGGTGTGCATAAAGCGCAGTTCTCATCAGTTTTGTGCACTTTTGAAAAGAAGGATACCACTGAACAGAGGCCAAACAGACTCCAGAGTAAATCTCCTGCCTCGCTATAGCAAATGGATCCTTCGAGGGTTTCATCTTAATCAAGTCACTAGGAGATTTAGATGGAAACCCCAATATAAGTGTTCAACGTAAAGCACCAGATAAATGTGATCCAAAATGTTAGGTAAAATGTTCCAAATCAATCCACAGAAAATGCAAGTTCCCACTAAGTTTTGGTAGTACAAAGGCTCTGGAAAAGTGCTATGGCTCCTTGCCCCCCAAAAGAAATACAACAAATTCTGCACTCCTAAATCTAAATGTGTGCTTAAACAACATTTAGCGTCCACACGTTTGGCATTTCTATAGCGATGAGAGTCCGCCTACCTTACCGGTATATGTCTCCAGAAGCAAGAGCTGGGCACTACAACATACTGGGTACTACAATGGCAGTTGCAATTTTTACAGTCTACTGCTGCTTATTTCTGGAAGACACCCATGGAGTCAAAATTGTCACTGCACCTGTAGATAAATTACCAATGGGGCATAATTTCCAAAATGGGGTCACTTATGAGGGGTTCTGCTGTTCCAGCAACTCATGGGCTCTCCAAGTGGGTCATGTCACCCGCAAACCGTAACAGTAAAATCTGCACTTTAATATGGTGTTCCTTCCCTTATGAGCTTTGCACTGTGCCTGAAAAGTATTTTTCAATTACATGTAGGGTATTGGTGCACTCAGGAGAAATTTTTACAACAAACTGAGGTCCATATTTTTATATTAGCCCTTAGAAAAAAATAAAATTTGGGGCTAAAACAACATTTTAGTGGTAATTTTTTTTCTTCACTGCTCAATGGTATAAAATTCTGTGAGGCACATGTGGTGTATGCACCCCTAGATGAATGTATTGTGGGGTGCAGTTTATAAAATGAGGTCACAAATGGGGGATTTCTGTTGTTCTGGTACCTCATGGGCACTGCCAATGTGACATGGCACCCTTAAACCATTCCAGCAAAATATGAACTTCAATATGGTGCTTCTTCCCATCGGAGCTTTGCACTCTGCTTCAAAAGTAGTTTTCTACCAAAAATTGCACAACAAATTGTATAGTATTATTTCTCATGTTACCCTTGTGAAAATCAACAAATGAGGTTAAAATAACATTTTTGTGGGAAAAATTAGATTTTTTATTTTCACAGCTCAATGTTATAAACTTCTGTATAGCATCTGAGGGTTCAAGGTGCTTTACACACATCTAGACACAATCCTAGAGAAGTCTGGTTTCCAAAATGTGATCACTTGTTTGGAGTTCCTACCTCCCTTTCTGGTTTAAGAGCAAACATATTAACTATTTTAACCCCTTCCCGACCCATGACGCCTACGTCGGCGTCATGAAAACCTGAGGCATCCCGACCCATGACGCCTGCGTAGGCGTCATGGTATAAATCCCGTTCCTGTTGGTCGGGTGACCAGGGTCACTGAAAGGTCATCCGACCCGCAGGCACAAGACCCTTTATGCTTCACCACAGGGGGTGGCTTAACCCCCACGTGGCTACAATCGCTCTGATTGACTGTTAAAAGTGAAAAAGGCAATCAGAGCAATTTGTAATATTTCACCAATGAAATTTGGTGAAATATTACAATCCAGCCATTGCCAATGCTGCAATAGTATCTGCCATGGCTGGAGACCGAGATCCGACCCCCCCCCACACCGAGTTACGGCGGCGATCGGCCGCCGCCACCGATTGATGGCTGCGATTGGTCACTGCCATCACTATCTGCTCCCCTTCACTCCGCTCTGCTCCCCCTCACCTTCCGATTACCCCTCTCACCTTCCCCGGTGTCTCCGAAGTCCCTGTGGCCGTCCCGGTGTCCTTCCAGGATGCTTCATGGGCGCCGCCATCTTGGAAAATGGCGGGCGCATGCGCAGTGCTCCCGCCGGCCGGCAGATTCCATTTATTTATTTTGATCACTGTGATAAACTCTCACAGTGATCAAAATAAAGAAAAGTAAATAACCCCCCCTTTATCACCTCCATAGGTAGGGACAAGTAATAAAATAAAGAAAATATTTTTTATTTTTCCATTATGGTTAGCATTAGGGTTAGGGTTAGAACTAGGGTTAGGGTTAGAACAAGGTTTAGAACTAGGGTTAGGGTTGGAATTAAGGTTAGGGTTTGAATTAGGGTTAGGTTTAGAATTAGGGTTAGAATTAGGGTTACGGTTGCAATTAGGGTTACGGTTGGAATTAGGGTTAGGGTTGGAATTAGGGTTAGGGTTGTGGTTAGGGTTAGAGTTGGGATTAGGGTTAGGCTTGTGGTTAGGGTTAGAGTTGGGATTAGGGTTAGGGTTGTGGTTAGGGTTAGAGTTGGGATTAGGGTTAGGTATGTGTTGAGGTTAGGGTTGGGATTAGGGTTAGGCTTGTGGTTAGGGTTAAGGTTAGGGATGGGATTATGGTTATGGGTATGTTGGGGTTAGGGCTATGTTTAGGGTTAGGATTAGGGTTAGGTGTGTGTTGGGGTTAGGGTTGTGGTTAGGGGTGTGTTACGATTAGGGTTGGAGTTAGAATTGAGGGGTTTCCACTATTTATGCACATCAGGGGCTCTCCAAACGCTACATAGCGCCACCATTTATTCCAGTCAATTTTGCGTTCAAAAAGTCAAACAGTGCTCCCTCCATTCCGAGCCCCGACGTGCGCCCAAACAGTGGTTTACCCCCACATATGGGGTATCAGCGTACTCAGTAAAAACTGCACAACAACTTTGGGGTCTAATTTCTCCTGTTACCCTTGAGAAAATAAAAAAATTATATTTATGGGAAAAAAATGATTTTTTATTTTTACGGCTCTGCGTTATAAACTTCTGTGAAGAACTTGGAGATTCAAAGTGCACACCACACATCTAGATGAGTTCCTTGGGGATCTAGATTCCAAAATGGGGTCACTTGTGGGGGTTTCTACTGTTTAGGGACATCAGGGGCTCTGCAAACGTAGCATGATGCCCGCAGACCATTCAATCAAGTCGGCATTTCAAAACGTCATTACTTCCCTTCCGAGCCCCGACGTGTGCCCAAACAGTGGTTTCCCCCCCACATATAGGGTAGCAGCGTACTCAGGACAAATACGACAACAACTTTTGGGGTTCAATTTCTCCTGTTACCCTTGTGAAAATAAAAAATTGTGGGCTAAAAAATGATTTTTTTGAGGAAAAAATTTTTTTTATTTTCATGGCTCTGGGTTATAAACTTCTGTGAAGCACTTGGGGTTGAAAGTGCTCACTACACATCTAGATAAGTTCCTTGGGGGTCTAGTTTCCAAAATGTGGTCACTTAGGGGGGTTTCCTCAGTTTAGGCACATCAGGGGCTCTGCAAACGTAACATGACGCCCGCAGAACATTCCATCACGTCGGCATTTCAAAACGTTACTACTTCCCTTCCGAGCCCCGACGTGTGCCCATACAGTAGTTTTCTCCCACATATGGGATATCAGCGTACTCAGGACAAATTGGAAAACAACTTTTGGGGTCCAATTTCTCCTGTTACCCTTGGGAAAATAAAAAAATTGGGGACTAAAAATCATGTTTGTGGAAAAAATATGATTTTTTATTTTCATGCCCAGGCGTTATAAACTTCTGTGAAGCCCTTGGGGGTTCAAAGTGCTCACAGGACAATATAGATAACTTCCTTGGGGGGGGTCTAGTTTCCAAAATGGGGTCACTTATGGTGAGTTTGTACTGTTTAGGTACATCAGGGGCTCTGCAAACGTAACATAACGCCCGCAGACCATTCCATCAAAGTCGGCATTTCAAAACATCACTACTTCGCTTCCGAACCCCGACGTGTGCCTGAACAGTGGTTACTCCCCACATATGGGGTACCAGCGTACTCAGAACGAACTGTAAAACAACTTTTGGGGTCCAATTTCTCCTGGTACCCTTGTGAAAATAAAATATTGTGGGCTAAAAAATCATTTTTTGAGAAAAAAAAATGATTTTTTATTTTCACGGCTCTGCATTATAAACTTCTGAGAAGCACCTGGGGGATCAAGGTGCTCACCACACATCTAGATAAGTTTCTTGAGGGTCTAGTTTCCAAAATGGAGTCACTTGTGGGGGGTTTCTACTGTTTAGGCACATCAGGGGCTCTGCAAACGTAACATGACGCCAGTAGACCATTCAATCAAAGTCAGCATTTCAAAATGTCACTACTTCCCCTTCCGAGCCCCGACGTGTGCCCGAACAGTAGTTTCCACCCACATATGGGGTACCAGCGTGCTCACGATAAACTGTACAACAACTTTTAGGGTACAATTTCTCCTGTAACCATTGTGAAAATAAAAAATGGGGGGCTTAAAATTATTTTTTGAGGAAGAAAAATTATTTTTTATTATCATGGCTCTGCATTATAAACTTCTGTGAAGCCCCTGGGGGTTCAAAGTGCTCACCATGCATCTAGATAAGTTCATAAGGGGGTCTACTTTCTAAAATGGGGTCATTTGTTGGGGAGCTCCAAAGATTAGGCACACAGGGCTCTCCAAACACGACATGGTGTCCGCTAACGATTGGAGCTAATTTTCCATTCAAAAAGTCCAATGGCGCTCCTTCCCTTCTTAGCCCTGCCGTGTGCCCAAACAGTGGTTCCCCCAAATATGGGGTACCAGCATGCTCAGGACAAACTGAACAACAACTTTTGGGGTCCAATTTATCCTGTTACCCTTGGGAAAATAAAAAACAGCCGGCTAAAAAATCATTTTTGAGGAAAAAAAAGATTTTTTTTGTTTTCTCTGCTCTGCGTTTATAAACTTCTGTGGAGTACTTGGGAGTTCAAAGTGCTCACTACACATCTAGATAAGCTCCTTGGGGGTGTAGTTTCCAAAATGGGGTCAATTGTGGGGGTTTCCACTGTTTAGGCACATCAGGGGCTCTGCAAACGCAACATGACGCCCGCAGAACATTCCATCAAGTCTGCATTCCAAAATGGCACTCCTTCCCTTCTGAGCTCTCCCATGCGCAAAACAGTGGTTCCCCCCCACATATTGGGTATCGGCATACTCAGGACAAATTGCACAACAACTTTTATGGTCCAATTTCTCCTGTTACCCTTGTGAAAATAAAAAATAACGGGCTAAAAAATAATTTTTGAGGAAAAAAAATGATTTTTTTTATTTTCACTGCTCTGCGTTATAAACTTCTGTGAAGCACTTGGGGGTTCAGAGTACTCACAACACATCTAGATAAGTTCCTTAAGGGGTCTAGTTTCCAAAATGGTGTCATTTGTGGGGGGGTTTCACTGTTTAGGCACACAGGGGCTCTCCAATTACGTCATGGTGTCCGCTAACGATTGGAGCTAATTTTCCATTCAAAAAGTCAAGTGGCACTCCTTCCCTTCTGGGCCCTGCTGTGCGCCCAAACAGTGGTTTATGACCACATATGAGGTATCGGTGTACTCAAGAGAAATTGCCCAACAAATTTTAGGATCCAATTTATCCTGTTGCTCATGTGAAAATGAAAAAACTGAGGCTAAAAGAAAATTTTTGTGAAAAAAAGTACTTTTATTTACGGATCAATTTGTAAAGCACCTGGGGGTTCAAAGTGCTCACTATGCATCTAGATAAGTTCCTTGGGGGGTCTAGTTTCCAAAATGGGGTCACTTGTTGGGGAGCTCCAATGTTTAGGCACACAGGGACTCTCCAAATGTGACATGGCAATCGCTAAATATTCCAGCATATTTTCCATTCAAAAAGTCAAATGTCGCTCCTTCCCTTCTGAGCCCTGCCGTGCACCCAAACAGTGGTTTATAACAACATATGAGGTATCGTGTACTCAGGAGAAATTGCCTAACAAATTTTAGGATCCATTTTATCCTGTTGCCCATGTAAAAATGAAAAAAAAATTATGCTAAAAGAAAATTTTTGTTGGAAAAATTAAAATGTCCATTTTTTCCTTCCACGTTGCTTTAATTCCTGTGAAGCACCTGAAGGGTTATTAATCTTCTTGAATGTAGTTTTGAGTAGCTTGAGGGGTGCAGTTTTTAGAATGGTGTCACTTTTTGGGTATTTTCTGCCATATAGACCATTCAAAGTGACTTCAAATGTGAGGTGGTCCCTAAAAAAATGGTTTTGTAAATTTTGTTGTAAAAATAAGAAATCGCTGGTCAATTTTTAACCCTTATAACTTCCTAAGAAAAAAAAATTTTGTTTCCAAAATTGTGCTGATGTAAAGTAGACATGTGGGAAATGTTATTTATTAACTTTTTGTGTCACATAACTCTCTGGTTTAACAGAATAAAAATTCAAAATTTAAAAATAACGAAATTTTAAAATTTCTGCCAAATTTCCATTTTTTTCACAAATAAACGCAAAAATTATTGACCTAAATTTACCACTAACATGAAGCCCAATATGTCGCGAATAAACATTCTCAGAATCGCTAAGATCCGTTGAAGCGTTCCTGAGTTATTACCTCATAAAAGGACACTGGTCAGAATTGCAAAAAAATGGCCAGGTCTTTAAGGTCAAAATAGGCTGGGTCATGAAGGGGTTAAAATTGCAAACTTTTTAAGATTTTTGCTAAATTTCAGATTTTTTCACAAATAAAGCAAATTTTATTGAGCAAGTTTTATCACTATCATGAACTATAATATGTCAAGCGAAAACAATAGAATCAAGGGGATAGGTTGAAGCGTTGCAGTTATTACCACATAAAGTGACACTGGTTAAAATTGTAAACTTTGGCCTGTGAGTGAAGGGGTGAAAGTAAACATCTGACCTCAATGTTTCACTTTTTTGGAATAAATTTGGGATTTTATGTATTCTAATTTTTGCTTCAAATTCATTAATACTTTTAATTTTTTGCCAGTCTTAGGCCTCTTTCACACGTCCGTTTATTTCCGGCACCAGAAAAAACGGTACTGGAGGTATCTGTGTCCGTGTGTTCATGTGTGTAACATGTGCGGCACACATGTGGCAACCGTGTGCTGCCCATGTGCCACATCAGTACCACATGCAGGGTCGCCTGGGAAGAAGTGCTACAGTAAGCACTGTTCCCCGGCGGCAGGTGCTGAAGACGGCTCGCGTCATTCTCCCCAGAGCAGAGGAGGATGAGAGCCACATTCAGCACCTGCCACGAGGGAACAGCGCTTACTGTAGCGCTTCTTCCCCGGCGGCCATCCGTGCACACGGAGGACATCAATGTGTGTTCTCCATGTGCACGTGTGCAGGACATTTTGCCGCATGTGCTGCCAGATAAAAATGGACATGACAGCGTGTTTTGTCCACGGACACATGGTCCGTGGAAACACACTGACATGTGCACATGGGTCTACATGTGTACGTGTCTCCTGTACGTGTGAAAACTGTCACCACACGTACCAGAGACACGGATGTGTGAAAGATGCCTTAGTCCTTTCATTTTTTGTGTTTACTTGACAAATGGGCAAATTTTTGATTATCCAGATATTTTCAGCTAATATATCTTACAACTTTTCAAAACGTTGCTACGTTTTGGCGCATTGGTATCATCTAATTTTTGCGTCAGTTGGGCAACATTTTAAAGCTTATTGACAGCGCCCAAACAATCAATACATTTGCACAAAACTTATCAAAAATTGCCATCTTGATGAATTTGAATAAAAGTCCATCAGAAGAAAACAGAAAGACAAGACTGAAAAATGACAAGATAAAAGAACACCGTGCAATCATTCAATTTTAGCTGGTATGCACAAGTGGAAAAGCAATAAAAATTCTTCTCTTCTCATCATAACAACAAAGAAATCCATGGTTTATATATAGGAAAGATGTGTATCTTCGTACCGTGTTAGCCAGTAGATAGAAAAATATTTAGACTTGAGAGTCCTCAGTGGTTGATACCTTTTAATGGCTAACTGAAAAGATGGTAACAAATTGCAAGCTTTCGAGACTACTCAGGTCTCTTCCTCAGGCATAGACTAATACAACATCTGAAGAATCACATATTTATACACAAAATAGCACAGAAAAAATGCAATAGGTAGGACAAGTGACATGAAGCAGAAGACCGGGCAAAAACTGAGAACAAGGATGAATTCTCATCGCCACACAATAAGAGAAAAAAGAATGGATTTACCTGTGGCCAAACACTTTTGTATGCCCGGTCATAGCATGACAGATATGGAATTACTTGTATTAAAATCTAACTTCAAATCTGAGAAGGATAGAAAAGTCTGGGAATATAAACTTATGATGACCTTTGACACTCTTAGTGCTGGGATGAATATATCCCAGAGTTTTATGTCGTTCTACAACAATTAAGGAATCTGCCTCCCTGACCTTTTAGGGTCATCACAACACAATACCAGACCCCAATCAGAGGGTAATAAAACCTTCGCTCCTTATCTATGAACTAGTCATATTTATGTTAATCCTTCTGCCATAATGACAGTTCTGCTTCATGTCACTTGTCCTACCTATTGCATTTTTTCTGTGCTATTTAGTGTATAAATATGTGATTCTTCAGATGTTGTATTAGTCTATGCCTGAGGAAGAGACCTGAGTAGTCTCGAAAGCTTGCAATTTGTTACCATCTTTTCAGTTAGCCATTAAAAGGTATCAACCACTGAGGACTCTCAAGTCTAAATGGTTTATATAATCAGATTTGTCTTAATTTCGGCTGCTACAGATCTGCAGTTTTAAGAGCTGCTGCACAATAACTAAATCTCTCTCGCTGATTGCTAATTATACCTCCCTACTACTGCATCCCACATGGAGACCTGGCTGTATTATTAACTAGTTCAGTTCCGGCAGAGTAATAAGTCTGTATGCTACTTATCCTTTGCCTTTTAACTGGGAAATGTGTCTATTCAGGCAAAGAACAATGAAGGGTGTTCAATAGATTCTTCTATTCTACACAGTAATTTGAAGTATTATGCATGTTATTTTGAAAATTGCAACCAATCCATATATATATGGCCCCGGAAGAAGCCACTAGGTGAAACGGTGCCCTTGGGCGTTCAGACAACCAGTACTCCGTGACTACCTTACCCTGCCTAGCTCTGCGCTACATCTACATGTAAGTGGGATTACATAGTTCTTATGATTCCCTACATAGTTTGTGTGAATTCACTAATTCTTTTTGCATGATAACGGTGTGCACGGTAGCTTGGCACAAACATTACCACTCTGGGCTTGATACTAGCTCTCATATATCCTTCTACCTTGTCTCATATCACAGGTATAGTTACTCCAGCAAATTTTTGCTATTTGGGGAACATTCCCCGTTATAAAGTTAATTTCAGCACCTGGTTATTTCAATTTTTGATTAGGATAGAGCGGTATCTACAAGCTTATATATAAACAATATATGGTAGTCACCGGGTTTCTGTTTGTTTAATATATTTTTTGAAATTTCCTTTTAATCTTTCTCACTATTGTTGGTTTTAATAAGCTTAATAAAAATTATTTATTTTAAACCACTACTTTCTTTGTATCACTTCTTTTTCTATGGGACACCTATCACCATAGATAATGGTTACAAATGTATTTTGAAGTGTCTTGCCTACGTTATTTAGGATTATGGGAATAATATATATATACAGTCATGGCCAAAAGTTTTGAGAATGACACAAATATTATATTTTCACATGATCTGCTGCCCTCTGGTTTTTATGTGTGTTTGACAGATGTTTTTGTCACAGACAGAAATATAATAATTGCAAACATATGAGTAACAAAAGCTTATATTGACAGTTAGAATGAGTTAATGCAGCAAGTCAATATTTGCAGTGTTGACCCTTCTTCTTCAGGACCTCTGCAATTCTCCCTGGCATGCTCTCAATCAACTGCTGGACCAAATCCTGACTGATAGCAGTCCATTCTTGCACAATCAATGCTTTAATTTTGTCAAGAAAAATATTTAGACTTGAGAGTCCTCAGTGGTTGATACCTTTTAATGGCTAACTGAAAAGATGGTAACAAATTGCAAGCTTTCGAGACTACTCAGGTCTCTTCATCAGGCATAGACTAATACAACATCTGAAGAATCACATATTTATACACAAAATAGCACAGATGTTCAGATGTTGTATTAGTCTATGCCTGATACTTCAGATGTTGTATTAGTCTATGCCTGATGAAGAGACCTGAGTAGTCTCGAAAGCTTGCAATTTGTTACCATCTTTTCAGTTAGCCATTAAAAGGTATCAACCACTGAGGACTCTCAAGTCTAAATATTTTTCTATCTACTGGCTAACACGGTACGAAGATACACATCTTTCCTATATCATTAATTTTGTCAGAATTTTTAGGTTTTTGTTTGTCCACCCGTCTCTTGATGATTGACCACAAGTTCTCAATGGGATTAAGATTTGGGGAGTTTCCAGGCCATGGACCCAAAATCTCTATGTTTTGTTCCCTGAGCCATTTAGTTATCACCTTTGCTTTATGGCAAGGTGCTCCATCATGCTGGAAAAGGCATTGTTGATCGCCAAACTGCTCTTGGAGGGTTGGGAGAAGTTGCTCTTGGAGGACATTCTGGTACCATTCTTTATTCATGGCTGTGTTTTTAGGCAAGACTGTGAGAGAGCCGATTTCCTTGGCTGAGAAGCAACCCCACACATGAATGGTTTCAGGATGCTTAACAGTTGGCATGAGACAAGACTGGTGGTAGCGCTCACCTTGTCTTCTTCGAATGAGGCATTTTCCTGATGTCCCAAACAATCGAAAAGGGGATTCATCAGAGAAATAACTTTACCCCAGTCCTCAGCAGTCCACTGCCTGTACCTTTTGCAGAATATCAGTCTGTCCATGATGTTTTTCTGGAGAGAAGTGGCTTCTTTGCTGCCCTCCTTGAGACCAGGCCTTGCTCCAAGAGTCTCCGCCTCACAGTGCGTGCAGATGCACTCACACCTGCCTGCTGCCATTCCTGAGCAAGCTCTGCACTGCTGGTAGCCCGATCCCGCAGCTGAAACACTTTTAAGAGATGGTCCTGGCGCTTGCTGGTCTTTCTTGGGCGCCCTGGAGCCTTTTTGGCAACAATGGAACCTCTCTCCTTGAAGTTCTTGATGATGCGATAGATTGTTGACTGAGGTGCAATCTTTCTAGCTGTGATACTCTTCCCTGTTAGGCCATTTTTGTGCATTGCAATGATGACTGCACGTGTTTCTTTAGAGATAACCATGGTTAACAGAAGAGAAACAATGATGCCAAGCACCAGCCTCCTTTTAAAGTGTCCAGTGGTGTCATTCTTACTTAATCATGACAGATTGATCTCCAGCCATGTCCTCATCAACACCCACACCTGTGTTAATGGAGCAATCACTGAAAAGAGGTTAGCTGGTCCTTTTAAGGCAAGGCTGCAATGATGTTGAAATTTGTTTTGGGGGATAAAGTTAATTTTCTAGCCAAATATTGACTTTGCAAGTAATTGCTGTTAAGCTGATCACTCTTTATAACATTCTGGAGTATATGCAAATTGCAATTAGAAAAAGTGAAGCAGTAGACTTTGTAAAAATTAATATTTGTGTCATTCTCAAACTTTTGTCCATGACTGTGTACTGTAAATATATATATATATATATATATATATATATATATACAGAGATTGTGTTTTACATGAATAAAATAGTCCGCATTTTTATTCATGTATTGGCCACCTGAGACATTTTCTTAACATAATAAACAAATGTTGTAATAATGCAATATTTTTTTCAGGAATGCATCTGGAAATGTTAGGGTATGTTTCCACGGTCAGGAAACACTGTGGCTTGGAAGCTGCATACAGCCGCAGCGTCCAATCCACAGCGGCCAAATGTTACAGCATAGTGGAGGGGATTTTGTGAAATCCCATCTCTGCTATGCGTTCAAACACGCAGGTGGCAGACCTACGCACATGTGTCGTGCCTTTCTAGACCACAGCATGTCTATTTATATTGTGGAGACACTCAGTCACGCAAGATAAATAGCACCATTCTATGTATAGGATGCGGTGATTCCACATGTGTTCATAGAATCATAGAATGGTAGAGTTGGAAGGGACCTCCTGGGCCATCTGGTCCAATCCCCTGCTCAAAGCAGGATTCTCTAAATCATCTCAGACAGATGTCTGTCCAGCCTCTGTTTGAAGACTTCCATTGAAGGAGAACTCACCACCTCTTGTGGCAGCCTGTTCCACTCATTGATCACCCTAACTGTCAAAAAGTTTTTTCTAATATCTAATCTGTGTCTCCTTCCATTCAGTTTCATCCCATTGCTTCTAGTCTTTCCTTGTGCAAATGAGAATAAAGATGATCCTTCAACAATGTGACAGCCCTGGAGATATTTGAAGACAGCTATTAAGTCTCCTCTCAGTCTTCTTTTTTGCAAGCTAAACATTCCCAAATCCTGCAACCGTTGCTCATAGGACATGGTTTGCAGACCGGTCACCATTCTGGTGGCTCTTCTCTGAACTTGCTCCAGTTTGTTGATGTCTTTTTTAAAATGCGGTGCCCAAAACTGGACACAGTATTCCAGATGAGGTCTGACCAAAGAGGAGCAGAGGGCAATAATGACCTCACGTGATCTAGACTGTATGCTTCTGTTGATACATCCAAGAATTGTATTTGCCTTTTTTTGCTGCTGCATTACACTGTTGACTCATGTTCAGTCTGTGATCAATTAGTATACCCAAGTCTTTTTCACATGTGCTGTTACTTAGCCCTATTCCTCCCATTTTGTAAATGCTTTTTTAATTTTTATTGCCCAGATGTAGTACTTTGCATTTTTCCCTGTTAAAAACCATTCTGTTAGTTGCTGCCCACTGCTCCAGTTTATTTATATCTTTTTGAATCCTCTCTCTCTCTTCTCTAGTATTAGCTACCCCTCCTAGCTTTGTGTCATCAGCAAATTTGATCAGTTTACCCTCAATTCCTTCATCTAAATCATTGATAAAGATGTTGAACAATACAGGGCCCAAAACAGAGCCTTGTGGTACCCCACTTGAGACATTCTTCCAACTGGATGTGCAGCCATTTACGACCACTCTTTGGGTCCGATCACTAAGCCAGTTATGAATCCACCTAACAGTTACCTTGTCCATTCCATACTTAGTCATTTTTTCAATAAGGATTGTGTGAGATACTTTGTCAAATGCTGTCATGTGTGCATTGCCACGAAGATCGTCGCGGTTGCACATTTTGACTTCTCACAGCTGAGTTGCTGTTTCTTTGTGTTTGGCAGCTAGGGAGTTAATTCTGTCTGTGCTCGGTGCTGGGACTGGGTGCAGTTTCTCCCGGCTGCAATTGATTATTTGTTGATTGGTTTCCTTTAAGTTTCTGGTTGTCTGCTTTGGGAGTTGCCAGTGAAACACTTCATGCAGACCACAGATAGGAATGAATCTGTATAGACTCTAGTTGAGAGCTCCTTAGTTGTTTTAAGCTTAACTTGCTTAGAGTTTATTTCCCAGACCATTTATGTTCCTTCGGTGTTTGAGTGTGTATGCAAGAGAGTGCTATCCTGTCTGTCTTATATGTCTAATCTGTGTATTTAGCTGAGATCAGCCCATATCCCTTTGGTGGTAATCTGGATCCTTCTTAGGACTGATTACAGGGTTCAGGGCCTGATAGGAGACAGGGTTAGGCTGGAGACTTGGACCTCTGAACCATTATCAGTACCTCCAAGGTAAGGGATTAGTTAGGACCCCAGTGTAGGGTCAGGTTAGACCCCGGTCCTCCTCTTTCCTGTTACAGCTCATCAAGTCCTCAAGATTAACCCTGAGTTCAACTGATATCGTCTCTGCACATCTAGTCCTCAAGATTAACCCTAAGTTCTGCTGATATTGTGTCAGGTAAATCTATTTTATACTTACATTCTTATGTTGCTAAACTATATGTTGTATAGAGTGTAGTTCCTGTATAAATAGTTTACTGACATTGTAGTCATATCATTAGACAGCGTGACAAATGCTTTGCTGAAGTCAAGATATACTATATCTACAGCATTTCCCTGATCCACCCAGTCAGTGATTCTATCATAGAAGGAAATTAAGTTAGTCTGACATGACTTATTAGTTGCAAATCCATGCTGACTCTGTTTAATCACTACATTCTTATCCAGGTACTTACATACATGTTCTTTAATAATTTGTTCACAGATCTTTCCTGGTATAGAAGTCAGACTCACCGGCCTGTAGTTCCCTGGGTCCACCTTCTTCCCCTTTTTGAAGATAGGAACAACATTTGCTCTTCTCCAGTCTTCAGGAACTTCTCCTGTTCTCCAAGAATTTTCAAAGATTATGGACAGTGGTTCAAGAATTTCTTCTGCTATCTCCTTCAGTACTCTGGGGTGTAATTCATCTGGACCTGGAGACTTTAATTCATTTAGGTTAGCTAAGTGTTTCCTCACTGTCTTTCTGTTTATAGATATCCTGAATTCTTCTATTCCTTTAATAGGACAGTGATGATCAGTTGATGTTACATTTCCTTTCTGAGAGAAAACAGATGCAAAATAGGAATTTAAAAGTTCAGCCTTCTCAACATCCTGTCTTACCATTTCATCATTTTCATCCTGTAAAAAATCCTATAGCATCTTTGACTTTTCTTTTACTTTTGACGTATCCCCAAAATCCTTTTTTGTTGCTTTTGACGTCTCTTGCAAGCCTTAATTCATTGTCAGCTTTAGATAATCTGATTAGTGCCCTGCAGGTTCTGCAGACAGCATTTTATTCTTCTTTAGATATGCCTCCCTCTTTCCATTTGATAAATATTTCTTTCTTCCTTTTTAGCATGTGTTTAAGTTCTGTGTTCATCCATCCTGGTTTCCTTAAATGCTTACCATTCTTCCCTCTTTTCGGAATTGTTAACGATTGTGCTTTGAGAATCTCATTTTTCAAGATTTCCCATCCTTCCTGGACATTTTTGTCCTTAAGGATATCCAGCCATTGGATCCCTCCAATTCTCTTTCTGAGTCCCTTAAAATCTGCCTTTCTGAAATCTAACCTTGACGTCTGAGTTTTCACAGGTCTTCCTCCTCTTGTTATCCAAAATTATAAAATAGCATGGTCACTACCTCCTAGGGTCCCAGCCACTCTTACCTCCTCAACCATTTCCTCCCTGTTTATAAGGATTACATCCAAGGTAGCAGATCCTCTTGTTTTCTCCCCTACCTTTTGGAAGATAAAGTTGTCAGCAAGAGAGGATAAGAATTTCCTTGACCTGTTAGTTTTGCCTCAGAGAGATTCCCAACAAATGTCTGGATAGTTGAAATCTCCCTTGACCACTATGTCATATTTTTGGAGAACTTGGCCATTTGATGCATAAAGAGTTCATCCATATCTTCAGCTTGCATAGGTGGCCTGTAGTAAATGCCTACAATGGTGTCCTTTCCATTGTTCTGTCCTTGTATTCTTACTAGTGTTGAGCGATACTGCTCGATATCTAAAAATATCGTATCGGAATGGTATCGCCGATATCACTAAATATCGTCGATATCCGATTCCGATACCGGAAGTCCCATGTAAGTCTATGGGAGCAAAATATCGCAACAAAAAAAACACTTTCTTTCGTTGTAAACACAAAATATACACACATAGAATACATATATATATATATATATATATATACATGTCATTGTGACATATATATATATACATATATTTATAGTTTATACACTTCTACATAGTAAAATAGACTCTGATTCAATTGCCGGGTAAAGCCGTGACATACCCCATAGAAGTCGACGGGCTCGGTGCCGAGTACCCCCAAAACCTCTGGCTCTGTGCGACTCAACTTGGGCGTCACGAACAGGATTCTGTAGCTCGCTATAAGCGAGTCCTGTGTGCCTGAATTGAACTGGTTTTGTGCTTGAGAATTGCTAAAATCATCAGAGAATGTATTTGCCATTTTTCCGCTATATCTGCGTCACGACGAGGCACTGGTGAAGAAGAAGGGCGTGCTCTTCGTGGGTGTACACTCACTCAGTGGCGCGAAAACGATGGCCGACCACTCTAAATGGTACTGCAATGTAAGATCGTGCCCCACAGCTCTTCAGTTCCGCCTCCTCATCCTCCTCAGTGTGCGGAAACTAACACGAAGGTCCCGCCTCCCTACAAAAGAGGGGCCCTCTCCAGATGCTAATGACACATGTGACTTGGCAGAGATGGCTAATGGACACGAGCAGAAGTGTGAAGGGATGGAGCAGTCAGAGCTCTCCCCCCACGGAAGCGACCCGATCGCCACGGAACCACCGTTGGGCACCCGGCCTGGAAACCCTTCTACGCTGCAAGAAGCGGAGGATACCCTAAGAGGCCTGGCCCGGCACCGGGAGGAGGTCGCCAGGATGGAAACCAGCTGGCGTGCCCTAAAACTAAACTTGGAGCGGCGCCAATCCCTCTTACCTGAAGTGTCTGTACCGGAAGGTGAGGCACCCGTTCTAGTAGAGGAGTCCGTGCGGGCATCCCAGCCCTTGCAATGTGATCCGGTTTACGTTGTCGCAGTGGAGGCACCCGTTGCTGCAAAAAACTCTGCACCGGCAGCACCCCAGATCCCGCTGTCTGCCCCCATCGCTGAGACAGAAGAAGCGACACCCGTCCTCATGGAGGAGGCCGCGCAGGCACCAGAGGTCTACCTGTCTGTACCGGAGCCCCGACTGTCATCTGTTCCAGAGCCGGCTGCTTCCGCCACAGGTGAGCGCCGCCAGGACTGGGGGCGCCAGGAGAGCTGCCGCAAACCGGGCATCGTAAGCTGGCATTTGATGGTGGAGACATGGAGCAACTGGTGGAGGAGAATTACAACCGGCGTCAGGAGGAAGAGTGGAGACGTTGGGAGCGGGAAGCAGAGCGACAAAGGGAGCAGCGAGAATCCCAAAAGCTTCGGCAACGTCACCTGGAGAAGGACCGGGCAGATAAGGACCGGATGAGAAAAGATAAAGGAACCCTGTGGGAGCCGCGGCGTAAGGGTGCAGTACGGAACTTTAAGTTAAAAGGTTGTTGGGGCTTCATCCAGGAGCCTGGACTTTATTTAGAAGTCTTTGTGACCCGGCGGGACGTGGAGACTCACCTCCCAGAAGGACACCCGGGGAGGGACCTGTTGCCAGGAGACTTGGTGACTTACACCCGACACTGGGGTTACAATGGATGGTACGCCCTAAATGTTACCAGGTGCGACCCCTACTCCCCAGAGTGTCAGGAACCTGTGAGACCCTCGGAGCCTTCAGCCTCCCACATCCAGGCCTCTGCACAAGTGCCCACCCCACGCCGTAAATCTCCCCAGCCTCCCTCAGTGGTCTCCTCAGCAGCCCCAGCTATGGACATGATAACTATAGATGGCCCGTACCCGGCGCCTGTTAGGCCCCCTGGGGTTCGTTCAGTCCGTGATATAGGGCTCCAGACCCGGAGGGAGATGAAAGAGGTGGCCACACAGACACGGATAGTGGGTCACGACTTGACTGTACAGGCCACACGACGTCATCAGGTCCTGGTGGTCCTTGGTGTCTCGGATGTTTGGCAAGCATCAGAAGAGTACCAGGTGGTACCTGGAACACCCCTGCCAAAGAATTATAAATAACCCGGACAGGGTCCCTGTATGTAAATAGTTAAATTGTTGATGTACCCGGACGGGTGAATGTTCATAAAAAAAAAATTTAATTTAATAAAAAACACAACACAGTTTTCATTACTTTTATTACAGTCTCATCCTGCGACGCCATCGATCTCCTGTAAAAAAATGAAAAAAAAAACCAGCAGTATACCACCAGTCCGACGCAGTCCATAGTAACGAGTGTCCCACGACGATCCAGCTCTGCTACATCAGAATGACAGGCAGAGCCTGTCATCCCGGCGCAGCACAGCTGATTACCTGCTTCCCCGGCGGTGACGTCATCGGACTGGTTTACGGCCGGGATTACCCTGCAGTCACTGCAGTTATCGCGAAAAACTGCATGTGACCGCCAGGGAGAAGATAATGGCGGCCATCAAGCAGTCCAGGACGTGACCGCCGGAGATCTTCTGCCAGGTAAGTGACGCTGACTCCTGACAGACCCGACCGACGGACACTCACAGTGACAGTGACAAATCCGATTCCGGTATCCGATATGACGAAAATATCGGTACTCGGAATCGAAAGCCCGATACAGCTAATATCGGCCGATACCCGATATTTGCAGTATCGTATCGCTCAACACTAATTCTTACCCAAACAGATTCCACAGAACTCCCAGTCTCTGAAGAGTCAATCTCTGTGCAGATATACGCTCTTCTAACATACAATGCGACACCTCCTCCTCGTTTATCAAGTCTGTTTCTTGCAAAAAAGTTGTATCCTTCTAGCCTTGTATTCCAATCATGTGTATCGTCCCACCAAGTTTCAGTGATTCCAATGACATCATATTTCTTTTCCTGCGTTAGTAGTTCCAATTCTCCTTGTTTGTTGCCCATGCTTTGTGCATTTGTATAGAAACATTTTAGTTTGTGATTGGTTTCTATTTCTTCAATATTTTTATTATGTAGATTTTTTTGTCTTTGTTCTTCCCCTTCACTTCTAATAGCAGAATTCTCAATAGTATTTGTCAGGTGTATGGCTTTTGCTGGCGTTTTGCTTCCCTTCCCACATTGTTCTAGTTTAAAGCTCTCCTGATGAGTGTAGCAAGGCGACTTCCAAATACATGTTTTCCAGTCTTCGTAAGGTGCACCCCATCTCTAGCAAGTAGTCCATCGTATAGGAAATTCACTCCGTGATCTAAAAATCTAAATCCTTGCTGACGGCACCATCAACATAGCCTATTGTTCACCTGCAGAATCTTCTTCCACCTCCTTGTTCCATGGCCATCCACTGGAAGGATGGAAGAGAAGACCACCTGCGCTCCCAGTTCTTTCACTTTCTTACCTAAGTTTTCAAAGTCACTGCAGATGGTTTCCAGGTCGTTTCTTGCGGTGTCATTTGTCCCCACATGTATTAGCAGGAATGGGTAGTCATCTATAGGTCTGAAGAGTCCTGATATCCTGTCAGACACATCTTTAATTTTTGCACCTGGAAGACAGCACATTTCTCTTGAGGTAAATCCGGTCTGCAGATAGCGGCCTCTGTTCCTCTCAACAGGGAATCCCCCATGACAACAACTCTCCGTTTCTTCTTCACAACAGTTTTCTTTCTCCATTCAGGAGGACTCTGAGGGTGTACAAGGTTATTGTTTGTGGCCAAAGTCTTATCTTGATGTTTTTCTTCATCGTTCTCCTGTGTAAGAGCTTGGTACTGGTTCCTGAGCAGTATTGGTGCTGACTGCCTCCCGATCCTCCTGGTTCTCTGGGTCACATGCTTCCATTCTTCTGTTTCTTCAGGTGCACTTCGAATTTCTTCTCTTTCTGTAACATGAAGAGATAATTCTGCTCTGTCTAAGAACTCTTCACCTTCCTTAATGGTTTTCAATGTAGATAACCTCTCTTCCAGATTTTGCAACTTTTCCTCCAACAGGGACACAAGCTTGCATTTCTGGCATGTGAAGTTTGGTTTTTCCACTGGTAAGTCTGTGAACATGTAGCAAGAAATGCAGCTCACCAAATGGCTCCTGGTCTCTTCCATGTTCTTATTGTTCAAGAGATATTCTAGCGGTGAAATAGATGCCAAAACTTGCGCGCCGCTAGGACTCTTCCCTTAGTTTACTGATGTCCTCCTTTCAGCTGCAACGGCCAAAATCCAGTGTTCCTTGAGCTCGTGGAGACTCTTCACTTATCCCAGAAGGCACTGGGAATATGCAAATTCTCTCTTCTGGACTCTTCCCTTGGTTTACTGATGTCCTCCTTTCAGCTGCAACGGCCAAAATCCAGTGTTCCTTGAGCTCGCGGAGACTCTTCACTTATCCCAGAAGGCACTGAGAATATGCAAATTCTCTCCTCGGGACTCTTCCCTTCAATGAACACATGCGGAATCACCACGCATACAAAAGCCGGCAGCGCTTTGGACGGAGCAGGTATTCCGGACCTTGGAAACATACCCTTATGTTCTTTATTCATGTATCTTCAAGTCTATAATTTATATTAAAGAAACTATTTTGTAAGACACGTGTTGCATACTTGCTGACTGGGCAATTAATTTTCCATAGAGGCCACATGAGAGACTATAACTTTTATGGGGTCTGAACCAATAAGCTGAAATTAATTCTGCTCAATATTGATATATTAATGAAAATTATTTTATGCTAATTGTGTCACTTACATAACATTGAGCAGAATTAAGTATTCTGACTCATTGATACTGCTAATATATGTTAAAATATGCCTGATTTTAACATGTACCGTATTTTTCGGACTATAAGACGCACCAGGCCATAAGACCCACCTGTCACGGGTGTGTCGCCACGAAGATCGTCACGATTACACAGCCTGACTTCTCGCAGCTGAGTTTTTGGTGCTTTGTATTTTTCGGCTGTAAGGGAGTTAATTCTCTCTCTCTGTGCTAGATGAGGCCCAGCCTCGCCCAGCTGCAGTCAATGCTGCAGTAGTGGGACTCCTTCAAATACCTGCCAGTCTGTTAGGGAAGTTGTCGGTGAAAGCATTCCTTGCAGACAAACAGAGTGGCTCGTGGTATTTTGGAGTTTGGAGTGAAGTGTACTTTGTGTGTTTTTTTTCCCTTCCTCGCTTTATTATTTATCTCCTTACCCGTTGGTGTTCCCTCTGTTGTTGTGGTGCGAGTTTTTGTATGCAAGGTGGTTTTTTGGTTTTCCCCTTGTACTGTCTCGTTCGTCTAGTACTATGTGTTGGCTTATATTATTCTGTCCCCTGTTGTTGTGATCGAAGTCCTTCTCAGGACTAGATTACTGAGGTTCAGGGATCCTCAGGAGATAGGGGTTACGCTGGCGGCCTGGACCTCTGTACCTTTAACAGTACCTCCAGGTAGAGGGATTAGTTAGGGCCCCAGCTTAGGGTCAGCTTAGGCCCCTGACCTCCTGTACGCAGAGACTGCGTGACATTTTCACCGACCGACAAAAGATTCTCTCCAGCTACCATGGATCCAGTAGCCAGTTTAGCTCGGCAGTTGCAGAGTTTGTCCATGGAGCTGGCGGACGTTAAGTCCAAGGTTTTGTATCCCCCGGAGCAAGCCGGACCAGAACCTAAAGTAGCTCTCCCTGACAGGTTCACTGGGGGGCGGGACAAGATTTTTGTTTTCCGGGAGGCATGTAAATTGTACTTTCGGCTGCGGCCTCGGTCATCGGGGAGTGAAGAACAAAGGGTGGGAATTATCATCTCGCTCCTACAAGGGGACCCACAATCATGGGCATTCTCTCTTCCCCCGGGCTCCCCGGCTCTCCAGTCAGTGGATAGGTTTTTTGTTGCTCTGGGTCTCGTATATGATGACCCGGATCGGATCTCCCTTGCTGAATCTAAGTTACGTAGGATCCAGCAGGGAGATCGTCCGGCGGAGGAATTCTGTTCGGAGTTCCGTAGGTGGGCCACGGACACCCAGTGGAATGACCCGGCTCTTAGGAGCCAGTTTTGTCAAGGTCTATCTGACAAATTAAAGGATGTGTTGGCACAGTATGACCCTCCCGCGTCACTGGAAGCCGCTATGGCCCTTGCTATTCGCATTGACAGACGGCTTCGGGAGAGGTGCGGGGTAACTCCGCCCCCTGTGATGACTCCACCTTCTTCAAGGGTCCCTTATATGGAGGTTCCCCTGGTCAGTCCAGAGGAGCCTATGCAATTAGGAGGGACATCATTTCGGGGGAGGGGACCGGCGGTGCGCCACAAGACAGGAAGGTGTTTCTTCTGCAGGAGAAAGGGACATTTTATTGGGGGGTGTCCATCCCGTCCTTTGCAGAATAAAGGGTCGTCGGAAAACTATTGATCCCAGGTTGTGTGGTGGACGGCAATCTGGGAGCAGGTATTTCGTCCCTAGGTTCGTCTCAGTTTCTCGCACCGGCGGAGGTGGTGGTGGGTACGAGAACTGAGAGGATATCTGTTCTTCTGGATAGTGGGGCCGGGCTAATCTGGTGGACGCTCGGTTTGCCCGGGTTCAAGGTATGCGATTGAGTGTGTTGGTAAACCCACCCCATATTCTCGATTGATGCCAGGCCTCTCGGTCAGATAAGTTTTTTTGCAAGCGGTGCATAACGTAAAACTTCAAGCGGGAGCGATACATAAAGAACTGTTGTCTTGTTACGTGTTGGAGGGTCTTCCCACTCCTATAGTGTTGGGCCTTCCTTGGTTAACTAAGCATAACCCTGTTATTAATTGGCAATCCAGAGAGATAAGCCAATGGAGTGAATTCTGTAATAAAAACTGCATGAATACGGTCATCGGTGCGGTCACTCCTAGGGTCTTACCTCCATTTCTGGCGGACTTTGAGGATGTATTCTCGGAGAAAGGGTGTCAGGAACTACCTCCTCATCGCGTGTATGACTGTTCTGTAAAACTGCTCCCTGAGGCCAAGTTACCTAAATCTAGGTTGTATAACCTATCTGGTCCTGAGAGGCAGGCCATGAAGGATTATATTTCTGAAAGTCTGGCTAAGGGGCATATTAGACCTTCATCTTCCCCGGTGGACGCGGGGTTCTTCTTTGTGAAGAAGAAAGATGGAGGCCTACGCCCTTGCCTGGATTTCCGTGAACTTAATCGGATTACGGTCCGAGATCCGTATCCGCTCCCACTTATTCCCGATCTCTTCAATCAGATCGTGGGTGCCAAATGGTTCTCTAAGTTGGATCTCAGGGGGCGTACAATCTGATTAGGATGAAGGAGGGGGATGAGTGGAAGACGGCGTTTAACACTCTGGAGGGGCATTATGAGAACCTTGTCATGCCATTCGGTCTGACTAATGCCCCGGCGGTGTTCCAACACTTTGTAAATGACATTTTTTGCCGCCTGGTGGGACAGTTTGTTGTCATATATCTGGATGATATCTTAATTTACTCGCCGGATCTTGTGTCTCATCAGTAGCATGTTAGGCAGGTGTTACAGATCTTGCGGGATAATAAACTGTACGCCAAATTGGAAAAGTGTGTGTTCGCCGTACAGTAACTCCAGTTTTTAGGCTTCTGGTATCAGCATCCGGTTTTTGTATGGATCCTGGGAAAGTGCGGTCAGTTCTTGAGTGGGATCTGCCAGAGAATCTTAAGGCACTACAACGTTTCCTGGGTTTGCTAATTATTACCGGAAATTTATTCGTAATTTCTCATCCATGGTTAAACCTCTCACAGACATGACAAAAAAAGGGATGGATTTTTCTAGGTGGTCTGACAAGGCTTGTCAAGCATTCTCCTCCTTGAAAAAATGTTTTGGCTCGGCACCCATACTCATTCAACCTGATGCGTCACAGCCGTTCATTGTAGAGGTAGACGCTTCCGAGGTAGGGGTGGGAGCAGTATTGTCACAAGGTTCGTCCCCTGGTAAGTGGCATCCATGCGCCTTTTTCTCTAAAAAATTGTCGTCCGCTGAGAGGAATTACGATGTCGGCAATAGGGAACTCTTGGCCATTAAGTTAGCTTTTGAGGAGTGGCGCCATTTTTTGGAGGGGGCAGTCCATCCGGTCACCGTCATCACTGATCACAAGAATCTGCTATATCTGGAGTCCGCAAAACGTCTGAATCCCAGACAAGCTAGGTGGTCGTTGTTTTTTACCAGGTTTAATTTTGTCGTCACATATCGTCCTGGGTCAAAAAATGTAAAGGCGGATGCCTTATCTCGTAGTTTCCCTGGGGCCGGAAATACGGATGACCCGGTTCCTATCCTTCAGGAGGGGGTGGTGGTGTCGGCAGTATGCTCTGGGCTTGAGGAGGAGGTATTGGAGGCTCAGGGGGACGCCCCTGTTGGACCTCCAGGGAGACTGTTTGTTCCAGATCAGTTGCGACAAAAGGTGATCGAGGCACACCATAACTCAGCTTTGGCAGGACACCCAGGGAGTAAAGCAACTGTGGATCTCCTCTCGCGTCGGTTTTGGTGGCCTAACTTACATAGGGAGGTGGTAACTTTTGTTGAGTCCTGTGGGGTTTGTGCGCGCTCTAAGACCCCACATACCCGTCCGTCTGGGGCCCTCTTACCTTTGAAGATCCCGGAGCATCCTTGGGTTCATCTGTCTATGGACTTTATTACGGACCTCCCGCCGTCTTCGTGTAAAATGGTCATCCTCGTTGTAGTGGACAGGTTCAGCAAGATGGCACATTTCATCGCTCTTCCACTCTCTTCCTAATTCTAAAACTCTTGCGCAGGTGTTCATTGGGGAGATTGTGAGGCTTCACGGGGTACCCTCCGATGTGGTGTCGGACCGGGGGTCTCAGTTTGTGTCCAAATTCTGGAAGGCATTTTGTACACGGCGGGGGATGCATTTATCGTTTTCATCGGCTTTTCATCCTCAGACCAATGGTCAGACGAAACGTCTGAACCAGAGCTTGGAGACATATCTCCGGTGTTTTGTGTCAGAGAACCAGGAGGACTGGGCTTCTTTCTTGCCTCTGGCAGAGTTTGCGCTTAATAATAGGCGGAGCGAGTCCACTGGTAAGTCCCCGTTTTTTGGGGCATATGGTTTTCACCCCCAGTTTTGTACTTTCAGTAGGGGGGGCTCTTTGGGGTTCCTGAGGAAGAACGATTTTCGTCATCACTCGCTTCAGTGTGGAGAAGGGTGCTGAATAATCTAAATACTATGGGGAACCGATACAAACGTATGGCTGATAGGAGGAGAGTGTCTGGTCCGGACCTAAGTGTGAACGATCGGGTATGGTTGTCTACCAGGAATATAAAACTTAAGGTTCCCTCCTGGAAACTGGGTCCCAGGTTCATTGGGCCGTACAGGATCAGTTCTATAATTAATCCGGTGGCATTTCGTCTTGACATCCCCCTACGTTTAAAATTCACAACGTGTTCCACAGATCGTTGCTTAAGAGGTATGTGGCGCCGGTGATACCGTCACCTTTACCTCCTCCTCCAGTGGTGGTCAATGGTAACTTGGAGTTTCAGGTATCGAAAGTCATCGATTCACGCTTTAATCGCCGATCCCTTCAGTACCTGGTTCATTGGAAGGGGTATGGTCCTGAGGAGAGGATGTGGGTTCCTGCGTCGGATATTAACGCAGACCGATTAATTCGGGCCTTCCACACGACTCACCTGGATAAACCTGGCCCTGAGGGTCCGGAGGCCCCTCGTAGAAGGGGGGGTACTGTCACGGGTGTGTCGCCACGAAGATCGTAACGATTACACAGCCTGACTTCTCGCAGCTGAGTTTTTGGTGCTTTGTATTTTTCGGCAGTGAGGGAGTTAATTCTCTCTCTCTGTGCTAGATGAGGCCCAGCCTCGCCCAGGTGCAGTCAATGCTGCAGTAGTGGGACTCCTTCAAATACCTGCCAGTCTGTTAGGGAAGTTGTGGTTGAAAGCATTCCTTGCAGACAAACAGAGCGGCTCGTGGTATTTTGGAGTTTGGAGTGAAGTGTACTTTGTGTGGTTTTTCCCCTTCCTCGCTTTATTATTTATCTCCTTACCCGTTGGTGTTCCCTCTGTTGTTGTGGTGCGAGTTTTTGTATGCAAGGTGGTTTTTTGGTTTTCCCCTTGTACTGTCTCGTTCGTCTAGTACTATGTGTTGGCTTATATTATTCTGTCCCTGTTGTTGTGATCGGGGTCCTTCTCAGGACTAGATTACTGAGGTTCAGGGATCCTCAGGAGATAGGGGTTACGCTGGCGGCCTGGACCTCTGTACCTTTAACAGTACCTCCAGGTAGAGGGATTAGTTAGGGCCCCAGCTTAGGGTCAGCTTAGGCCCCTGACCTCCTGTACGCAGAGACTGCTTGACACCACCCCAAATTTTCAGAAGGAAAATAGGGAAAAAAATTAATGCGTTTAATGGGGGTCCGTCTTACAGTCCAAATTCAGCTTACCGAGGGGAAATCAGTAGCGTTGGTGGAGCGTGGTCGCAGGGGGTGTTCCGTGGTCCGACGATGATATGACTCCCATCCCAGCCTGGTGCAGCAGGTTCTGCGGTGTTCATGGTGCGGGGACTCCACTGTTATTTTCTGAAAGCCCGGAGATCCCGCACATCCATTGCTGTGAAGCGGTGGCCTCTGGGAAATCCCATCCCAGGCCGGTGCAGCAGGTTTGTCGATGCTCAGTGGTGAAGGGCTACGCCGACATTTTGTGAAAGCCTGGAGCCTGGGACATCCCCACTGCTGTGATGCGGTGGCCTCCGCGAAAATAGCCTCCAGGAAAATGGCCGCCGGGTCGGCACATACGCAGATTGAGATCTTGGCACCGAGATTTCGTTGCCGAAATCTCAATCTGCGCATGCGCCACTTCCGGCAGCCATTTTCCCAGAAGCCACCCATCACAGCAATGGAAGTGCGGGGGCTCCAGGCTTTCAGAAAATTGTCAGCGGAGCCCCCACACCACTGCACACCGCCGAATACTGCCGCACCAGCCTGAGAAGGGAGTATGATCATCGCCCTGCAGAGTCGGACCACCGCAGAATCGCCCGACTCCTGCTGCCACCACACTACTTGTAAGTATATTCTGACTATAAGATGCTCCCCCATTTTCCCCAAAAAGTTTTTGGGAAAAAAGTGCGTCTTATAGTCTGAAAAATATGGTATTCTTTCCAGTAACAACTAATACCAACAACCATAACATTTACTGCTTTTTTGAAAAGTTTATAAATCATATACTAACGTTATTCAGTACTTGTACAATGATCAACAGCTCTCCCACACAGTGTAATGTGACAGTAGCCCTCACACACACAGTATGATGTCTTCAGAGCCCTCACATTCAGTATGATGTACCCGCAGCTTTCCCACCCAAAGTATGATGCACCACAGCTCCCAAACGTAGTATGATGGCCACTACACACTGTAAGAAGGCTCAACCTACATATTATGATAATGTCCTCACAGCCTCCTTTACTGAGTACGATGTCCCAATTGCCCTACTACACACAGTATGATTCACCCACAGCCTCCAAACACAGTATGATGTCTCCACAGCCCTCCCACATACAGTATGATGCCACTGTAACAGGTTGCGGGATGCAGAGATGGACAGGAGGCAGAGCAAGGGTTAACTGTTTGAATTAACAAGGGAATACTCCATGCAGGGAGGCAAACAGTTTAAGGGAGGACGAAACAGTACAATTTGCAAAGGATATTCAGCGTTAAAGAGCAAAGGATTGGGTAACGGCAGTTCTGTTGAATCCAGCTAGAAAGTCAGCAGTTCCTCAGACTATGAAGTCAATAGCGCCGACAATGGCTGGAACGGTGTCTTTTCCAGTGGGATCCTGTAGACAACAATGCCCCGTCTTCTGGCGGCAGCGGTCGGTCTCCGGTACCTTCCGCTGAGCCCCTAGTCTATATGCTGCAGTGGCTGACAAGAGTGCGGGCCACAGTCCTGTATGAGCCCAACGTGGCTCGGCAAATATACACTGACAAAATCAGGGCGCAAATGTCTGTCCCGTACCCGGTCCCTTTTATGGGGCACATGCACTGTATTCATGGACAAGGAGCGTATGGCGCCTTGCTCTCTGGTAATCACCGGGCACACACTGCATGTCTCTCTCTCTGTGGTCCCCGCTGTTGGTGTCGGGAGACGGCAGACACTCCCGGGACGAAGCACTACTCTTTCTGTGCTGCCGCAGCACACATGGCTTCTCTCTATGCAGCGGTCCCTCTGCAGAAGGCGGGGCTCAACCAATGCAGCCTGTCGCGGCTCTGGTACTTGGGGGATGGAGTACGCTGCTCACCTGTCTGCGCACTGCTGCAGGTCGGCGCCAAACTCCCTGGTACTGTGTGCTCTTTCTCTTTTATATACCCCCACCCCCTCGGTCAGGAGGTTGGTTTGGCTTACAATTACTTCCCCCAGGCAACAGGGGATCCAGCCTCGACAGTTCCGGCCCCGGCAAGAAGGTACCCGCCGTGAGGTCCTCCTTACACCCCCACAGCTCCCCAACATGGTATGATGACCCCCACACACAGTGTGATGGCCTCACAGCTCCCAAGTATAGCATCATGGCCCCCACACACAGTATTATGGCCCAACAGCTCCATACACAGTATGATGGATCTCACAGCCCTCACAAATTGTGAGGGCCTTCTCAGCACATCACACAGTATGATCCCCCACACCTCCACACATAATCCCTCACAGAATTAAGGCCCCACACTGATAGTATGATGGCCCCCACAAAGAGTATAATGGTCCTTAGAGCCCTTACCACACATGGTCTGATAGTCCTGACAACACTCCACACATGGTATGATGTGTATTCTGACAGCGTGCCACACACAGTATAATTGTCCTCACATCCCTTCACACATTTTATAATTGTCCTTACAGACCCTTATACCCAGTATAATCCCCCACACAGTATGATGGTCCTCACAGCTCACCTGCATATAGTATGATGGTACTTACAATCTAACTATACACAGTATGATGATTCTCATAGCAACAGCGGTTGTAGCTGAAGGCAGGACTTTAACATCCCGAGAATAATTGGCAAATAGGTAGATGAAAAGAGATAATGTATGGGATAACCATTTTAACCAAAAATGTAATCTACCAGCATTTCAATGAGGAATACCTTCAATGGAGAAGTGACCAAATAACTGACTTTTTTCCCCAATTATATTATTGAAGAAGAAAGGCACAGCTCACTTGTCTTCTCATCACCGTTTCAAACCTTGATGATGCCAAATTGATCTACTTCCTCTTTTCAATTATAATTATTATTTATTTATATAGCACCATTGATTCCATGGTGCTGTACATTAGAAGGGGTTACATACAAAATAGTACAAAATAGAGATATCACTTACAGTAAACAAAAATGATACAATGATAAACTGGTACAAAGCGAAGAGGACCCTGCCCTTGTGGACTTACAATCCACAGGATGGTGGGGAAGGAGACAGTAGGTTGGGGGTTGCGCTAACTCCGGTGGTGTTGACGTGGCAGCATGGTCATTGCAGGTTGTGTAAGCATTGAGCTCCATAAGCTAGAAATATATAGTACAATTTGTTTGGAATTCCACATCTGCCTCTATGATACAGTACAGTAGCACTTTCCATTGCTCCTAAACTATCATGTACAGTAACTGAGTGATGACATCTTTATTTCAAAACGCAGCCATTTTTTGTTAAAATTTGTTCTGTGTGTTAATACCAAATATGGCTACATTAGCACAACCATTTTTCTCACATGTGCCATATACTTTTAAACAACATACAGATACCTTATTCTATGTAACTTTTTCAATGGCAGATGACCCTAAAACATCTCAAGCATTTCAATGAATGGGTAAATTATGTCTATGGACAACACATGAGTACATGATGCTTGAAAGGAAATTAAATACCGTAAATTTAAAAGGAACATTAGAACATTGAGCCTTATTTGTATAGGAAAGTACATATGTATGAATTATTATCTTAATGCTGTATGATTTACCATATTTGAACTACCAAAACCTCACTTTTAATTTTTTTAAATATTCCAGTTTATTAACCTTTTGCCATACGGATGCCATACAGGTGTCACACGGATGCTTAGATGCGAGAAATTTGCATACTCGCATTGCAAACAGATGACATAAGGATCACTGTTCTGGGAACATTTCTGTGATTCTTGTCTGTAGAAAACGGACCGTATTTTTATTCGTTAAGTGTGTTTTATGTGACTCCAGCCTTAGACTGAGTGCCCACAATGAGATTTTGGTGAAGTTTTGATGCTAGAATTCACAAAAATATAGAAAATAAGGGCCTCAATTACAAAAATCATGAAAAATGCCCCATAGGCAATACTTTATTGATAATATTACCACAATGGGTAAAACACCAAAAAAAAGTGAAACAAAAACATAACAATGTGTATGAATACCACTAAAACAGTTGGGTACCGCTGGGCTGTCCCTAGAGTGATACCTAGGCTCACTCCTACCTAGCCGCGGAGGTTGGCACCCTAGGGGGGAACGTTGTGGCTCCCCCGCTCCTCGATGGCTGACTCTAGGGGCCCTATTAAACCCTACCGCCTCTAAGGGATCCCTCTACCCATCGGTTAAGGGGACCCCTACAGATAGACATAGATTAACTGTGTCTAAGACAATCCTAAGTCCCAAAAGATTAAAAGCAATTATTGAACACAGAAATTTAAGACAGGTGGCTTATGATACCTGGCTGGTTTCGGGACCAAAGATTATGTGCCCCCCGCTCGGGGTAGGCCAAAACGAAGCACTCGGTATTCTGATGCTTAACACCGTGGCTTATGGTAACTGGCTGGTTTCGGGACCAAAGATTATATGCCCCCCGCTCAGGGTAGGCCAAAACGAAGCACTCGGTATTCTGATGCTTAACACCGTGACTTCATGCAAATACCAAATGATTCATACAGACAGGGTACCCATGTCCAGAAAAAAATATTTTTTTGATATGCTCAATGGGAACGTTGTACGTACATCGTCCCAACCACATGTATTCACCTTATATTCAATTATTAAAGATAGATATCAAGGTATGGATTCCCCCGTGCAGCAAATCAAATGTGAAAAACCCAAATTGGTCCCTTTAATATATGTACACATAGACAATACAGACTTGCTGATAATGTATAGGTCCTAGAAGAGAAATAGCGAGAGTTTGTTTGTAGTAAACAGGCCCAATGGCCTCGAAATACCGCAGGGCCGTGGATGAAATATAATATGCAAATCCTAAATAGGAAAAAACAAAAACTGTTTATAGTGCACAAAGCTCCATGGCCTAAAATTTCCACGATATGTGGTGCAATCACCCTCCTTTGAGAGCTAGGTCCTGAAAAAGAAATAGCAGGAATTGTTTGTATTGCACAGGCCCAATGGCCTCAAAATTCCACAGAAACACAGATGAAATATAACATGCAAATCCTAGATAGGAAAAAACAGAAACTGTTTATATTGCACACAGCCCAATGGCCTCATAGGTCCACAAAATGTGATGTCATCACCCTCTTATAAGGACCACTCCAGTAAGTATCAATTGAATACAATACCCAGCCCAACAAGTCAGCTCAATAAGATACTCATGTACATAACCGCCATACTCATCTGTCAAAGTTGCCACCTGTCACCCATACATAGACGCCTCTACGCGTTTCGCCCAAAGTGGGCTCATCAGGAGGCTAGATAAGCCAATAGCATGTGTCTCCAATATGGTGTAGTGACCAACCGATGCATATAATCCGCCCTCCTTTTACAGAATGCCACCGGCCCTATTTTTTGATCCCCACCAATCCGTGGGCCTCCCAATGACAGTATCTCCCGTGTCATATGCAGACACTCCCTCTGGTCCACAACGTCAGAGGGAGCCCACGATACCTCACTTCCGCTCCCTTTCTAGGCCTGCTTTCTTGGGATCCCAAAAGAGGCAGCTTGGGCTGTCAATTTTTCGTTACTAGGTATCCCCTATAAAGGGAGCCATATAAATTATTATATATATTTTTGCTTATCTTTTGATCGTTTTCTCCTTTTTAAGCTGTGAATCATGATGTCCATGAGATAGGGAGATGGTGGTTATTCGCCATTTAGAGAATGGATGGCATATTGTATTAACATCTGCCTTAAAATACTCCTCCCCTTATAATGAATTACTATCATTGGCCATCATAGATAACTCTGTTACCCCGGTGTGTTATAATCTGAACGGCTTGAATGGATGGGCTATTATGAGCCACATGAGATCACCGTACTCTTAATGGTGGACATAAATAACTTTATACACACTGTTCCCCCGAAGATTACGGCTGTGGGGGCGGAGCTATAGTCAACGCCCCCCAGCGTATCATTGCTGTGGGGGCGGAGCAATGGGCAACGCCTCCTTTCACATCTCCGCTACGACTGGGGATTACATGGCTGACACTACTGACCATGCTCCAGACAGTATCGCAAGGTGCGTCCCAATGTGACTCATTGGGGTGCCGCATCATAGTTGCTGAGCAGGCGCTTTGGAGGCCGAAAACAGGCCTGGAAAGGGAGCAGAAGTGAGGTATCGTGGGCTCCCTCTGACGTTGTGGACCAAAGGGATTGTCTGCATATGACGCGGGAGACACTGTCATTGGGAGGCCCACGGATTGGTGGGGATCAAAAAATAGGGGCGGTGGCGTTCTATAAAAGGAGGGCGGCTTATATGCATATATTGGAGACACATGCTATCTGCTTATCTAGCCTCCTGATGAGCCCTCTTTGGGCGAAATGCGTAGAGGCATCTATGTATGGGTAACAGGTGGCAACTTTGACAGATGAGCATGGTGGTTATGTACATGAGTATCTTATTGAGCTGACTTGTCGGGCTGGGTATTGTATTCAATTAATACTGGAGTGGTCCTTATAAGAGGCTGATGGCACCACATTTTGTGGACTTATGAGGCCATTGGGCTGTGTGCAATATAAACAGTTTCTGTTTATTCCTATCTAGGATTTGCATGTTATATTTCATCTGTGGTTCTGTGGAATTTTGAGGCCATTGGACCTGTGCAATTCCTGCTATTTCTTTTTCAGGACCTAGCTCTCATAGGAGGGTGATTGTACCACATGTCGTGAAGCTATTAGGCCATTGAGCTTTTTGCAATATAAATATCTTATGCTTTTTCCTATCTAGGATTTGCATGTTATATTTCATCTGTGGTTCTGCGTTGTTTTGAGGCCATTGGACCTGTGTAATACAAACAATTCCTGCTAATTCTTTTTCTGGACCTAGCTCTCAAAGGAGGGTGATTGCACCACATATCGTGGAATTATTAGGCCATTGAGCTTTGTGCAATATAAACAGTTTTTGTTTTTTCCTATTTAGGATTTGCATATTATATTTCATCCACGGCCCTGCGGTATTTCGAGGCCATTGGGCCTGTTTAATACAAACAAACTCTCGCTATTTCTCTTCTAGGACCTATACATTATCAGCAAGTCTGTATTGTCTATATGTACATATATTAAAGGGACCAATTTGGGTTTTTCACATTTGATTTGCTGCACGGGGGAATCCATACCTTGATATCTATCTTTAATATTTGAATATAAGGTGAATACATGTGGTTGGGACGATATACGTACAACATTCCCATTGAGCATATCAAAAAAATATTTTCTGGACATGGGTACCCTGTCTGTATGAATCATTTGGTATTTGCATGAAGTCACGGTGTTAAGCATCAGAATACAGAGTGCTTCGTTTTGGCCTACCTCGAGCGGGGGCACATAATCTTTGGTCCCGAAACCTGCCAGGTATCATAAGCCACCTGTCTTAAATTTCTGTGTTCAATAATTGTTTTTAATCTTTTGGGACTTAGGGTTGTCTTAGACACAGTTGATCTATGTCTCTCTGTAGGGGTCCCCTTAGCCGATGGGTAGAGGGATCCCTTAGAGGCGGTAGGGTTTAATAGGGCCCCTAGGGTCAGCCATCGAGGAGCGGGGGCGCCACAACGTTCCCCTCTAGGGTGCCAACCTCCGCGGCTAGTTAGAAGTGAACCTAGGTATCACTCTAGGGACAGCCCTGCAGTACTCAACTGTTTTAGTGGTATTCATACACATTGTTATGTTTTTGTGTCACTTGTTTCTGGTGTTTTACCCATTGTGATTTTGAAGTTTTGATGCTGCAAGAAACGCCACATTTTACAGTTCCAGAATAGAAAAATTGACATAGTGCGGATTTGAAACACGCAACACCGGTTTGTTTATCCTACGTTACAATAAAGCACAGTGGAGTGAAATTTCTATGAATCCCATCCACTTTGCTGGAACTATAAGACACAGCATTTTTTGATCAGTGAAAATATGTAGTATCAAAATCTCACTAAAAACTGATCGTTAAAACACTGCCTCAATCTATATCACTCTTTAAAATCTGGCAAACTTACCATTCTTAGAAAAATACTAAACAAATCTGATGATTTTTTCATGCTTGAAATATTGTCTATTATTGTGCTTTTTTGCACACATTGAAAATTGTATTTACGGTAGCTTGTGTTACAACACATCTTCGTTCTACAGATTTGGACATAAATGTTTATCAATCTGTATTCTCAGGACAGTGAATTATTTCTAAAAAAGAAGCCTTAAAAAACCTGTCATGGAAAATAATGTGATGGATTGCCATGGTAACAAAATTACATATAGCAGCAACGAATATTGATTCATTTTGTGGTTTGAATCTTTCTTGGCTAGTTATATTCAGCAAACTCTGTGTATAGTGCTTAACTGGTCGATGTAAGTGTTCTTCCAGTGTAAATATCTTTGTGACACTATCTATAATATAAGCTGTAAGCGTCCCTCTGTCCGAAGCCTTTATAGACTGCGCAAGCACGACACGCCAGCGCAGTCTGGCTGCAGACAGAGTGAGGCATCCAGCGGTGAGCACTCTGTATGGCGCCGGAGATCGCGGTATGCGTACTGGATGCACACCGCGATCTCCGGCGCCATACTCATATACTTACCTGACCGTAGGAGCATTGTCGTTGTGCTTCTCTTCTCCCGGGGCAGGAAACCAGGAATGCGCGTCGGAATCGCGCATACCCATACCCCATTTACAGTGTGTCTTCAGCAATATTGCGCCAGACCACGCGGTATGGGCATGCGCGTACTCCGGAGCCGCTCTCCTCCCCCGGCGTCCAGCAGAACAGGATAGCGCTGGAGCACAGGGATGAAAGGTGAGTATAAATGTTTGTTTTTTGGGGGGTATGTGTGTAATAGCGTGAAGGGACCACGCATATCAGGATAGGGAGGTGAGGGGACCATGCACATCAGGATTGGGGGGTGAGGGGAGCATGCACGTCAGGATTGGGGGGTGAGGGGGCCATGCATATCAGGATAGGGGGGTGAGGGAACCATGCACATCAGGATTGGGGGGTGAGGGGACCATGCATATCAGGATTGGGAGGTGAGGGGACCATGCATATAAGGATTGGGGGTGAGGGACCATGCACATCAGGATTGGGGGTTAGGGGACCATGGACATCAGGATTGGGGGTGAGAGGACCATGCACATCAGGATTGGGAGGTGAGGGACCATGCACATCAGGATTGGGGGTGAGGGGACCATGCACATCAGGATTGGGGGGTGAGGGGACCATGCACATCAGGGTTGGGGGGTGAAGGGACCATGCACATCAGGATTGGAGGGGTGAGGGGACCATGCACATCAGGATTGGGGTGCGAGATTGTCGGGGTCGTATCAACAATTCCACTCGTCCTCCAGTCACTCCGAATTCAATCTATGAGCATGGGTTAACCATTCAAAGAATGAGTCAGACAAAGTTTCTGGTTCAATCTCAGAGCATGCTCTGTACTGCTACTGGCGTCAGTAAGGGCTCAGCAATGTTCTGCCTTTATTTCTGCAAGCATGAGATTATATACACAGGATGACAGGGTGGAGTAAAGGGCTGATGGGGGCAGGGTAAACTGTGTATGTCTAGCATCTGGCCATCTCTGATTGGTTCACATTCCATAGGTCTTGTATCCAGGCAGACTGTGGTGACGTCATGTTCAGCTGATGTAACATTTCCTGGAACTGGAGATGCATTTCTCAGAAATAGGTGTTGGCCAATGCTGGCACCATCTTAGCTTAAGTTTTCGTTTCTGATACAATACTCGACTAGGAAAACTTATTGTTTCAAAATAGTAGCAAAACACATATAAGCATATAAAAGTAGAAAAATATATTTTACCTTGACAATCCCCCCTAAACACTAAGTTTTCCCTTGCTTCCTTTGAGACTGTCCATGCGTGGGGAGAGGGGAGATGGATTTCTTCACTCAGGTATCTCAGAAACTGTCCCTTATGGGACCCCCCAGACAACCAAGTCCTACCCTGATAATCACATGGAGTTCTCCCATCTGTCCCTAAAACCAAATCTCTCAGTTGAACTCTGTCATAGGGGGCGTTGTCGGGCTTACTCAATGGAGTATATTTCTCCATGTCTCCTTTCTGGGTGTCATCGTATAACAGGGACACAGCTTTCTGATGCAAGAAAGTTCCTGACACGGGAGCCGCGCTGGTGATGGCCTTTCTATACAGGGGAATTACACAACACAAGACTATTAGTCCCACCACTAGGAGGCCCCCCACCAGCAAACAGGCTTGCTGGAGGAATCCCTTCAGTCCTCCTAACCATCCTGAGAAAAAGGAAGTATCTACCCCTGTATTGGATTTCAACTCCTCGGCTAGGCCCGTGATCTTTTTGAGAGCCATTATTGTTTTACCATTAACCCCTGAATTCTGAGGAATATAGGTACAACATTCTTCCCCTATCATCCCACAGACTCCACCTTTTTCAGCAAGAATCATATCTGTAGCCAATCTGTTCTGGAGAGTCATCCTTGTGTTGGGCCCCAATTCCTCAACTATGCCCTAAAAGGCATCTCTGCTATAATTTACAAATCTCTGTTCCGTATAGTATATATAATTTATCCAATCCACATTTCTATTGATCTGTATCGTTGGGATAAGAGAGAGAAAGCCTGCTGTGATTTAATTTTGAGCCTTGTATTTGTCAGGGACCCCCCTAGGAACACCTATGGAATCTATATACATTTTGGGGTCTTCAGCATAGCCGGTATGTTACTGGCTAAAGCTTCTTCTTTTTCTAGTCGGTTCAGGGGCTGTCTCAGGATCCCAGGGCAAGATTTTGAATTGCATTGCCAATTTTACCAGGGTACACTGACCAGTCCAAGTAGCCGGAAGTCTGGACCTAAGTCACCCATCCCCGCAGAACCAGTAACCATCATATATATATATCTGGTATGATTGGTCAATAAGTCAGCCTCTATTGTCTGATTACTTTCACAAAAATCATCATCAAAGACACCTAGAGAGGGCCCGTAGAGTTGTCAGGGGAGTAGCAGGTGTAATTTTCTACAGTGACAATCACATCACCAGGGGTCCGAACTCTAGACCCCCTACTGATCAGGGAACATAGTCAGGACAAGAACTACCGTTGGATCCTTTCAATAACCCAAACAAACAGAGGGTAGTATTATAGTCAGCAGGGAAAGCATGCGTATATAGATGGGCATTTGCAGCAGCACAGGCTACACATCCTACCGATATGTTTTGGGCTCTAACGTTATATCTGACCCATTCCAACCACAGATTCTTGCGGGGATTTATCTGTGTTTCTATGGAAAATACTTCTTCCCATTGGAGGCCTGGGATGGGATTACTTCATCCAGAATTCTTTGTAATACTTCACCACCCCGGGGAGGATTGGTAATGGACGGGGCCTGGGTGGCTTAGTTTTCACGTCCTTTAGACACAGATGCCCATATCTATATGACCCCTCAGGAGGATACATACTCAAAACATATTTCGTAAATCTGTGGTCTGAGGGTTCTCTAAATTTAACACTAACCGTCCATTACAGGCCTTCACCCTTGTGGATTGATTAATCTTATGTCTATGGAGGTAAGTGTTAGTCTGGTTTTTAATGACTTGTCGTCTTTATCCTTGCTATCTATAGCCTCTTTAGGCTTGTAACCCCAGTCATTCCCTGTGTTCCATGCTGCATCTGACCATGATGAACAGTATTCATTCCCTGGTCTAGTTACACACATAAAATGTTCTGTCGGACAGTCATAGATAGGACCTTTTATTACTTGGTCATTTTTAAAGGTCCAAGTATTGACTGATTTATCCATATCAACCCAGAGGGTGGTACACCCATGAACAGTTAAAACAGACAGAACTGTAGAAAGGATATAGAAGATGGTCTTCATTCTTTACAGGCTCGTCTTGTCTCTTTTGCAGTGAGAGGCGTGAATCCAGGTGCTTTTTCCTTCAAGTTTCAGGGCTGTTGGAGTGGTCAGAATCAGTGTATGGTCCTCAAACCGCGGTTGGAGGCAGTCTTTTCGGACAAACTTCTTCACGTACACTAGATCGCCTGAGGTGAAGTCATGCACTGTATCACCTGTGGATTCTGGGAGAGAAGCAGACACTGTAGAGTGGGTGTTAGTCAATTCTTTAGAAAAGCAATCACAAGTTTCACCACTTTATCATTAGTCTCTGACAATTCTTGGGGCCTAATCTCTCCTATTTTGGGCGGGGCCTCAAACAGGACTTCATACGGGGTCAGACCATGTTTGGCTTGTGGGGTATGTCTGATATGATATAACACGATGGGGAGTAGGTCAGGCCATGGGAGAGGATGGTCTTGAGTCATTTTCAGAAGTTGGGTCTTAAGTGTGGAGTTCAATTCTCTCCACTTTGCCTGAACTGGCGGGATGGCACTGAGTGTGGAGACCCAAATCTGTTCCCAGCATGTGCCAGAGTTCCCTGTTTCAGCCATGGCCTTTTGAATTTTTTTTTTTTTTTTTTAACTTCAATGCCCCATTTAGTCTTTCTACTTTTCCACTGCTTTGTGGATGATATGGGGTGTGGAAAGCTTGTTGAATTCCCAGAGCTGTCAAGACTTCATTCATTATTCACCTGTGAAATGTGTACCTCTGTCACTTTCGATCACCCTGGTACTCCATACCTTCACACCACCTCCTCAAGCAGCTTCTTTGCGGTTGCCGCAGCCGTAGCCTTGCAATCGGGAAAGCCTCGGCCAACCTGAGAATAAATCAAAACACACCAACACGTACTCCCATGACCCTGATTTTGGCAGCTGAATATAATCAATCTGCAGTCTCTGGAAAGGATAGAGGGGCATGTTTGGGTGGTGTCTTGACTACCCTTCCCTGATTATGTGTAGCACATACCATGCATCCCTGGATCAAACCTTCTATACAGGTGGAAAAGCCTGGTGCTACCCAATGCTTCTGCATCACGCTCATTACAGCAGTTTTGGACTGGTGGGTTGGCCCATGTAACATCTTGGCAACCGCAGGGTACAACGCCCTTGGAAGGCATCGACGCATCCCTCTTCCCCATACCCCATTTGCTTCATTCAGACATGCACCTTCTTTTTCCCACTTTTCTACTTCCTCCTGGCGCACCTGAGCCTGCATCTGGGATAAGGCATCCTCCGACACAAAGGGATTTTTGGGAGCGCTTACCTGGTGCATCGTTACCCTTGGAGTGGTCTACTGGCTGCTGTTTTTGCTGCTGCATCGGCCATTGCGTTTCCTTTACTCACCTGATCAGTGCATCTGGTATGTGCTTTAACTTTTATGACAGCTACGTCTTTTGGTAATTGTAATGCATCAATTAACTGCTGGACTGCATTTTTAATGGGATGTCCTGATGCCGTCAGGAATCCTCTAGATTTCCAATTGGACCAAAATCATGAGCTATACCGAATGCGTATCTAGAATCTGTGTAGGTGTTAACAAATTTTACCTTCAGCTATCTTACAGGCCTCGGTCAGAGCCTTAAGTTCAGCCTCCTGGGCTGACTGATGTGGGAGCATTGGTTCTGCTTTGATTACTGCATTCAGGGAGACGATGGCATACCCGGTGTGGAAGGTACCTGAGTCATCTTGGTGGCGAGATCCATCTACAGAAAAATTCAAAATCAGCATTAAGTCTTTCAGTTTCAAACACTGTGGGTAGGCCTGCTGTGTCCTGTGCCATAAAGCTGAACACAACATGAGGAATCTCCTCCTCTTGGATCTTCTTTGTACAATCCGTAAATGACCCTCCTTTAGATCGAGAGAGGTAACAATTGGCAGGATTAAGTGTGGTACATCTCTGCAAAGAAACATTTCGAGGCATTAAAGTGCACATTGCAATCGAAGGGACGTGCAGCTGAAAGTGTGCCGGTTGCACCTGTGTCAGTAATGGTGTATACATCATGAGGTGGTAAGTACGTCAGTGGATGATCAAGCACAATGTCTGACGATTTGGTGAGCAATAGTCCTACAGCAGTACTGCCCGTACACAGGACGGGCACCCCTAGCCACTGCATCTAGTCTTCCACTGAAATAGGCTACTGGCCTTTGATTGTCACCATGTAACGAGTCAATACTCCTGCCGCGGTGTCCCTGCTGTCATGGAGAATACAGGGTGAATGGTAGTTCATAGTTGGGGTTCCTAGGCTGGAGCTGCCACAATCCTGTTTTTGAGGGAAAAAAACAGTCTATACCTTCAGGAGTTGTTTAAAAGGCACAATGGTGATACAGTCATAGAGAGGCTGCATGAGGATTGACACAGCATGTATCTACTGTCTGCAGTAGGAAACCAGTCTAAGAAATGTCCTAAGAGCGGCAACATTAACAGGAATAGGAAAATTCTGTACAGCTTCTTTGCGAGCACTGGTCAGATGTCGAGCCCCCGGTGTAATGCAATAGTCCCAAAAAGATAATGAAGATTTACAAAATTGCAGTTTAATCCTTTAACGCTTTACAACCAGCTTGGTACAGAAACAACATGAGTAATATTGTTGCATGCAACACGTTTCCTGGAGGGGCACAAATCAGTAAGTCATCAACATATTATAAAATAACATTGGCAAAATCAATAACTGTGAACCAAGCAGCGCATCCTGAGATATCTGGAACAAAAGTGGTTATATAAATAATTATATATATATTAATATATGTACCTGCCAATACATAGAGAGTTTAAATCTGTAGTTGAAGGGGGAAGCGAAGTTGGAATTTTTACTGTCAAGGCCACTGATAAAAGCCTAGCTGCAGAGATGCTGAAGGTGGGGGCTAGGTTTTAAACTAAAACACCCCCTTGCTACCAGTTTCTGCATCTCTCCTGAAATGTCATGGTTGTAGCACAATTTCTATCCATCTCCTGGCACACGTCTCCCCTCCCTGCTGTTTGCAGGACGAGTACCTACAGCATGTAACCTTGCTCCTCTCTTTGGTCTGCGCTAAATCATGTTGTGCCCCTTGTGCTATTCTGGCTAGATCCTCTGCTTTAACTGATCTCCAATCCGGTCTACTTACTTTCACCTTGTCTAGGGGGAGTGCTAACCTTCTCTGCCTGTCTATCTTTTACATGCTTTTTTTTTCAACACTTCTGTAAACATACCCCCTGCTTCTGCTCATTGACTTCTGCATATTAGGTCCGGTCTACCAACATAACACTTGTATGTCTCATCTATCAGTCTATCGTATCTAGCTTCATCTGCCAATTTTCCTTCTTCTGTGTTACATATTCCTCCATACTGAAGCTGGAGTATGTCTGTACTGGGCAGACCCATAATTTTATATAACTTTCTCATATCTTTGACAGCCTTCTTGCCTTCCCGTGACTCGACTATCTCACCTACTCCCACAGCTCCACCTCTAACTTATGAGGTTTTTCGGACTTGAATAGACGCAACATGACTTCAGAATGTAATGATCTGTCGCGACTCAGACCACCGGTGCCGTCAGCAGGTCACCACCCGTCAGTGTAGAGAACTCCTCAATACACTGGTAAGACAGAGAGATCCCTCAATCTATCCCTTCCCTAACCACAGATGATGACTTTACAGCTTGACTCACCGCAACACCTACTTATCACAGCTGGCCATCCCCTTGTGGGACTCCCCTTTATTAGACAAAGAGCACTCCTCAATTTGTCATTTACTTGGATCAGACAAAAGCACTCCTCAATTTGTCATTTACTTGGATCAGACAAAGAGCACTCTCAATTTGTTACTGATTCAATCACATGTGCGCCTAACTTCCCCTCCCCCAAACTTCTTTAGAGTCTAAACATTTACTGACAGTCACGGGAGACAACTATCTAGACTCGAGTTCAGTGACCGGAGGGGAGGAGGTGGTGTTTCCACGAGTGCACGCAGGCATTGCGACATCACTCAGTCTCAAGTTGCTGGTTCGGGACGTGGCGCGGGGTCGCCCCCGTTCACCACTCGACCGCGGTCACTCACCCAGACCCAGACAGAAAACACGACAGGACCTACAGTGACTGACACACAGGCAAGTGAGACATATAAATATAATGCTCTCAACTTACCGTGGTTTCGGCGGAGGGTGATCAGTCTTGAATTCAGTCACTGCGGTACCACCGGAAATCTATGAGACGGTCTGGCAAGTAGCGAGCCGCTGGCCACGCCCCACGTTCGGGACGCCAATTGTCGGGGTCGTATCAACAATTCCACTCGTCCTCCAGTCACTCCGAATTCAATCTATGAGCATGGGTTAACCATTCAAAGAATGAGTCAACAAGTTTCTGTTCAATCTCAGAGCATGCTCTGTACTGCTACTGGCGCAGTAAGGGCTCAGCAATGTTCTCCTTTATTTCTGCAGCATGAGATTATATACACAGGATGACAGGGTGGAGGTAAAGGGCTGATGGGGGCAGGGTAAACTGTGTATGTCTAGCTCTGGCCATCTCTGATTGGTTCACATTCCATAGGTCTTGTATCCCGCAGACTGTGGTGACGTTCAGTTCAGCTTGATGTAACATTTCCTGGAACTGGAGATGCATTTCTCAGAAATAGGTGTTGGCCAATGCTGGCACCAATCTTAGCTTAAGTTTCGTTTCTGATACAATTAACTCGACAAGAAAACTATTGTTTCAAAATAGTACAAAACACATATAAGCATATAAAAGTAGAAAAATATATTTTACCTTGACAAGGGGACCATGCACATCAGGATTGGGGGTGAGGGGACCAGCCAACAGGATTGGGGGGGGAGGGGACCATGCACATCAATTGGGGTTGAGGGGAAAGCACTCAGGATTGGGGGTGAGGGGACCCTGCACATCAGGATTGGGGGTGGAGGACCATGCACATCAGGATTGGGGGGGAGGGGACCATGCACATCAGGATTGGGGGGGGGGGACCATCACATCAGGATTGGGGGGTGAGGGACCAAGCACATCAGGTGGAAGGGTGAGGGGACCAGCACATCAGGATTGGGGGGTAAGGGGCCGCATCGGTTGGGGGTGAGAGGACCCCGCACATCAGGTTGGGGGGGGGGGGTGGACATGCACCAGATTGGGGGGGGGAGGACCATCTTCCAAGATTGGGGGAGGGGGACCAGATACCAGGAGGGGGGTGAGGGGACCTTGCATATCAGGATTGGGGGTAGGGGACCATGCATATCAGGTTTGGGAGTGAGGGGACCCTGCACATCAGGATTGGAGGGGTGAGGGACCCTGCACTAGGGTTGGGGGGGTGA
>JARQOD010000004.1:370258306-370347484 GCA_033576555.1 Oophaga sylvatica | reverse complement strand
GTCCCCGCGGACCCGAATCAGTGCACCTAGGCGACAGGGTGTAATTAGTGTATTATATTATATATATATATATAATATAAATATATTAATTCATTAAGACCAAAATTTGGCACCCTTCTCATTCAATGATTTTCTGTATTTTCAAACTAGAAAATTGTAAACACACGAAGGCATCAAACTATGAAATAACATATGTGGAATTTACTTATACTTTACAAAAAAGTGTGAAACAACTGAAAATATGTCTTATTTTAGGTTCTTCAAAGTGCCACTTTTGCTTTGATTACTGCTTTGCACCAAAAAGGTGAACGGATGGACTTACATGCCTGGTTCCCACCGTGAAGCAAGGAGGAGGTGGTGTGATAGTGGGGTGCTTTCTGGTGACACTGTTGAGGATTTATTCAAATTGAAGGCACACTGAACCATCAAGGCACCACAGCATCTTGCAGCAGCATGCTAACCATCCGGTTTCATTTAGTTGGCCCTCATTTATTTTTCAACAGGACAATGACCCCAAACCACCTCCAGGCTGTGTAAGGGCATTTGACCAAGAAGGAGAGTGTTGGGTGCTATGCCAGATCCTGGCCCTCCACAGTCACCAGCCCCTGAACCCAATGGATGGTTTGAGGGAGCTGGACCGCCCCCTTCAATTTTGAATAAATCCCAAAGTGTCAACCAGCAACGCACCCCCCACCATCCACCACCTCCTCCATGCTTTACGGTGGGAACTAGGCAGTAAGTCCATCCGTTCACCTTTTCTGCGTGCAAAGCGAATCAAAGCAAAGGTGGCTACTAGTTGAGCGATCATAAGCAAATATCGCTACGGCCGATATTAGCTCTATCGGCCTTTCGAAAATTCGTTTCATATTTTCGTTTATGAATACCGAATCGGAATTCCCATAATTATTTGCGAGGCAATGTGATTTTATTCAGCCAATAAGGAACCAAGAAGGGGGGCACATTGACTGCTGCGGTCATGTTAACTAATGCATGGTTTGTATTGGAGCTGAAATGATGTCAGAAGCAATAAAAGGCGCCGCCCGCCATTTTAGCGTCACTGTGCTGGAATTCATAAGGGACCGAACGTGCTGGCTGCTCTGAGGGACAGTTAAGATTGCGATTAGGAACTGGCTGAGGCAGGCTACACCAACCGCGTGTAAAGTTCCTTTTGCCTGCAGTGTTGTTTTAAAAAGCTCTGCAAGGTGTTGTGATGCGGTGAGCTGCAGTTTTGCTCTGCATGCAACGCGTCTGTAGGCATCTGCACATGTCACTCATGACTCTTTTTTTTTTTTTCCTTCAGTGTATAAAAGGCGCCGCCGCATTTAGCGTCACGTGGTGAATTCGAAGGGCAGAAGCGCTGTGCTGATCGAGGGACATTAGAGTTGCGATTTAGTGTACGGCTTGGCAGGCTAGCAACCAACCGCTGTGTAAGCTTCCTTTGCCTGCGTTTTTTAACAGCTCTGCGGGGGGTGTGAGGCGGTGACGCTGCAGTTTGCTCTGCATGCAACGCTGTCTGAGGCATCTGCACCTGTCACTCACAGACTCTTTTTTTTTTCCTTCATTTATTCTTGCTGCTCCATGCAATTTAAACTAATTAGGTACCGTTCCATCCACCAAACATTGGTTGCAAACACTATAGAAGTAGACAAAGGATAGCCTTTCCAGATTGTGATTTGTGAACAGTTTGTTTCAGTGTTCATTCATTCCTTCGTAATAACCACCTTGGCCTTAAGTTATAACTTTTCTGACTTTCTTTACAATCTACCAAGAAAGAAGTCATGAGTAAGGATGGTCGTGGCCGTGGGTTTCAGCAGGAGAGGACGTGGGGGATTCGTGTCTGCTCCGCCCTCAGTGGACACGCATCCACCATTTATCCCCGGAGCGTTCCTTTACGCACTTGGTAGAGCTCGGCTTGCCCCCCTGCTGGGAAAAACAAATTGAAGCCTTGTTGGTTGGATGGCAGCCAATCATGCTTAAATTCCTTCCACCTCCCTCAGGAAAAACACAACACTGTTGAGCAACCATCTGTCTGTTCCCGCCTGTCAAATTGCCAAGGCAGCAGAGAGTTTGTAAGGAGCCAGCTAGTCTTGCTTTGTTCTCAGAATCTGTTGGCTCGAAACACAGGCAAGGCAAGCACATTTGCAATTTGAAAAGAAAAGGGGGTATGCAGTGATGCCAACGCGTGTCCCCTCAATCGAAGAGGGGGTGAGCCAGTGCCTGGCAGCACACCGCAGAAAGCTCTTATATGATGATGAACTCGGTGCCAGGTTTTGTGGGCATGGTGCGCCCAACCATCCAACAACAGCGGTTTTTTTGGAAGAGGGAGTGGGATGATGAAGTCCGAGACCCAACAGGCGTGACAACAGGGTGTGGGGCAGCTCTGAGGAAGAGATTAACCCAACGGACAAAGAGGAGGGAGAGGTTGGCTGCAGACTCGTTGCCGTACCTCCATTTGGCCCTGTTGGGAGCAGTTCTCTTAGAAATGTCAAAATTGGCGCTCCATGACTTCACTGCGTGGTCCTTTTTTTGACAACTTTAGATAAATTTGCAATGTTCAATGCAACGTGAAGCAAAAAGTTAAAAGAGGTAAAAATCAGGAACCTGAATACCACAAATATGTGGACACATTACGGACAAAAACCGTAGCGAGTTCCAAAGAAATGGAATGGGCCAACCCTACAGCAGCACCTACATCTTTACGTCATGTTCGAGCCTTACCTCCGCTCTCACAACCGTTTGGGGGGCTTCCTCACAATTCCCTGGAAGAACCTCGGTCACTGTTGTCCTAGACAAACTGTTATTCCCCCACTGAGCAATTCACATCACGTCACACCCAGTACAAAAAACAGCCATCGGTAAACAGGCATGGGGAAAAAGACGCCATACCGGCAAACCATCCCACGAGCAAAGGCTCTGAATGCTGGCCTTGCAAAACTCCTGTCCCTTGAAATGCTGTATTCCAGGTGGTGGAGACTGACAGTTTCAGGAACTTTATGCATTGGCAGCCCACAATTAAGGTGCCAAGCCGTTTTTTTTCGCAGGCAACTGTCCCTGTCTGCAAAAACATGTCGAGGGAAACATTAAAACATGCCTACAAACGCCGTCAGTAGCAGGGTCCCCTGACCACCGATCGTGGACCAGTACCCTGGCCAGGGACGATACCTTTCCCTCACTGCCCATTGGGTCAATGTTGTGGAGCCGGGAAGTCTTGCCAGTGGCCGGTAAGTGTTCTCCAACTCCAGGATTGCAGGAACCAGTCGTGCACTTGATCCCTCCCCTACTCCATTCCTCAGAATCTGCTGCCAGCCTCACGGTATACCTCCACATGGACCCGTAACGCTTACCTGTTCGACCGAAAGAGCACAGCCGTGGCCAAACGTCCAACAGGCCGTCCTAAATTAATTCCATGGGAATCGAAGCCACACAGCGCGGAACTCTGGATGCCATCAAGGGGAGAGCGCGGTGGTTTTTGTCAGTAATCGCAGCCGGCTTGGTAGGTGTGAAAGGCCGAAATTGGTGGCACTCTGGGCCTTGGCAACCTCACTCAATACCATGTTTGGCAATGTGCCAACTTGGTCGTGCGGTTTTTTGAGGGGACTATCCGGATCTTGAGCACTGCTGCCAAGGTCCGCCAGAGTCGCTCACTGCGATTTCCAGCATGGCCAATCGGCTTGGCAGCTCTGCAAGTCAGATTTTGCCTTCCTGAACATCGCATCATATGTGACGTACCCACCAGGTGGAATTTCCACGTTACATATGTTGGAGCGGTTGTGTGAGCAGCAGCCAGCAGTAATGGAGTATCAGCTGCAACAGGCGCAATCAACTCGCAATTTGCGCCGTTCACACTTCACCACTACTGAGTGGGCCTCTATGAAGGACATCTGCGACGTTTTGCGTGCGTTTGATGTCTCAACGCGGATGGCGAGTGCAAGATGAATGCACAGTCAGCCATGACTGTCCCCCTTATCTGCCTGCTTCAGAAATCACTGAAAGCACTAAAGGAAGAGGTTTTGAAACAGGTGGAGGATGAGAGTCACAAATTCAATTACCTTCAGGACAGTCAGCGCAACGTGGTTCCTCACAAAGGGCTGGGCAGGGCTCACTTTGTGAGGGATGAGGAGGAGGAGGAGTCAATGAGGAGAAGAAATCCCTACAGAGAAGGTACACAACGCTGTAGTCAGTATGTAGAGCGAGGGTGGGTGATGCAGAGGAGACAGAGATGACGCCTCTTCCAGAGGACAGCCTTTGTTGCCAGTTGGGAGTCTGCAGCACATGGTTTATTTCATGTTCAGTGCCTAAGAAACGACCGCCGCATCGCCCACATTCTCAGCACGTCAATTATTGGGGTCACCCTCCTAACCCTCGCTACCGGGACAACTTACAAACCCCATCACACCGGTGAACCGGGACCGTAAAATGCAGGAGTCCAAGACACACTGGTGCAATCCATACTGTTGTACATTCCAGCCGAGAGAGATGCTGCTGCTGCTGCAACTGCTTTAACAAAGCAGCTCTGTGCGTCGAGGCAGTGTAGACACCTCTACAACAAGAGGGCAGAAGCAGCGCCTCTGCGCAGGGCAAGAACTGTATGTTACAAATGTGGCAAAAGTTTTGTGACAGCGCCAGCAAGGTCTACACCATCCGAGACGGCTCCAGTCCCAGGAAAAACGTTTCCGTAAGATGGTGACAGACTACTTGACTTCCCTCTAAGTGTACTCCCAGATGCCTCTTCCCTTTCAAATTTTGGGTCTCTAAGTTGGATCATGGCCAGAGCTTGCCAGTATGCATTGGAGGTGCTGGCTTGCCCTGCTGCCAGGTATTATTGAGGTGTCTTTAGTGCTGCAGGTGGTGTAGTAACAGACCGTCGCATGCGACTATCTTCAGAGAAATGTAGCCGGCTTACTTTTCTGAAAATGAACAAGGCATGGATCTCACCTGAATTTGCCTGTCCGTTTCGATTAAATAACTGTTTGGCAACGTTTTCCATGTCTCCGGTTATGTTCATCTTCTACCACCTGACTCTACTCCCTGGGCTACAACACCGCCATTTGTTGTCGTAATTAATTGGCAGGGGTACATGACTCTGGCCAGCCTGGTTACAGCATGACAGCTGTTTCCTGGCAGTGTGAACGTCAATTATCCTCCAATAAGTTTGTCTGTCGTGTTGCATTCGGTTAAGCCGACTCTATGGTGCCTGCAGTTTAGGTGATTCCTATGTTGCTGTGGGATATGTAAATAAAGGCGTTTCCATTGTGACAATAGGATAAGCACCCACTGTAGGACTGTGTGATTCCTGTAACTGCGGACGGCTTGCGTCCTGTCAACTTACAATTTCATGGTGCGTTCTTCTACCCGTCCGGGGTCCAGTACCGTCAAGTGGGTTCTCCCCAGTGCCTTTGGCTAGGTGCCTCCATCTCCGTATCCGAGTTCCAGCAACGTCTGCTGGTCCTTGGTAGTGCTTTGGAGCACAGGTACCTCCTGCTTAGTAACCGTGTCACAGTAACGTCAGCTGGTACTCGGTTTGTGACTTGCCTCTTTTCCTTCTGCTACCCGTCGGGGTCCAGATAACCGTCAAGTGGTTCTCCCAGTGCCTTTGGCCTAGGTGCCTCCATCTCCGTATCCGAGTTCCAGCAACGTCTGGTGGTCCTTGGTAGTGCTTTGGAGCACAGGTACCTCCTGTAGTAACCGTGTACAGTAACGTCAGCTGGTACTCTCGGTTTGTGACATTGCCTCTTTTCCTTCTGCTACCCGTCCGGGTCCAGTACCGTCAAGGGTTCTCCCCAGTGCCTTTGGCCTAGGTGCCTCCATCTCCGTATCCGAGTTCCAGCAACGTCTGTGGTCCTTGGTAGTGCTTTGGAGCACAGGTACCTCCTGCTTAGTAACCGTGTCACAGTAACGTCAGCTGGTACTCGGTGTGGACATTGCCTCTTTCCTTCTGCTACCCGTCCGGGGTCCAGCACAGTGAGCTGGTCCTCGTTACTTCCATGTCTCTTGCTCCATCTGATACCGTCAGGGTTCCAGTAACGTCAGCCGTTTCTCCCCGGAAATTAGACGACATTAAAGACCACCCAGAAAAGATGACGACAACAAGGACGACGAGCATGAAGCCAACCAGCCTGAACACCATCACAAAGAAAAAATAAAAGATTACCAAGAAGAAGATCACCAACAGGACAAAGAAGGTAAGACAAAACTACAAGATACAGAACAAGAGACAGAAGAACAATAAGCAAAAGATCAAAAGCAGAAGAACATGATATTAAGACCAAAATGAAGAGCAAAATATATGCTATAAATTCTAAGCAAAGAAGACTAAGCAGTGTATGGGGGTGAGTCCGTTCTCCCGTGGTGCCCCTGGAAAATGCCTGCTGCTGCAGGCTAAACTGAACACGGACAAATACTGTTGTAATTTAAATCTTTTGTGACAGCAAGAACGAAGGATGAATATTCATACTTTTACAGATTACAAGTACAGGAATCTCTGTCACAAATAAGAATATGATGAAGAAGATGAAGAGGAAAGAAGATGAAGAATTTGAATATGAAGAAGATTAATTAGTTTAATATAACAATATGAGTAATGTAACAAAAACATGAAAGCAAGAAGTTTAAGAAGAAATTAAGAAGGTGAAGATGAAGAATAATTGATGAGAAAGATGATGCTGCTGCTGAAGATTATGAAGGAGAAAGTGTGGCACTGCAAAAGTTAAAAAGGTGAAGAGCATGAAAGTGAAACATACATATTTGCCAAATATAAAAAAGGTTAACAACATTGTCAATTTGTTAGTCAATCCAAACGTATTTCCAAAAAAATTATATAATGCTATCCAATGCATTGGGTTAAACATGTATGCCTTTATTGTCTCTCAACCTCCCCACAATACATTCTACATTAGTCTTTGTTGTTTTCCTTCATGTACAATTAACCAACAGGCAAGAATGGTTTTTTTTAATTCGATATTTTGTTCCCATAGACTTACATGGGGACTTCCGGTATCGAAATCGGATAGCGACGATATTTAGTGCTATCGGCGATACAATTTCGATACGATAATTTTTAGATATCGAGCATATCGCTCAACACTAGTGGCTACTTTGAAGAACATAGAATATGAGACATTATTTTCAGTGTTTCACACTTTTTTGTAAAGTGTAATGTATAATTCCACATGTGTTAATTCATAGTTTTGATGCCTTCAGTGTGATTCTATAATTTTCATACTCATGAAAATACAGTAAAAATTTTGAATGAGAAGGTGTGTCCAACTTTTGGTCTGTACTGTATGTTATATATATATATATATATTTATATAATTGTGGGACAGTGAGAGTGTGTGTATTGAATGGGGTGTATATTTCACCTAGCTACTTTACTGACTGGTATAAGGGAGGTGTGTGGCTTTGCAGACCTAGTGGTAGAGAAAGGTCACTACACCTTACATTCAGTACACACTTGCAGCTCAGGCCTGAAATCACTCAGGTGTTAATTAGAGACCTGAAGTAGTTGTGGAACACAGTCAGAGAGCTGGCTTAGTCTGGACACAGGAAGGTGTCCCGCACAAGAAGCAGTCTCCAGGAGTGGGAGCTGGCTTATCTGGACACAGGAAGGTGCCGGCACAAGAAGCAGTCTCCAGGAGTTTGAGCTATCTCAGTCTGGGTGCAGGAGTACCCCGGACACAGGAGTAGTCCTCAGTGAGAATCCGTGCGAATAGCGGTGAATAGGAGTGGATCTCTCTCAAGTCTGGACATTGAGGTGCCTTCAGAACACAAGGAGGAGTATCTGTGAAACTCCATACGGTAACATATAATCATATGTGTTGTTTTGGGTCAGGCTGGTAGAGCCGGGGACCCGGATAGACAGGCAATCGATCTATGTGTAATTAGTGGCTAGACAAGTCCAGGTTTTCTGTTAATGCTTTATTTTTATCTGTTTGCTGTGGACTTTAATAAGTGGTTGCGGCCAGTTTTCATCAGAACTGCTGTCTGAATGAACTGTTTTCGTGTCACTCTGTCTACCCAGACCAGCGATCCTAGAGCTATATCCCCTGGAAATGTTACAGTTGGCGGAGAATGCTGGGGCAGCACAGTGGTGATACAATTGGTGCTGGAATTGTGCGTGCGGCACAGTGGCTTGAGACAGCAATAAGGTGAAGTCTGTTGAAATAGCAGCAGAGAAAAAAAAATGTGTGTCAAGAGAAACGTCTGATTGGAGCATCTTAAAGAGACAGTAGCCCTAATAGAGTTTGCAAAAGAAAAAAAAAAAAAAGTGTGTCTGCACAGCAAAGCTGAACTTGTTGTGGAAAAGACTGTGGAGTGTGCAGCAGCAAAAGAGAAACGTCTATTGGAGCAGGCCTTAAAGAGACAGTGGCCCTAATAGAGTTTGCAGAGAAAAAAAAAGTGAATTTTTTCGTGGAAAAGACTGTGAGTATGTATGTCTTGAGTGAAGACTGCCGTTGTTGAGCAAGAGAAGTCTGACAGCATGGATGACAGCATGGGAGGCGCTGTTTGAACAAATGGCACAAGTGAATGTGCAACATAAGACTGGCCGGGGTTGAGACAGATAAGTCCGGCAGTATGAAGGAGCTCATTGAGTACCTGGACTGTTATGTTACGGTAGCTGAGAGTGCAGGTAAAAAAAGGCAATACACCAGAGCAGTTGGAATCTATGAGATTGCAGTACCCTGACTAACCACCACAACTAGAGGCAGCCCGTGGAGCGTTCCTACGATGGTCTGACGCCTCGTCACAGCCTGAGAAACTAACTACACCTAAAGATAGAAATAGGAAAGCTATCTCCCCGGAGCAGAAACCCCAAAGATAATAGAAAGCCCCAAACATTAATGGCGGTTAGACAAGAGGAAATACTGACACGAAAGAAAATAGTATGAGCAAACGCTGGGGCCCAAACTATCTAAATAGAAAAGGACAGAAGGTACTTACTGCAATCCCAGAAAACCCTGAAAAACAACAACATACTAATTTCAAAATCACCTGAGATCACACGACCTCTACCACCTAAAATTAGTTCTCTGGTGTAACAAAAAACAGCAGCCACTGAAAAAACTGCAAAAGCAAAAGTACAAAACACAGTGCTGGACTAAACTGAGAGGGCAAAAAGCCCCCGGAGGGGACCCAGAAGGCCCCACAGAAGTGCAGGACAAAATGCAAAAATATAGCAAAAACACAAAATAAGAAATTGTCTTATCTGATAGCAGGAGATGCAGACACGACACAGCAGGCTACAAGGGAAATGGAAAGAAGGATTCAGACCAGAACAATTGATCCCCGGGCAACCCTGATGGGAAAAGATTCCCTTAAAAAAAGACCAATCAGTAACACCTGATTCCCAATCCTCACTAGCAACCGCTTTTTAACCACCAGAGGGAGCCTCTGCTCAGAACTCATCTCAAACCCATTCACAACAGTACCCCCCCTTGAGGAGGGGTCACCGAACCCTCATTTGAGCAACCAGGTCGGTCAGGATGAGTTTCTATGATACGCACGGATAAGTCTCCTAGCATGGATGTCCGAAGCAAACACCCAAGAATTATCTTCCTGACCATAACCTCTTCCATTTAACAAATACTGAGTCTTCGTCTAGAAAAAACGAGAATCCAATATTTTCTCAACCACATACTCCAGATTGCCCTCAACCAAAACAGGTCAGGAGGCACAGCAGCAGAACCACTGGCTCAACAAACCTCTTCAACAAGGACTTGGGAACACGTTATGGATCTAAATGTCCCTGGAAGAAGCAAACGAAAAGAAACAGGATTAATAATCTCCATGATCTTATAAGGTCCAATGAACCTGGGCTTAAATTTAGGAGATGCTACTCTCATAGGAATATTCTTTGAGGACAACCAGACCAAGTCCCCCACTTTAAACGAGGACCATCAGTCCTATGCCGGTTAGCAAACCGCTGGGCCTTCTCCTGAGAGAGGGACAACCTCTCCACTACCTGGTCCCAAATCTGCTGCATACGCTCAACAACAGAGTCAACACCTGGACAGACAGAAGCCTCCGTCTGTCCTGAAGAAAAATCGAGGGTGAAACCCAGAATTACAGAAAAACGGAGACATCAAAGTGGCAGAGCTAGCCCTATTATTAAGAGCAAACTCAGCCAAAGGCAAAAAAGAGACCCAGTCATCCTGATCAGCAGACACAAAGCATCTTAGATAAGTCTCCAATGTCTGGTTTGTTCTCTCAGTTTGACCATTGGTCTGAGGATGAAATGCCGAGGAGAAAGACAATTGAACACCCAGTTTAGAACAAAAGTCCTCCAAAATCTGGAAACAAACTGGACTCCTCTGTCAGACACAATGTTCTCAGGAATGCCGTGTAAACGAACCACGTGCTGAAGGAACAACGGCACCAATTCAGAGGAGGAAGGCAACTTAGGTAATGGCACAAGATGTATCATTTTGGAAAACCTATCACAAATTACCCAGATGGTGGTCATTCTCTGAGAAACAGGAAGATCGGAAATGAAATCCATAGAGATATGGGTCCATGGTCTCTTGGGCACAGCAATGGCATCAACAAACCACTAGAGCGAGAGCAAGGCTTGGAGCGAGAGCAAGTCCGCAGGACTGCACAAATTCCCTGACATCGCGAGACAAGGTAGGCCACCAAAAGGACCGACTAACCAAGTCTCTGGTACCAAAAATTCCGGGATGCCCAGCCAATGCGGAACAATGAATCTCAGACATCACACTCTTTTTCCATTGGTCCGGACAAACAATTTTCCAACAGGGCAGCGCTCGGGCCTATCCTCCTGACACCCCTCCAGAGCAAGTCTCAAATTAGGCGAGATGGCGGAAAGAACTACACCCTCCTTCAAAATAACAGAGGGATCAGATAGCTCAGGAGAGTCCGCAAGGAAACTCCTCGAGAGGGCATCCGCCTTAACATTCTTAGTGCCAGGAAGAAAGGAAACCACAAAATTAAAACGTGTGAAAAACAAGGCCCACCTGCCTGTCTAGGATTGAGTCGCTTGGCAGATTCCAGATAGACCAGATTCTTATGGTCCGTAAGGACCACCACCTGATGTTTGGCTCCCTCCAGCCAATGTCTCCACTCTTCAAAAGCCCACTTCATGGCCAAAAACTCCCGATTACCCACGTCATAATTACGTTCAGTAGGAGAAAATTTTCGAGAGAAAAAGGCACAAGGTTACTTTTAGAGGTCTCTGGATCTTTTTTGGGACAAAACGGGCACCTGCCCCAATTTCAGAGGCATCAACCTCCACCTGAAATGGCAGAGAAACATCAGGCTGCCGTAGAACAGGAGCAGAAGTGAATCTCTGCTTAAGTTCCTGAAACGCAGGAGACTGCCTCAGGAGGCCAATTCACCACATCAGAACCCTTCTTGGTCAAATCAGTTAATGGTTTAACAATAACAGAGAAATTACCAATAAATTTACGATAAAAATTGGCAAAAACCCAAAAATCTCTGAAGAGCCTTTAATGAAGTAGGTTGGACCCAATCACAGATGGCCTGAACCTTGACCGGGTCCATTTCAATAACAGATGGGGACAAAATGAATCCCAGAAATGAGATCTTCTGTACGCCAAAAAGACACTTTGATCCCTTCACATACAGAGCATTCTGTCTCAAAATCTGGAATACAGTTCGAACATGTTTCACATGAGAGTCCCAGTCATTAGAAAAAATCAAGATATCATCCAAATAAACAATCAGAAACTTGTCACAAAATCCCTGAAAATGTCATTCATGAAGGACTGGAAGACGGAAGGAGCATTAGTGAGCCCAAAGGGCATCACAAGGTACTCAAAATGCCCTTCAGGGGTGTTAAATGCCGTCTTCCATTCATCCCCGTGCTTAATGCGAATAAGGTTATACGCCCCCCTGAGGTCAAGCTTGGTAAACCAAGTAGCGTTTTTCACCCTGGAAAACAGGTCAGAAATCAAGGGTAACGGGTATTGATATTTCACAGTAATATTGTTCAAGAGACGATAATCAATACACGGCCTTAATGAACCATCTTTTTTGGCCACAAAGAAAAAACCGGCACCTAAGGGTGAAGAGGATGGTCTGATATGACCCTTCTCCAATGATTCCTTGATATAAGACCGCATAGCGTCATGTTCAGGTATAGACAAGTTAAAGAGGCGACCCTTAGGGAATTTACTACCTGGCACTAATTCAATAGCGCAGTCATAGCTCCTATGGGGAGGTAAGGATGCAGATTTACTTTCGCTAAACACATCAGAAAAATCAAACAAAAAGTCAGGAACATCCTCAGCCTGGGGGAGGCAGAAAAAACAGGAGTGTTGGTATTAACACATTGGCAGCCCCAACTGGTTACAGACACAGATTTCCAATCCAAAACAGGATTATGAGACTGTAACCAAGGGAAACCCAGCACGATAATGTCATGCAGATTATATAGAACCAAAAATTTGCAGCACTCCTGGTGATCAGGTTCAACCCTCATTATCACCTGAGTAGAAAACTGGGGTTTATTCTCAGCCAAAGGGGTAGAATCGATCCCCAGTAGGGGAATAGACTTCTGTAGGGGTATCAAGGGAAATCCACAACGTTTAGCAAAATCATAATCCATCAGGTTAATAGCTGCTCCAGAATCAACGAAAGCCTGAGCAGAAAATGAGGACAGAGAGCATATCAGAGTGACAGTTAATAAAAACTTAGTCTGAACACTACCCAAGACAACTGAGCGTGCAAAACGTCTTCCCCGCTTAGGGCAGACTGAAATAGCATGAGAGGCATCACCACAGTAGAAACATAACCCATTGCGCTTTCGAAACTCATGACGCTGTGCCCCAGACACCACTCCATCACACTGCATGGGCTCAGCAGCTGGCTCACAAGGCAACACCACTCCACGCATACTTCTCCGCTCACGCAAACGTCTGTCAATTTGAATCGCTAATGACATAGAATCATTGAGACCAGAGGGGACAGGGAATCCCACCATAACATCCTTTACATTATCCGACAGACCCTTCCGGAAAAGGGCCGCCAAAGCGTCGTCATTCCATTTGGTCAGGACTGCCCACCTACGGAATCTCTGACAGTATAACTCAGCGTCATCAAGCCCCTGATTTAATGCCAACAAGGCTTTTTCAGCTTGATCAGTGATATTAGGCTCATCGTACAATAACCCCAAAGCCTGAAAAATACATCAACATCACTCAAAACAGGATCCCCAGGTGTCAGGGAAAAAGCCCAATCCTGAGGATCGCCGCGCAGGAGAGAGATGACAATTTGAACCTGCTGCGCTGCGTTTCCTGAGGACTTAGATTTTAAGGCAAGAAACAATTTACAATTATTTTTGAAATTCTGAAACTTAGCTCGATCCCCTGAAAACAAATCTGGCATGGGGATCCTAGGTTCCACAACAGGCAACCTAGCAAGATATGCAGCAATACTCTGAACCTCAGTGGCAAGCTGATCCACACGGCCAGACAACTGTGCAAACTCCATTGGGAGAAAAGATCCTCCCCAGCACCCAGAGATACAGAGGGAAAAAAAAAAAAAAAAAAAAAAATGCAACAAACAGAAAAATATCTCTGACAACTTTTCTTCCTTCAAAATATTTTTTTTTTCCCTTCTGTGAGTACCATACAATTTTTATGGCCGGTGATACTGTTATGTTACGGTAGCTGAGGAGTGCAGGTAAAAAAGGCAATACACCAGAGCAGTTGGAATCTATGAGATTGCAGTACCCTGACTAACCACCACAACTAGAGGCAGCCGTGGAGCGTTCCTACGATGGTCCTAGACGCCTCGTCACAGCCTGAGAAACTAACTACACCTAAAGATAGAAATAGGAAAGCTATCTGCCCCGGAGCAGAACCCCAAAGATAATAGAAAGCCCCCAAACATATAATGGCGGTTAGACAAGAGGAAATACTGACACAGAAAGAAAATAGTATGAGCAAACGCTGGGGCCCAAACTATCTAAATAGAAAAGGACAGGAAGGGTACTTACTGCAATCCCAGAAAACCCTGAAAAACACCAACATACTAATTTCAAAATCACCTGAGATCACACGACCTCTACCACCTAAATTAGTTCTCTGGTGTAACAAAAACAGCAGCCACTGAAAAAACTGCAAAAAGCAAAAGTACAAAACACAGTGGCTGGACTAAACTGAGAGGGCAAAAAGCCCCCGGAGGGGACCCAGAAGGCCCCCACAGAAGTGCAGGACAAAATGCAAAAATATAGCAAAAACACAAAATAAGAAATTGTCTTATCTGATAGCAGGAGATGCAGACACGACACAGCAGGCTACAAGGGAAACTGGAAAGAAGGATTCAGACCAGAACAATTGATCACCGGCAACCCTGATGGAAAATGATTCCCTTAAATAAGACCAATCAGTAACACCTGATTCCCAATCCTCACTAGCACCGCTTGTAACCACCAGAGGGAGCCTCTGCTCAGAACTCATCTCAAACCCATTCACAACACTGGACCAGGCCCAGCGAAGCATGCAGCAGAGCATGGAGCAGCAGCGCCTGCAGCACCAGCAGCGCATGCAGCAGGCCCAGCAGCAATTCCTGCAGCAGCAGCAGGAGAATAACCGGTTGTTTTTTGAGCAGGTTGCAGCACAACAAAAGACTTGTGGCGCATCGTCCCAAAGTAATGTTGCAAAGTCACCTGCATTGTCCGCTGTAAAAAAGGCGGTAAGACGGTCCTTGAAAAAAATGACACCTCGTGACGATGTGGAGGTATATCTCACTAGGTTTGAGAGACTGGCAGAGAAGGAGAATCTGCCCCTATCTGAATGGGCCATGATGGTCGCACCCTATCTGATTGGAGAGCCCCAAAGGGCCTATGCTGACCTGAGCGAGCAGGACAGCCAAGACTATGCCAAGCTGAAAGCGGAGATTCTTACCCGGCTGGGTGTTACGGTGACAGCCCGTGCCAGGGGAGTTCATGACTGGAGATACAGTTGGGAGTCTGCAGTCAGCAGGCCTGATTATGGAGTTGAAAAGGTGATAGTGGACCGCTACACCCAAGCACGTCCTCCTGAGGTACAGCCGTCTGAGAGGTCGTCACTTCGGAGTTCCCGGATGCTGAACTCTCGCGGTAAGAGCGTTCCAGCTGTTGGGGACATGGGGTATGCTGATAAGCGAGTTCAGGCCCGAGGGGACATGTGGGTGGGAGAGTGTGATGGACAGTGTTGGAGCTGGCGTGAAATTGCAGCCAACTGTCCAATAGAGGGGGAGCCTATGTGTTGTGATGTTGGCAGATCCCTCTCTCTCTGCGCAGAACCTGTGTGTGTGTCCACCTCAGCCGAAGAGACTGGACCACAGGGGTTCCCGGTGGTTGTAAATGACTGCCCAGCACAGGCCCTCTTGGACTCAGAGAGTCCAGTGACTTCCGTATGTGACAGCCTGATTGATAGGGACTTCATCCCTGATAAGCACCTGAGTATGGTGTGCATCCATGGAGACACCAAAGTCTACCCAGAGACTGCCGTGGACTTGGTCCCCAAACTCGGGGAGGTTTCATATGAAGTGGGGGTAGTGAAGAACCTGGTGCACCCCGTCATATTGGGTAATGACTTTCCCCGGTCTAAGGATCTCTGGGGGAGAAATGTTTCTGATGGACAGTGTGATGAAGCTCCTATTGAGGGTGCGCAGTCCCGAGGGGCGGAACACAATGCTAGTGGGCCGTTAAACTTATGTGATAATGATGATGATGATAATGATAACGATGATGATGATCATGATAATGATGATGACCATGATAATGATGATGATGATAATGATCATGATAATGATGATGACCATGATAGTGATGATGATACTGATCATAGTCATGATAATGATGTTGATAATAATGATGACTGTGATGGTGATGAAGTTCCTTTGCAGGTGATGTTGGGAGACGAGGATGGTGGTTCTCGGGAACAGAGTGTCCCTTACTTACCTGTGTCCTGTGACAATTTGAGAGTGAGCAGTGGCGAGACCCCTCTCTTAGGACGGCACAGGAAAATATGATTGTTCTAAATGAGGTTTCCCAGGAGCCTGGCTCTGAGGAGAGGTTTCCTCATGCTGCCATGGACAATAGCCTATTGTAAAGGGACACTGAAGTCCAGGGAGAGGTCGTGAGTCAGCTCCTAGTACCGGAGCTATATAGAAGTATAGTGCTGGGGTTGTCACATAGTCACATACTTGAGGGACCAGATGGTGAAGTTAATGTTGTGGATGACATGTTAACTAAGGTTCCAGATCAAGATGTGAATGAAAATGAATTGTATAACCCTGACAGTGAGCAGGATGTGAATGAAAATGAATTGTATAACCCTGACAGTGAGCAGGATATGAATGAAAATGAATTGTATAACCCTGACAGTGAGCAGGATGTGAATGAAAATGAAGTGTATAGCCCTGACAGTGAGCCAGATGTGGCTGAGAAAAAGGGTCAGATAGTGATAGTGAATCATCTGATGACCATAAAGCAACCAGTGCAAATGAGGAAGGCATGGTAGCAGAGGAGGTTGAGAGTCCTGAGAAGAAAGCTGATGCTGACCTTACAGCCAGACAGAAGATGGCATCTGAAGATGTTTTACAGTTGGCCGGTTCCCTGGCGAAGACTAAGGTGAAAGGAGGAGAGCTGAGCTTTAAAGGCAGGACTCTGAAACTGAACACAGCACAAGTGGATGCTGTTGAAGATGAGAAGTTGTCGGTGTGTGGTGTGGATCTGCATCATGCCAAGGACTCTGAAGGTGATGCTGCAGAGGTGGAAAAAGCCATGGAAGTGGTGGTCACCAAGCCAGATGCCTCATCAGAAGCTGAGGTTTCAAGTGAAGCTGTGAGGAACAAGACTGAAGATATGGGGACTGACTCTGTCCAGGAATCTGTTTCTGCCGAAGACAGCGGCGTGGACGGGTTACGGTCCGGATCAGTAGCTGGCATTGGTGAGCTCAAGCGCACTTTCAGGGAGGCTACATCGGAGCCACGTCCCAACAAATGGGAAAAGCGATGTGTCACTCCGTTGCCGCTACAGACACACGGGAGCCCAGATGGGATGCAGAACGTGGTGGAAGAGAAGAATCCGGCGGGTTCTGAGTATACAGATGCCGCTATCAAGGAGAACTTGAAAGCTGGAATAAATGGAAATATTGGAGACCATAATGATGTGACTGAAGAGGCAGAATGTAAGACTGACGGTAGGGCTTCTGAGCATGTTCTACCAGAAGAGCCTGTACAAGAAGAGGATGAATTATGTGTACCGAAAAAGAAAAACGATCAGCTTCCTCTACAGTGCCAATTGTGGGAACAGTGTGGCTCAAAATGGTCATTCTGTGAAATAGAATTTATGAACCAACTGATATTTAAGAAAGTAAATGTGCTAAAAAAGGTTCAGGGGGAACTGGAGAAAAGTGAAAAACCCCCTATACCTTCTGTGATAGTTGGTGACACATGGTCAGTGCACCAGGGACAGGAGGTACGTGAGTTTCTGAGGAAGAGTCAGCAGAAGTGTTCTGATGTGCAGGGTCGTACTTCTCTGGCCAGGCACTATATCGAAACTGAGCCCGGCCCTAAGGTCAAGATGAAACCGTGCAGGATACCCGAGGCCCGCAGAGAGCATAGGCCTGGGAGGGTACAGGGTAGTACGGATGCTTCAGATGAAGAGAAAGCTGATGTTGGCTATGACTCAGGTGAAGATACAAATGACAGTGGTGAAGATGAAGCTGATGAGGGCCATGACTGGTCCAGAGTTCACTGTCTCTGTTGGATTGTTGGCCAGCCCTCCGGTCTGGATGACGAGCCCTCCGGTCTGGAGAAGAGGGGGGGGATATGTGGGACATTGAGAGTGTGTGTATTGAATGGGGTGTATATTTCACCTAGCTACTTTACTGACTTGTATAAGGGAGGTGTGTGGCTTTGTAGACCTAGTGGTAGAGAAAGGTCACTACACCTTACATTCAGTACACACTTGCAGCTCAGGCCTGAAATCACTCAGGTGTTAATTAGGAGACCTGAAGTAGGTGTGTTGGAACACAGTCAGAGAGCTGGCTTAGTCTGGACACAGGAAGGTGTCCCGGCACAAGAAGCAGTCTCCAGGAGTGGGAGCTGGCTTAGTCTGGACACAGGAAGGTGTCCAGGCACAAGAAGCAGTCTCCAGGAGTTTGAGCTATCTCAGTCTGGGTGCAGGAAGTACCCCGGACACAGGAGTAGTCTCAGTGAGAATCCGTGCGAATAGCGGCTGAATAGGAGTGGATCTCTCTCAAGTCTGGACATTGAAGGTGCCTTCAGACACAAGGAGGAGTATCTGTGAAACTCCATACTGGTAACATATATCATATGTGTTGTTTTGGGTCAGGCTGGTAGAGCCGGGACCCGGATAGACAGGGCAATCGATCTATGTGTAATTAGTGGCTAGACAAGCCCAGGTTTTCTGTTTATGCTTTATTTTTATCTGTTTGCTGTGGACTTTAATAAAGCTGGTTGCGGCCAGTTTTCATCAGAACTGCTGTCTGAATGAACTGTTTTCGTGTCACTCTGTCTACCCAGACAGCGATCCTAGAGCTATATCCCCTGGAAATGTTACAATATATATATATATATATATATATATATATATATATATATATATAGACTGTTTATATGTTTTCACAAATATTTGAGGCCATGAATTCATTATATGTCCATCTCGCAAGCCGGCAGAAAATCTCGCTGTACGGATGCCATACGGATGTCACACGGATGCATAGATGCGAGAAAATCACATCCTCGCTTTGCAAACGGATGACAAATGGATCACTGTTCAGGAAACATTTCTGCGATTCTCCTCCGTAGAAAACAGACCGTATTTTTAAACGTTAAGTGTGACTCCAGCCTATAGGTGGAAAAGGCATGGCAGCATGGTGGCTCAGTGGTTAGCACTGCAGCTTTGCAGCGCTGTGGTCCTGGGTTCAAATCCAACCAAGCACAACATCTGCAAGGAGTTTTTATCTTCTTCCCATGTTTGTGTGGGTTTTATCCAGGTTATCCAGTTTCATCCCACACTCCAAAGACATACTGATAGAGAAATTAGATTGTGAGCCCCAATGATAGTGCTAATAATGTCTGTAAAGAGCTGTGGAATTCATGGTGCTAAATAACTGAGTAAAATAAATAAAGATTCAAGAGAGGAGTAATACTACATTGTTTTTTGGCTTTTTTGGTATTTTTTTCTATTTTTTTTCTATTTTTCAGACTTTTTTATTTTTATTTTTATCATAGAACTGACTTAAAAAAACCTACAATTTACAAAAGTTAACCAGTAGTGATGAGCGAGTGTACTCGTTGCTCGGGTTGCTTGGGTGGTTTCCGAGTATTTGGAAGTGCTCGGAGATTTTGTTTCTGTTGCTGCAGCTGCATGATTTATGGCTGCTGGACAGCTTGAATATATGTGAGGATTGCCTGTTTGTTAAGGAATCCCCACATGTATTCAGGCTGTCAAATAGCCGCAAATCATGCAGCTGCAGCAACAGAAACTAAATCTCCGAGCACTTCCAAATACTCGGAGACAACCGAGCGTGCTCGGGAAAACCCAGAGCAATGAGTATACTCGCTCATCACTATTAACTAGCTGTCTAGAACCTTGATGCATAAGTCCAAGTAGAGGAATTGGTGGACTAGAGATGGGCGAACCCAAACAGTAAAGTTTGGCGTCCGTACCAAACACCTAGTGTTCGGGCACAGACACTGAACACGGACTTCACAGGAAGTCCGTGTTACTGTTAGGGTTTGGACCCGCAAAGCCTGGGAATTAGTCATCCTGTTATGTGCATGATAGCGCGGCAAAACTGCTTCTGAGCGGCAGTACATTCATTGATAGCGTGAGCCCGGAGCTGTGATCGGAGGTAAAATGTTTACCTCCGGTCACTGGTATCGATTCATGGGACTACTTCTCCCATCATCCTATGTCTGTTGCCGCTGATAACAGCGAGAGTGGACACGGCTGATGGGAATATTCATCAGCTGGCACCTGAGCTATAAATAAATTAAAAAACAAAAAACCTTCGTGGATTACCCTGTATTTTTGATAACCAGCCAGGCAAAACTGTCAACAGTGGGCTGAAATGCTCAGCTGTCAGCTTTAGCAAGGTGTGTTATCAAGAATAGAGGGGTCCAAGGTTTAGTAATAGAGGGACGTTTATAAGACACCTATCAATTGCAAATCCCATAGTTATATTGTAAATAAACACAGATCAAGAATAGTCTTTTATTTGAAATAAGAACAAAACACAATGTTCCTGTTTTATTTAAAAATAATGAAAATTACAGTTATACTCACCTAACATCCATTCCATTGAATCCATTGTCTCCTGTGATAAAACAAAAATAAACAACAAAACAACAATATCCCTCACCAGTATGATGTTCTGACCCACGCTGTATTCCATGTCTGGGGATTACTAGTTTTCTACCTGGGCGATGCCAAGATGCGACCATCCAGGCTGACAACCACTGATGAATGAACTGCTGCAAGCGCAGCATCAGTGAGCAGCGGTGACTCCATTGATGGTCACTGAGGCCATGTTCCCAGCTGGGCTGAACTGCGGTGACCTCAGCAACCTGAGAAAAAGTCACCGAGTTCACCGCAGTTCAGCCTAGTGAATTCACCGCAGATCTTTGGTACCAGAACCCGACCCTTTTTAACTGGTTAGCCGAACCTGCCGGACTCGAACATCCAGAGGTCTGCCTATCTCTAAGGTGAACGTCTCGATAAGGATGGAAGAGGCAAGGGAGGAGTAAATCAGCATTATTTTTTTCATAATTTTTTTTTTATATATATTTTTCTTTTTTCATGTTTTTTATTTTTTGCTTTTTTAACTCACTTAAAACATCCTAGAATTTACAAAAATAAAGTAACTTTCTTAGAACCACAGGGCACAGGTCTAAGTGGAAGAAGAAGTGGATGTGGCGGTATAGGTGGCAGAGTCCAGGGAGTAATTAGCCAGCACTGCTTTTTTTTATTTGTTTTCTTTTTTTGTAGACTTATTTTTTTTGTATACATTCTTTATTTAGAAAATTTCAATAATACAACAGGAAAGGAAAAAAGGGTAAATGTTTCCAGAAATAGTAAAAGAAGAAAAAAAGAAAAAACATTTGTAATAAATCACAACGATAACACTACAAGGCTGTGTTTTTGCAAACCAAAAGGGTTGTAAGAAGAGTTTAACCCCTTAACGACCGCCGATACGCCTTTTAACGGCGGTCATTAAGGGTACTTAAACCACAGCGCCGTTAATTAACGGCGCTGTGGAAAAAGTGAATAGCGCCCCCCAGAGGCGCATTTTCTCCGGGGTCTCAGCTACCGGGGGTAGCCGAGTCCCCAGAGAACATGAATCGGGTCGGTTTTTACCGACACCGATGTTGCGATCGCCGTTATTAACCCTATAACGGCGACCGCAACAACAAAAAAAAAAAGTTGTGCCATTTAATTCCTCTGTCCTCTGATGTCATCGGACATCAGAGGACAGAGAAAAAGGGTCCCCGGGACCCCCATGTGGCCCCCGATCCCCTCCATGTGGCCCCAGGGCCCTCCGGTGTTCCTCGGTGCCGGCGCTGTTAAGAAAATGGCGGGCGCATGCTCAGTGCGCCCGCTGCTATGTGCCGCTGTGCTGGGGGGGATGGGCAAATATTCTCTGGGGTCTCGGCTACCGGGGGTAGCCGAGACCCCAGAGAACATGATCCGGGTCGGTATTCACCGATCCCGGTGTTGCGATCGCGGCTATGCAAGCATAGACGCGATCGCAAAAAGAAAAAAAAAAAGATTTCTCTCCCCTCTGATGTGATCGCACATCAGAGGGGAGAAAATGAGGGTCCCCGTGTCCCCCTGAATCCCCCTTATACTTACTGATGTCCTCTGGCAGGTCCCCCTGGCCTCCGATCATCCCGGTCTTCTTCCTGCAAAAAAAAATGGCAGGCGCATGCGCAGTGCGCCCTCCGATCTGCTTGGCGGCAGATTCAAATTTTTTTCATTCATTCTCATAAAAGTACATTTTGATCACTGTGATAAACTATCACAGTGATCAAAATAAAAAAAACAGTACATAACCCCCCCATTTATCACCCCCTTAGTTAGGGACATATAATAAAAAATAGAAATTATATTTATTTTCATTTTTCTGTTAGGGTTAGGGTTATAATTAGGGTTAGGGTTATAATTAGGGTTAGGGTTAGCATTAGGGTTAGGGTTATAATTAGCGTTAGGGTTAAGCTGGGTTCATACTGCGTTATGGCAGTCCGTTAGACGGACTGTGTTACACCGCGGTATAACGCGGTGTAACGCAGTCCGTTAACGCTGCCATTCACCCCCATTTGAGGGCGCATCGCGACGCATGCCGTAAAGCAGCATGCGTTTGCGACGTGCCATCATTCAGTGACGGAGCCTCGGACGCGGGCTGCAGCGTTTGGGCTCCGTCACCGCTAGCGCAGATGAATCATCTGCTGATTCCTCTGCGCTAGCGGGTATAGCATAACGCGATCGCGCTATGCTATACCGTTACCAGCCCGTCCACGCTATGTGTTGAACGGGCTGGTAAAACGCAAAATGAACCTATCCTTAGGGTTAGGGTTATAATTAGGGTTATAATTAGGGTTAGGGTTACAATTAGGGTTAGGGTTAAAATTAGGGTTAGGGTTACAATTAGAGTTAGGGTTATAATTAAGGTTAGGGTTACAATTAGGGTTGGAATTAGGGGTGGGATTTAGGTTAGGATTAGGGTTGGGATTAGGGTTAGGGGTATGTTGGGATTAGGGTTGGAGCTAGAATTGAGGGATTTCCACTATTTAGGCACATCAGGGTGTCTCCAAACACGACGTGGCGTTCCAAAAGTCAAATGGCGCTTCCTCCCTTCCGAGCCCTGCCGTGCGCCCAAACAGTGGTTTACCCCAACATATGGGGTATCAGCGTACTCAGGACAAATTGCACACCAATTATGGGGTTCTAATTTCTCCTGTTACCCTTGGGAAAATAAAAAATAGCTGGCTAAAAAAATCATTTTTGAGAAAAAAAATGATTTTTTATTTTCACAGCTCTGCGTTTATAAATTTCTGTGAAACACTTGGGGGTTCAAAGTGCTCACCACACATCTAGATAAGTTCCTTAAGGGGTCTAGTTTCCAAAATGGGGTCACTTGTGGGGGGTTTCCACTGTTTAGACACATCAGGGGGTCTCCAAACACGACGTGGCTTTCAAAAAGTCAAATGGCGCTCCCTCCCTTCCGAGCCCTGCCGTGCGCCCAAACAGTGGTTTACCCCAACATATGGGGTATCAGCATACTCAGGACAAATTGCACACCAATTTTGGGGTTCTAATTTCTCCGGTTACCCTTGGGAAAATAAAAAATAGCTGGCTAAAAAAATCATTTTTGAGAAAAAAAATGATTTTTCATTTTCACGGTTCTGCGTTTATAAATTTCTGTGAAGCACTTGGGGGTTCAAAGTGCTCACCACACATCTAGATAATCTCTTTAAGGGGTCTAGTTTCCAAAATGGGGTCACTTGTTGGGGTTTCCACTGTTTAGGTACATCAAGGGCTCTGCAAACACAACATGACACCCGCAGAACATTCCATCAAAGTCTGCATTACAAAATGGCGCTCCTTCCCTTCCAAGCACTCCCATGCGCCCAAACAGTGGTTTCACCCCACATATGGGGTATCAGCGTACACAGGAAAAATTGCACAACAACTTTTTGGGTCCAATTTCTCCTGTTACCCTTGGGAAAATAAAAAAAATAGCGGGCTAAAGAATCATTTTTGAGGAAAAAAATGATTTTTTATTTTCACCACTCTATGTTTATTAATTTCTGTGAAGCACTTTGGGGTTCAAAGTGCTCACCACACATCTAGATAAGTTCCTTAAGGGTCTAGTTTTTTGTGGGGGGTTTCGACTGTTTAGGCGTATCAGGGGCTCTCCAAACGCGACATGGCGTCCAATTTCAATTCCAGCCAATTTTGGTTTGAAAAAGTCAAACGGCGCTCCTTCCCTTCCAAGCTCTGCCATGCACCCAAACAGTGGTTTACCCCCACATATGGGGTATCAGCATGCCCAGGACAAATTGCACAAAAACTTTTGGGGTCTTGTTACCCTTGGGAAAATAAAAATTGGGGTGAACAGATCGTTTTTGTGGAAAAAATATGATTTTTTATTTTCACGGCTCTATGTTATAAACTTCTGTGAAGCACTTGGAGGTTCAAAGTGCTCACCACACATCTAGAGAAGTTCCTTAGGGGGTCTAATTTCCAAAATGGGGTCACTTGTGGGGGTTTCCACTGTTTAGACACATCAGGGCCTCTACAAACACGACATGACGTCCAGCCAATTCTGCGCTGAAAAAGTCAAATGTCGCTCCTTCCCTTGCGACCTCTGCCGTGCGCCCAAAAAGTGGTTTACCCCCACATATGGGGTATCGGCTTATTCAGGAGAAATTGCACAACAAATTTTGTGGTTCATTTTTTCTTTTAAAAGTTGGGAAAATAAAAAAAATAGGTTCCGAAGTAAAGTTTTTTGCAAAAAAAGTTAAATGTTAATTTTTTCCTTCCACATTGCTTCAGTTCCTGTGAAGCACGTAAAGGGTTAATAAACTTCTTGAATGTGGTTTTGAGCACCTTGAGGGGTGCAGTTTTTAGAATGGTGTCATTTTTGGGTATTTTCTATCGTATAGACCCCTCAAAGTGACTTCAAATGTGATGTGGTCCCTAAAATAAAAATGGTGTTGTAAAATTGAGAAATCGCTGGTCAACTTTTAACCCTTATAACTTCTTAACAAAAAAAAATTTTGGTCCCAAAATTGTGCTGATGTAAAGTAGACATGTGGGAAATGTTATTTATTAAGAAATTTGTGTGACATATCTCTCTGATTTAAGGGCATAAAAATTTAAAGTTTGAAAATTTCGCCATATTTCTGTTTTTTTCATAAATAAACACAAGTCATATCAAAGAAATTTTACCACTAACGTGAAGTACAATATGTCACGAAAAAACAATCTCAGAATCAGCGGGATTCGTTAAAGCGTTCCATAGTTATAACCTCATAAAGTGACAGTGGTCAGAATTGTAAAAATTGGCCCTGTCATTAAGCTGCAAAATGGCTCTGTCATTAAGGGGTTAAAAACAAGGGGCAGTGGTGGGGAGGGACACAGGAAGGAAAGGGGAGGGTAGGGATTCAGAAAGTCCTGCTTAAAATATAGAGATTAACTAAGCGATTTGGGAGATCAAACTCAAATCAAGGCATGAACATTACAGAACAGGTTATATGTAAAAAAAAAGGAATAACAAAAGAAACTTATAGGGAGACAGAAATTAAGGATTACAGTTACCGGTTGTGCTTATTTGGTGATCCTCTGAGGCGTTCAACCAGGCTATCCATGCGTTTAGAGTCTTTAGGTATTTAGATCCTGAAAGTCTAATTTTCTCGTATATACCGATTTGGTTGGATTCTTTTATCCATTCTTTGCAGGTAGGGGTCTCTACATCTTTCCAGTGTCTTGCAATAGTTATTATTATTAAGGCAGTATTACAGTTTACCGGCACGTAGGACAGATAGGTCAAATGCTACCATACCTGACGCAACACCACGTAGGTCAGTACGCATGACGAAAGGAAAGTTACCTGTTAGGTACCAAGAATAGGCCTAGCAATGTAAACAGTTAACATGAGTCAAAATGTATAAATGTATATAAATATCGTGTAAATACATGTATATATGTTACCTTTAGCAATTGTTAAAAATTCTTGCCTCCCGCAAGGGAAGAGTTCGGTTTGATATTTAATGTTATGTTTTTGTTAATTTCAAAATTATTTCTTTCAGCCCGGGAGTGCTGATGTTAACTAGAGGGGGATGTGTAGCCCAGCTGTGCCTGGAGTCTCATGCCCCAGGGGGATGCACCAAAGGTAACACCTACGGAGACCTGATATGCACACAACAAACCTTCACTATTCCTAGAGCCACCAGAGGGAGCCTTTTCAGAGTATATAGGATGGTGAAGACACTGAGTTTCAGTTTAGTCACCTCAGGCAGTCTAGCTGAGAACGAGTCAGTCTAGTCAACTCAGAGTTGAGAGAGTGTGTCAGTCTACGCCTAGACAAGAGAGTTGTGAGAGAACCTGAAGACTGCAGCTTTGAGCTTAGTTCAATGTGTGGAGGCTAGTACGAGTGGAGAAAGATAGCCACTTCAGCCTGGTCAGAACTGAGTCAACTGAGGGCAGCTTCAGTGAGCAAGCGTGCCGACGCTTTGAGAGCGGTGAAGAGAAAGAAGAATCAGCTAACTTCTGCTAGTGTGCTTATGTTAAGGGTCGGAGTAGGACGAAAGGCGAGTGGAAGAGAAGAAGAGAGTAACGGAGGTTGAAACAGCATTGATAGCTTACCTCTACTCTGAATACCGGACACCGGGTCCGAGCTTGCTAGCATCTACACGACTAGTAGGAGATACCGGAGACCCTGCGGGACTTCAAGTTGCAGGGGCCCACAAGTGCTGATACGTAACCGGGGTCAGGAAGACAGAGTCTAGCAGGGCCTTGCATACAGAGACACTGTTCTATCCAAGAGAAGGCTTCACCGCAAAGTCAGCCGGGCGTATAAGTGAAGACAGAGTTAGACTTTGTTTCATACAGGTCAGAAACTCGCACTACAGGAGTAAGAAGGCCATACACCTACTCAGTGGGAATACTGGACATGCATCCTCCACCCTGCCAGCATCCCGGGACGTGCCTGCTATCCCACCAGTAAAGGTACAGAAAGAGACTTTTGTGTGTGTGTCTGCATTATTGCTCCTGCGGCTGAAAGCCCCCTTCTCCGTCCTGCATCCCAGCACCGCTATTTACCCTGAGGGACCCAGTCTTGCCTGTGTAAGACTTAACACCTTGCTGCCCAGTAACAACCCCTCAGTGGATCTACCCTGCAGCGCTGGTCACCCTGACCAGGTACCACAGGTGGCGTCACGATCAAACTGTAAATACTTTAATCCCCTGTAAATACGTCCCCATTTAAAGTGAGCGCCCAGGGCCACGGACCGAGCTGTGCTACCCGTGACATCCCCCATTGAAGAGAACGGGCTCGGTGCCGAGTACCCCACAGGCCCTTAGCTGGGCGACTCACGCTATTGCGCCCCTCTCTTTATCGTCTCAACGTCTCTCTAGCATATATAAGAAGGAGTTCCCCCTTTTTCATACGTTGAAAAGTAGCCGATGACTGGGAGGGCAGAAGTGATATCGCAGTGCAGACAGGCGAGCAGCAGCAGGGTGAGAAGGCTGAAAGTGCGCACACACTGCCCGCACTTTCAGTATCAGCTCCGACATGTGTGGCTAGTTTTTCAGGAAGCTCTGCACCACCAAGTTCAGCAGATATGCCAGGCAAGGGATGTGCGTCAAACTGGCTAGGCACAGAGCTGCAATGAGATTTTGCCAGTTATTGCACACCATCAGGCCGGGCAATAGGTTCACCTGCACCAACAACTCATCTGTCTGCTGTTTCATTCCAGTCTTCAGCTCCTGCGCTTTATGGAATTTGTCCTCCAAACAGAGGAGTTTAAGTACAGCCTGCTCTCCTTTCCCCCTGGCTCTGCTCAAGTTGGTGGTGCAGGTCTTCCTGTGACCAGATGAGGAGGCAGTGAAGGCAGAAGAGTAGGAGGAGGAGGAGATAAACCGCCAGGTGGTGGTAGGATGTCTTTCACCTCTATCCCAGGTGCCACTACATTTACCCAGTGAGCAGTAAGGGAGATGTAACATCTCGGGCTGTGCTTACTGGTTCAAGTATTTGTGGTTATGTTGTCCTTGCCACTGATAGCGTTGCGCAGTGCACACCTGATTTGGTTAGAAACATGTTTGTGCAGGGCAGGGTTGGCCCACCTGGAAAAGAAGTGGCAGCTGGGAACATACTGCGGGACAGCCACTGCCATCAGTTTTTTAAAACTTTCCGTCTCCACTAGCGGGAATGGCAGCATTTCAGAGGCCAGTAATTTGGAATAGCTGTCATTCAGGACCATGAATCGTGGGTGGCTGATGGGATATCTCCTCTTTCTATCAAACATTTGGGAGATGGAAGGCTGAATAAAAGTGGTGGTGGTGATACTGTCACATCCTTTCTTTGCAGGGAGGCAGGCATGGGCGTACCAGGATCAAAACTAGGGGGGGGAGCCATGGTCGTTCAGGATGTAAAATTTTAGAACGAAAAATGTGAATAAAATGAAACGAAAATGAACAAATGACCGCCATACACAACACAATCCCCTATACCAAGACCAATAATATCACATACAAGGAGAAATACCACCATGATCGATCCTATTATGTAAACAATTCATTGATTTTAGGCTTAAGGGTATGCCACACTAAACAACATCGCTAACGGGATCGCTAAAAAACGTCACTATTTAGCGATCCCGTTAGCGATGTTGTTGTGTGCGGCATCTGCCAGCGACGAGCTTCCTGCTGTGATCTCGCTCGTCGCTGGAATCGTTCCGGACCCTATTTTCGTCGCTGGCGCCCCGCTGGGTAAGTATATATCGCTAAGTGTGGCACCTTTTTTAGCGATTTAGCGGTACTTTTGTACCGCTAAAGTCGTTAAGGAGATCGCTAACCGTGATAGCGTCCTTAACGATATCGCTAAATGTGGCCGACACTAGCGATATAGAAACAATCCCGCTAGCGATCTCATTAGTATGCGATGCTAACGAGATCGCTAGCGGGATTGTGTAGTGTGGCAGTACCTTTACCTTTGCAGTTTTCTCTTCTGTTCAGCAGGGGGGCTTCAAGCTCATGCGTGCTTATCACACACTGACACTGAGCCACTCAACACTGCCCTTTCCAAACACAGCAATTGGATTAATATTTAGGGGAAAAAAATGAATATTAGCTAAATAGATAGATAGAAATCCAGACAAATTGGAGGCAGTACACCGTTTGTAGTGAAAAAAAAAAGCTATTTATTAAGGTCAAAAGGTGACATTTCTGTCCAAACAACAGGAACCTTTCTCAAGCCTTGAGAAAGGTTCCTGTTGTTTGGACCAAAACGTCGCCTTTTCGCCTTATTAAATAGATTTTTTTCACTACAAACGGTGTGCTGCTTCCAATTTGTCTGGATTTCTATAATTGATGTTTGGTATTTGCCTGGGGGGCTCTGCACCTGGACTCTTTCTTTGTGCTTCTCTAATTTTCTTCTTTTTAGATAGATTTAAGCGTGGAATGCAAGCAGATTCCACCCTGAAATATGCCCCATCATTGTCCCCTTCTTGTAGTAACATGCCCCATCATTGTCTCCTTTTAATAGCCCAGCCCAGCCCAGCCCCTGTATATGCATCACCTCCAGGCCAGCCCCTGTATATACATCACCACCAGGCCAGTCTCTGTATATGTCACATGCCTTGGACGGTAGGACGGTCGGACCTGTATATACATCACCAGCCCAGCACCTGTATATACATCAGCCCCAGCCCAGCACCTGTATATACATCACCACCAGGCCAGCCCCTGTATATACATCAGCCCCAGCCCCTGTATATGTCACCAGGCCCAGCCCAGCCCCTGTATATACATCAGCCCCAGCCCAGCCCCTGTATGTCAGGTATATATTATTATAGATACAGACCGTATGGGCTTATGTCAGGTATATATTACTGTAGATATAGACTGTATGGGCTCCTGTCAGCTATATATTATTGTAGATATAGACTGTACGGGCTCCTGTCAGGTATATATTACTGTAGATACAGACTGTATTGTCTCCTGTCAGGTATATACAGTATTACTGTAGATATAGACTGTACGCACTCCTGTCAGGTATATATTACTGTAGATATAGACTGTATGGGCCCCTGTCAGGTATATATTACTGTAGATATAGACTATGGGCTCCTGTCAGGTATATATTATTGTAGATATAGACTGTATGGGCTCCTGCCAGGTATATATTACTGTAGATATAGACTGTATGGGCTTTTGTCAGGTATATATTATTGTAGATATAGACTGTACGGGCTCCTATCAGGTGTATATTATTGTAGATACAGACTGTATGGGCTCCTGTCAGGTATATATTACTGTAGATATAGACTGTATGGGCTCCTGTCAGGTATATATTATTGTAGATACAGACTGTATGGGCTCCTGTCAGGTATATATTATTGTAGATATAGACTGTACGGGCTCCTGTCAGGTATATATTACTGTAGATATAGACTGTATGGGCTCCTGTCAGGTATATATTATTGTAGATACAGACTGTACGGGCTCCTGTCAGGTATATATTACTGTAGCTATAGACTGTATGGGCTCCTGTCAGGTATATATTACTGTAGATATAGAGTGTACGGGCTCCTGTCAGGTATATATTACTGTAGATACAGACTGTACGCGCTCCTGTCAGGTATATATTACTGTAGATACAGACTGTACGGGCTCCTGTCAGGTATATATTACTGTAGATATAGACTATGGGCTCCTGTCAGGTATATATTATTGTAGATATAGACTGAATGGGCTCTTGTCAGGTATATATTACGGTAGATAGACTATGGGCTCCGTGCATAACCCCCTAGGAGCACACACAGACCCCACAAGCGTGCATTAACCCCCTAGGAGCACACACAGACCCCACAAGTGTGCATTAAACCCCCTAGGAGCACACACAGACCATACAAGTGTGCATTAACCCCTTTGGGGCACAATCAGACCCCACAATCGTGAATAACCCCTAGGAGCACACACAGACCCCACAAGCGTGCGTTAAACCCCCTAGGAGCACACACAGACCCCATAAGCGTGCATTAACCCCTAGCAGCACACACAGACCCCACATGTGTGCATTAAACCCCCTAGAAGCACACACAGACCCCACAAGCATGCATTAAACCCCCTAGGAGCACACACAGACCCCACAAGCGTGCATAACCCCCTAGGAGCACACACAGACCCCACAACTGTGCATAACCCCCTATTAGCACACACAGACCCCACAACCATGCATAACCCCCTATTAGCACACACAGACCCCACAACCGTGCATAACCCCCTAGGAGCACACACAGACCCCACAACTGTGCATAACCCCCTAGGAGCACACACAGACCCCACAACCGTGCATAACCCCATAGGAGCACACACAGACACCAAAAGTGTGCATTTAACCACTCAAACCTCACTATACAGCCCCAAGTATCAGGCCCAGTCAACCAAAAATCTAAGGAGACACCAACCCATTAATGAATAGATCCTCCTCGGTGTCACTGAGGACTCTGACCTCAGATTTCCCTCCTGCATCAAACAGACGCCAGCATCAGACTGCTGAAACCAATGTCTAATGGTGGCTTCTCTTCCTGGCTTTGGCAGTGCACGCCCCCTCCTGGTATGACACGCCCCCGAAAACGACGTCACACGTGGAAGGAACCCATACAGTCTAGCATTTACCATCCCAGGACCCGATTCCCAGCCCAGAAGCACCTTTTAAAGGGCCGGCGCCGGCTGATGCTCATCTTGATATTTGCGCGCACGGCGCGCCCCTGCTCTTAGGAGGGGGCAGCTGCCCCCCCTGCCCCACGGTGGGTACGCCCATGGAGGCAGGTAACCCTGTTAATTGTGAGCAGGAAGAATAGAAGGAGACCGCAGCAAAAAAGGGAACAGGAGGAGGCTCAGATCTGTCATGCTTTTTATGGTGTGAATTCATATGCCTCGTCATAGAGATGGTGCTCAGGTTCAGAGCATTTATGCCTCACTTATGGTTCTGATGGCACAGAGTGCAAACCATCTGTCACATTTCAGCAGCACATTCTTTGAAGAAATGACAAGTCAGGGAGTTCTTTTGAGTTGTCTTTGAAGTGCTGATTTCAGCGAAGTGGTCGGCAGCTGACCTTCAGTACTGGCTAGCGGCTGCCTGCTATGACTTTGCACCCTGCTTTTGCTGTGCTACTGTGGCAGCATGGCTACTTCCTCTTCTCCTGAACTATGCATGTCAATAGAATGGCCTCCGCTCCATGTAGGGTCTAGGACTTCATCATCCTCTGCATTATTTTGAACCAGCTCCTCAATCCTTCCATCCTTGCCAGTCTGCACACAGCAAAAACTGACAACTCAGTTTCATCATCATCTGACATGTCCAGCGGTGTCCACTGATGTGTGCATTAGCCCTCCCACATACTCATTCTCCAACATAAGAAGTGATTGGGCATCAGGGAACTCAGTATTTTCCACTTGTGAGGTACCACAGCCAGCAGAGTCATGAAAAAGCAGAAGAGACTGCGGCATGACTTAGAGCTCAGATTGATTGGTTGATTTGCAAAGGGGTTAGGTGGAAGCTGAATGACCATGCTACTCAAGTGCAAAATGTGCACTTTCTGCAGTGGACCATGTGGAAGATAATGTGAAGCCACTGGAGGCACTCTCAGCCATCCAATCTACTACCTTTTCAACATCTTGTGCCTAGAAATGACAACTAGGCAGCTGATGCCAATTATTTATTTCCCAGACTACTAAAAAGCACACACTAGTCAAAAAAAAATATTTGGGGGGCCTAGAAATGGCAACGAGACGGTTGATACAAATTATTTTTTCACAGACTACTAAAAATACACGCACTAGTGCATAAAAAATATTTTTGGGGTCTAGAAATTGCAACAAGAATGTTGATGACAATTATTTATTTTGCAGACTACTAAAAAACACACACTAGTACAGAAAAATATTTTTTTGTGCTTAGAAATGTCAAGTAGACAGCTGATGCCAATTATTCAATTCCCAGACTATTATATAGCACACACTAGCCCTCCAAATTTTGGGGGGGCCTAAAAATGGCAATTACACAGCTGATGCCTATTATGTATATCCCAGACTACTAAAAAGCACCCACTAGATCAGAAAAGTATTTTTGGGGGTCTAGAAATGACAATGAGACTGTTGACACCAGAAAAATTATTTTTAGAGAATAAAGAATGGCAAGGAGACAGTTGATGGTAATTATTTATTTCTCACAGTACTAGAAAACACACAGTAGCTTAAAAGACAATTCTCAAAGAGGCGGGGGGTGGGATGTGTGCAGAGTACGCACAAAGGCTTAATGGACAGTACACAATAACTTAAAGGGCAGTACTCCCACAAAAGAAGGTGCAGAGTACACACGGCAGCTTTTAAGGCTAAGTTCACATTAGCGTTCTGCATGCGTCCTGCGTATCTATCTTTAACATTGGGTACGCAGGACATGCGGATGCGTTGTTTTGACGTGCCTGCCGACCACACGGGAACGCAGCAAGTTGCGTTTTGCTCGGACGGCGGGCATGTCAAAACGATGCAACCGCATACATCCGCTTGTCCTGGGTACCCAATGTTAAAGATAGGTACGCAGGACGCATGCAGAAGTATGCAGAAGTAGGCGGTGCTTAATGGAGGTAGTACGCAGCCCTCTGCAAAGCCCCCGAAAGCTAATGTGAAACCAGCCTTACACAGTAGTAGCACAGTTCTACCACAGATATGGGTGCACCCAGCGTTTTTTTTTCCAGAGTGCACAGTCACAATCTGTCCCTCACTCCAGTTGCATCCTATCCCTACACTAATGAGAGCATAATGGCGGTGGCACTCATGATCCGGCCTTTACACAGGCTGGTTTACATGCTGCACCGGAAGTGCCCATAGTCTCAAAGCATGTTTATTGGCTGCACTGTAGCTTTTCAACAAGCTGTAAAATGTCCATGTTCAGAGTTCGATAACGGATACTTGGTGTCCGGTATGGACACCGAACTTTCCAGTTCAGGTTCCCTCATCCCTACTCATGATCACTGCAGTTTTTATTTAGTGTAAACTGAGCTGAGGTGCATGTTTTAAATCCGCAACATGTCAATATCTCTTGTAGATATGCTAAGTTTTATTTTCAGATTTTCCCCATAGATTTACGTTAGTTGTGGAAAATCCACAGGTAAAAATATATATATATGCATTTTTAGTGTGTTTCTACAGTGGAAACACACTAAAAATGAATCTAATCTGCACAAGAATTTATCAATAAAGTTGTTTTTCAAGCTAAAAACAAGTAAGTGTCTTAAACAATGCAGTTTTATTTAAAACACGACACACCAAAAAGATACAAAAACAGCAGCATCAAAAACACGATAAAAATGCGTGTAAAGAAACGTTATTAAAAAAATCAATGAAAAAATGCAGTACTACTTATAGAAATGGTGTAGAAAATCTGCAACATCAAAAACTCTTAAAAATATATGTATAATGTAATGAACGGGGTATTCTATATATAAACTCATGCACTTAACCCCTTACTGCCATCTGACGTACTATCCCGTCCATGGTACCTGGGCCCGTATGACCGGGGACGGGATAGTACGTCCAGCCCTTTAATGCATTAAAATTCCGACGCCATCTTACCTCAGGAGAGATGGCGCCGGCATCCCGGGGTCTGTCACCGCCCACCCTCACTCCCGATCGCTGTGATTGGCTGTTCAATTCTGAACAGCCAATCGCAGCCTTTCTCACTGTTTCAGCCAATCCAATGGGCTGAAACAGTGAGATCCCAGGCTAGAATCGAGTACCGATGTACTCGATCCTAGGCCTGGGCATAGAAATGAGCAGACCCCCCCTGGATTGGCGCGATCGCCGATCACATCGATCGCTCCAATCGCAGGGCACAGCCGAGGTGTATCCGCGCTGTGCCCTGCCTGTACCTGCCTGGATTGGTGCAGTAATAGCACCGATCCTAAGCCGGAGCCTAGGACAGGCCCAGTAGGGCCTGCAGCTGCTGCTTGGCGCGATCGATGTCATCGACGATCGCGCCAAGCACAGGGCACAGCAGCGGTGTGACCGCTCTGTGCCCTGCTTGCTGACCTGCCGGTGACCTGCCTAGGAATCGGAGTAGTGAGCTCCGATTACTAGGCCGGTGCCTAGCAACCGGCAAAACAAGGGTCTCCTCTGATTGGTGGGATCGATGTGATCATCGATCCCACCAATGACAGGTCACAGCAGCGATGTGACCGCTCTGTGACCTGTCTGCAAACTGTCTGTGATCTGTGTGACCGCACTGCAGGGGTCCTCACACTTGCTGAGGATTCCTGCAGTGCGGTCACACGCCAGATCTCCTCCTGTGCTGGGCCTTGTGGTGCCACAGTAGCCTGTGACACCACAACTCCTGCTGAAAAAAGAAGAGAGAAGAAAGAAGAGAGAAGAAAAGAAGAGAGAAGAAAGAAGAGAGAAGAAAGAAGAGAGACTACAAACGTGAGTTTTTGAGCCCCTATCCCTGCCCGATCCACCCCAATCCCCCATTCCCCCCTCCCTCCTTCCCTTTCCCCCTCTTTTTACCCCCCCTTTGCGTACATTTAGCAGCCGCCGAGCGTTGATTGGTGACGCAGTTCACCGATCAACACTCGTGCTCGTTTTTCTTTTGCACCCCCTCCGTGCGAACTTCCAGCAGCCGCGGAACTTTGATAAGTGACACCCGTCACTTATCAGAGCTTGTTCCTGCCATTTTTTTTTTTTCACTCCCCTTTCCGCCACTCCTGTGCGCACATCCAGCAGCCGCGGAACTTTGATAAGTGACACCAGTCACTTATCAGAGCTCGTTCCTGCAGTTTTTTTTTTCACCCCACTTTCCGCCACTCCGTGCGCACATCTAGCAGCCGCGGAACTTTGATAAGTGACACCGGTCACTTATCAGAGCTCGTTCCTGCCGTTTTTGTTTTTTTTTCACTCCCCTTTCCGCCACTCCTGTGCGCACATCTAGTAGCCGCGGAACTTTGATAAGTGACACCGGTCACTTATCAGAGCTCGCTCCTGCCGTCTTTTTTTTTCACTCCCCTTTCCCCAACTCCTGTGCGCACATCCAGCAGCCGCGGAACTTTGATAAGTGAACCAGTCACTTATCAGAGCTCGTTCCTGCAGTTTTTTTTTTTTCACTCCCCTTTCCTCCACTCCTGTGCGCACATCCAGCAGCCGCGGAACTTTGATAAGTGACACCAGTCACTTATCAGAGCTCGTTCCTGCAGTTTTTTTTTTTTTCACCCCACTTTCCGCCACTCCCGTGCGCACATCTAGCAGCCGCGGAACTTTGATAAGTGACACCGGTCACTTATCAGAGCTCGTTCCTGCCGTTTTTGTTTTTTTTCACTCCCCTTTCCGCCACTCCTGTGCGCACATCTAGCAGCCGCGGAACTTTGATAAGTGACACCGGTCACTTATCAGAGCTCGCTCCTGCCGTCTTTTTTTTTTCACTCCCCTTTCCGCCACTCCTGTGCGCACATCCAGCAGCCGCGGAACTTTGATAAGTGACACCAGTCACTTATCAGAGCTCGTTCCTGCAGTTTTTTTTTTTTTCACTTCCCTTTCCGCCACTCCTGTGCGCACATCCAGCAGCCGCGGAACTTTGATAAGTGACACCAGTCACTTATCAGAGCTCGTTCCTGCAGTTTTTTTTTTTCACCCCACTTTCCGCCACTCCCGTGCGCACATCTAGCAGCCGCGGAACTTTGATAAGTGACACCGGTCACTTATCAGAGCTCGTTCCTGCCATTTTTTTTTTTCACTTCCCTTTCCGCCACTCCTGTGCGCACATCCGGCAGCCGCGGAACTTTGATAAGTGACACCGGTCACTTATCAGAGCTCGTGCCTGCTGGTTTAGACTTTTTTTCACAGGCATTTTTTTCCCTATTCTCTTTCTTTTCTTTTAGCTTTTTCCTTTCAGCATAGTTTGCACCAACCACTATCCCCCCCCCCACACACACACAGTTATAAATAAAGTTCACACAAAGCACCACATTCACAAAAAAAATGTCCCGCTCGTCACGTTCTTCCCAACAGCGCTATTCAGTGGAGAAGGCATACTCTTTCCTTGCCTCCGACACTGATAGCGAGGGAGAGGATCCCACATTTCTTTACTTTTCAGATTCTTCATCCTCTTCTTCTTCTTCCTCCTCTTCCTCATCTTCCTCCTCGGGTCCTGCGGAACCGCCACGCAGACGCCCCAGGACAGAAGATGAGGCAGCGCCCACCCCTGAAAATGAACCAGCGCACCCCTCTTCGGACCCCATATGGACCCCGCCCCCCGAAAATTACGAGCCACTGATTCCTGTTTTTGTGGCAGAATCAGGAATCAAGTTTGACACCACGGGCCTCAGAGAAATAGACTTTTTCAAAGTCTTTTTCTCTGAGGATTTTATTAACCTCGTGGTGGAGCAAACTAATTTGTACGCTCGGCAATTTTTGGCGCAAAACCCCGTGTCATCATTTTCCAACTGGTCTCCTGTAGACGCAGGTGAAATGATGCAGTTTTGGGGCCTGGTCCTCCATATGGGGATCCTGAAGAAGCCAGAACTTTGGCAATATTGAAGTGTTGATATTTTATACAACACTCCACTGTTCCGAATGGTCATGGCCCGGACGCGTTTTGAGGCCATCCACAAATTCCTGCATTATAATGATAATGCACAGTGTCCCCCACAAAATGACCCCAACTTTGACCGTCTGTTCAAAGTTCGGCCGGTCATCGAACACTTCAGCAAAAAGTTTTCTGAAGTGTACGTGCCCCAAAGGGACATCTGCGTGGATGAGTCCTTGGTTCATTTTAAGTGATGGCTCCGATTCCGCCAGTACCTGCCCAGCAAGAGGGCAAGGTACGGAATTAAACTCTACAAGCTGTGTGAGAGTACCTCAGGGTACACGCACAGCTTTAGAGTTTACGAAGGAAAGGACACCAGGATTGAACCCCCTGAGTGTCCCCCCGTCCTGGGAGTGAGTGGGAAAATTGTGTGGGATTTGGTGCACCCACTGCTGGATAAAGGTTATCACCTTTACACCGATAACTTTTATTCCAGCGTCCCACTCTACAAATCCCTCTCTGCGCGAGGTACCGCAGCTTGCGGTACCGTCCGCAAAAATCAGAGAGGCCTCCCGAAGACGCTACTTGGTCAGATGCTCAGAAAGGGTGAGAGCAGAGCCCAATGTAGCGACCACCTGTTGGTGGTCAAGTACAAGGACAAGAGGGATGTCCTTCTCTTGACCACCATACATGGTGATGGCAGCGCCCTCAGCACTGTACGGGGTACCTCTACACAGGTCCGCAAACCGGACTGTGTACTGGGGTACAATAAATACATGGGGGGTGTTGATCTCTCTGATCAACTCCTCCAACCGTACAGTGCTTTGAGAAAGGCCAAGGTGTGGTACAAAAAGCTGTCCGTGCACATCGTCCAAATGGCAATGCTCAACGCTTTCCTGCTGTCACGATGTGCACGCAACAGCGATACGACGTACCTTCAGTTTCAGGAGGTAGTGGTTAAGGCCCTGATGTTTGGCGATCAGGAAAGAGCGGGCCCCAGTACTTCCGGAGCTGAAGGTGCTCGTATCATACCAGGTCAGCATTTCCCGGGGGTGGTCCCGCCAACTGGAAGAAAAGGTAAGCCACAAAAAAGGTGCCGAGTGTGCTACAAAAGGGGAATACGCAAGGACACCACTTACCAATGCGACACCTGCCCCGAAAAACCTGGCCTGTGTATGAACGATTGTTTCAAATTGTACCACACCTCAATGCACTACTAATTTACTTTACAGGAAAGATTAGTTCCAGAAGGGGGCACAATTAGAAAAGTTCCTTGGGAGTCTACTTTCCAAAATTATGTCACTTGTGTTTTTTTTTTACTGTTTAGGCACATCAGGAGCTCTGCAAACGGAACATGACGCCCGTAGACCATTCCATCAGTCTGCATTCCAAAACGTCACGACTTCCCTTCTGAGCCCCGACTTGTGTCCAAACAGTTTTTTCCCACATATGGGGCACCAGTGTACTCAGGACAAATTGGACAACAACTTTTGGTGTCCAATTTCTCCTCTTACCCTTGGGAAAATAAAAAATTGGGGACTAAAACATCATTTTTGTGAGGATAAAAGTAGGATTTTTTATTTTTACACCTGGGCATTATAAACTTTAGTTGAAACACTTGGGGGTTCAAAATGCTCACCATACACCTAGATAAGTTCCTTAGAGGGTCTAGTTTCCAAAATGGGGTCACTTGTGGGGGTTTCCACTGTTTAGGCACATGAGGGGCTCTGCTAACGGAACATGAAGCCCGCAGACCATTCCATCAAAGTCTGCATTCCAAAACGTCACTGCTTCCCTCCTGCGCCCTGCCATGCGCCCAAACAATGGTTCCCCCCCAACATATGGGGTATCAGCGTACTCAGGACAATTGGACAACAACTTTTGTGGTCCAATTTCTCCTGTTACCCTTGGGAAAATAAAAAATTGGGGACTAAAACATCATATTTGTGGAAATTTTTTTTTTTTTTTTATTCACGCCAGGGCATTATAAACTTTAGTGAAACACTTGGGGGTTCAAATGCTCACCACACACCTAGATAAGTTCCTTAGGGGGTCTAGTTTCTAAAATGGGGTCACTTGTGGGGTTTCCACTGTTTAGGCACATGAGGGGCTCTGCTAACGGAACATGACGCCTGCAGACCATTCCATCAAAGTCTGCATTTCCAAAACGTCACTGCTTCCCTTCTGCGCCCTGCCATGCGCCCAAACAGTGGTTCCCCCCAACATATGGGGTATTAGCGTACTCAGGACAAATTGGACAACAACTTTGTGGTCCAATTTCTCCTGTTACCCTTGGGAAAATAAAAAATTGGGGACTAAAACATCATTTTCGTGGAAAAAAAAATATATATTTTTTTCAAACCAGGGCATTATAAACTTTAGTTAAACACTTGGGGGTTCAAAGTGCTCACCACACACCTAGATAAGTTCCTTAGGGGGTCTAGTTTCCAAAATGGGGTCACATGAGGCTGGTTTCCACTGTTTAGGCACATCAGGGCTCCACAAACGCGACATGGCATCCGTTCTCAATTCCAGCCAATTTTGGTTTGGAATAGTCAAACGGCACTCCTTCCCTTTGAGCCCTGCCGTGCGCCCAAACACTGGTTCCCCCCCCACATATGGGGTATCAGCGTACTCAGGACAAGTTGGACAACAACTTTTGTGGTCCAATTTCTCCTCTTACCCTTGGGAAAATAACAAATTGGGACTAAAACATCATGCTTGTGGAAAAATAAGATTTTTTTTCTTCACCGCTCTACATTATAAACTTGCGTGAAGCACTTGGGGGTTCAAAGTGCTCACCACACATCTAGATAAGTTCCTTCGGGGGTCTAGTTTCCAAAATGGGGTCACATGTGTGGGTTTCCACTGTTTAGGCACATCAGTGGCTCTCCAAACGCAACATGGCGTCCTTTCTCAATTCCAGCCAATTTTGGTTTGGAAAAGTCAAATGGCGCTCCTTCCATTTCGAGCCCTGCCGTGCGCCCAAACAGTGGTTCCCCTCCACATATGGGGTATCAGCGTACTCAGGACAAGTTGGACAACAACTTTTGTGGTCCAATTTCTCTTCTTACCCTTGGGAAAATAACAAATTGGGGACTAAAACATCATGCTTTTGGAAAAAATATGATTTTTTTTCTTCACTGCTCTACATTATAAACTTGCGTGAAGCACTTGGGGGTTCAAAGTGCTCACCACACATCTAGATAAGTTCATTAGGGGGTCTAGTTTCCAAAATGGGGTCACATGTGGGGGGTTTCCACTGTTTAGGCACATCAGGGAATCTCCAAACGCGACATGGCGTCCAATCTCAATTCCCACCAATTTTAGTTTGGAAAAGTCAAACGGCGCTCCTTCCATTCCAAGCCCTGCCGTGCACCCAAACAGTGGTTTTCTCTCACATATGGGGTATCGTCGTACTCAGGAGAAATGGAAACAACAACTTTATCAGTCCATTTTCTCCTTTTTCCCTTGTGAAAATAAAAAAAAATGTTTGTAATAGATCATTTTTGTGACTAAAAAGTAAAATGTTAATTTTTTCCTTTCACATTTCATCAGCTCCTGTGAAGCACCTGAAGGGTTAATAATCTTCTTGATTGTGGTTTTGAGTACCTTGAGGGGTGCAGTTTTTAAAATGGTGTCACTTTTTGGCATTTTCTACCATATAGATCCCTCAAAGTGACTTCAAATGTGAGGTGGTCCCTAAAAAAAATGGCTTTGTAAATTTTGTTGTAAAAATGAGAAATCGCTGGTCAAATTTTAACCCTTATAACTTCCTAACAAATAAAAATTTTGTTTCCAAAATTGTGCTGATGTAAAGCAGACATGTTAGAAATGTTATTTCTTAACTATTTTGTGTGACATATTTCTCTGTTTTAAGGGAATAAAAATTCAAAGTTTGAAAATTGCAAAATTTTCAAAATTTTCGCCATATTTGCGTTTTTTTCAAAAATAAACGCAAGGTATATGGAAGAAATGTTACCACTAACGTGAAGTACAATATGTCACGAGAAAACAATCTCAGAATCGCGAATATCCGTTGAAGCGTTCCAGAGTTATAACCTCATAAAGAGACAGTGGTCAGAATTGTAAAAATTGGCCCGGTCATTAACGTGCAAACCACCCTTGGGGGTGAAGGGGTTAAACCTCAAAGGCAATAAAATATAACTTTTATTAATACTTTAAAACGGGACGTACGACAAAAACACCACACATTTAAAAAGTGCACACTGAATTCACCCTGAAACAATGATGCAGAGGTTGGCACCCTAAGATAGCCCACACGAGAGTGGCGCCCCGGTCACGTCGGCTGACCCTAGGCTCCTGTTGTGCCCTTACACTGGGTGCACCCCAAATAACCACACACAACAAATGAAGATAGTCCCTTCAAAAAGGTAAGAAGCCGGCAGTGTACTCCTGTGTGTTCAGGTCAGGGAACAAGGCTGAAACTCCATGCCTGATATAATATAATGAATTCTGAATCCAATATATGTATTATGGGTACAACCCCTCATAACACTCCATGCTGGTCCCTGCTTTCCAGCAGTGTAGGGCACCCTGGATGGAATACAAATGGCATCTATATAATTGTATGGTTTAATCCTCCTAGATGATCAGTGTGAATATAGTCAATGACCCCTACCATCACTACTACTAAATATCAAGACTGAAACAAATCCATATAGGATGATATATGTTATAAGGTGATTTGATAGTACACCTTATCGTTTTACATGCAGACAGTATAACTCAAATTGTCACCATATCACACTAAGGAATAGTACCATATCCCCATCCTGATAATCTATTAAGGGTGCCCACAATGGAAATTACATGACCATGCAATATCACTCTATCTGACCTCCTGATGAGCTGTTGGGCAAAACGCGTAGAGGTGTCATGAAGCATATCTAGATGAGTACCCCTCTTTGTATATCATGTAATTTCCATTGTGGGCACCCTTAATAGATTATCAGGTGGACCGCTGGGAGGACCTCGATTTTTTTAAATGTAAAACGTGTATCCCCAGCTACTGTAGTGCATGTGTTTAATTGATAATGTGGATCTACTGGTACTGTTTTTTTTGGCTGTGATGGGGTTGGTCCCCCTGGGACTGTATGAAATTGCATGTTTTTCAATCATAATGTCGATCTACTGTATTTTTTTTTAAATATCTTTTTGGCTGTGATGGGGTTGCTCCTCCTGCGACTATGAAATGTGCATGTTTTTCAATCATATTGTTGATCTACTGTATTTTTTTTAAAAAAATTTTTTTGGCTGTGACGGGGTTGGTCCCCCTGGTACTGTATGAAATGTGCATGTTTTTCAATAATAATGTTGATATACTGTATTTTTTAAAAAATTTTTTTTGGCTGTGATGGGGTTGTTGCTCCTGCTACTATATGAAATGTGCATGTTTTTCTAATAATAATGTTGATCTACTGTATTTTTTTTTTTTTTTTTTGCTGTGGTGGGGTTGTTGCTCCTGCTACTATATGAAATGTGCATGTTTTTCAATAATAATGTTGATCTACTGTATTTTTTAAAAAATTTTTTTTGGCTGTGATGGGGTTGGTCCTCCTGCTACTATATGAAATGTGCATGTTTTTCAATAATAATGTTGATCTACTGTATTTTTTTAAAATTTTTTTTGCTGTGATGGGTTGTTGCTCCTGCTACTATATGAAATGTGCATGTTTTTCAATCCTAATGTTGATCTACTGTATTTTTTTTAATTTTTTTTTGGCTGTGATGGGGTTGGTCCTCCTGCTACTATATGAAATGTGCATGTTTTTCAATCCTAATGTTGATCTACTGTATTTTTTTTTATTTTTTTTTGCTGTGATGGGGTTAGTCCTCCTGCTACTATTTGAAATGTGCATGTTTTCCAATGATAATGTTGATCTTTTTTTTTTGTTTTATTTTTTTATTTGTGTGTGATGGGGTTGGTCCCCCTGGTACTGTATGAAATGTCCATATTTTTCAATCCTAATGTTGATCTACTGTATTTTTTTTTATTCTTTTTTGCTGTGATGGGGTTGGTCCTCCTGCTACTATATGAAATGTGCATGTTTTTCAATAATAATGTTGATCTAATGTTTTTTTTTTGTTTTTTTTTTAGTGTGTGATGAGGTTGTTCCCCCTGGGACTGTATGAAATGTGCATGTTTTTCAATCCTAATGTTGATCTACTTTTTTTTTTGCTGTGATGGGGTTGGTCACCCTGGTACTGTATGAAATGTGCATGTTTTTCAATAATAATGTTGATCTAGTGTTTTTTTTTTATTTTTTTAGTGTGTGATGGGGTTGTTCCCCTGGGACTGTCTGAAATGTGCATGTTTTTCAATAATAATGTTGATCTACTGTATTTTTTTAAATTTTTTTTGCTGTGATGGGGTTGTTGCTCCTGCTACTATATGAAATGTGCATGTTTTTCAATCCTAATGTTGATCTACTGTATTTTTTTTAATTTTTTTTTGGCTGTGATGGGGTTGGTCCTCCTGCTACTATATGAAATGTGCATGTTTTTCAATCCTAATGTTGATCTACTGTATTTTTTTTTATTTTTTTTTGCTGTGATGGGGTTAGTCCTCCTGCTACTATTTGAAATGTGCATGTTTTCCAATGATAATGTTGATCTTTTTTTTTTGTTTTATTTTTTATTTGTGTGTGATGGGGTTGGTCCCCCTGGTACTGTATGAAATGTCCATATTTTTCAATCCTAATGTTGATCTACTGTATTTTTTTTTATTCTTTTTTGCTGTGATGGGGTTGGTCCTCCTGCTACTATATGAAATGTGCATGTTTTTCAATAATAATGTTGATCTAGTGTTTTTTTTTTGTTTTTTTTTTAGTGTGTGATGAGGTTGTTCCCCCTGGGACTGTATGAAATGTGCATGTTTTTCAATCCTAATGTTGATCTACTTTTTTTTTTTGCTGTGATGGGGTTGGTCACCCTGGTACTGTATGAAATGTGCATGTTTTTCAATAATAATGTTGATCTAGTGTTTTTTTTTTATTTTTTTTAGTGTGTGATGGGGTTGTTCCCCCTGGGACTGTCTGAAATGTGCATGTTTTTCAATAATAATGTTGATCTACTGTATTTTTTTAAAAAATTTTTTGCTGTGATGGGGTTGTTGCTCCTGCTACTATATGAAATGTGCATGTTTTTCAATCCTAATGTTGATCTACTGTATTTTTTTTAATTTTTTTTTGGCTGTGATGGGGTTGGTCCTCCTGCTACTATATGAAATGTGCATGTTTTTCAATCCTAATGTTGATCTACTGTATTTTTTTTTATTTTTTTTGCTGTGATGGGGTTAGTCCTCCTGCTACTATTTGAAATGTGCATGTTTTCCAATGATAATGTTGATCTTTTTTTTTTGTTTTATTTTTTTATTTGTGTGTGATGGGGTTGGTCCCCCTGGTACTGTATGAAATGTCCATATTTTTCAATCCTAATGTTGATCTACTGTATTTTTTTTTATTCTTTTTTGCTGTGATGGGGTTGGTCCTCCTGCTACTATATGAAATGTGCATGTTTTTCAATAATAATGTTGATCTAGTGTTTTTTTTTTGTTTTTTTTTTAGTGTGTGATGAGGTTGTTCCCCCTGGGACTGTATGAAATGTGCATGTTTTTCAATCCTAATGTTGATCTACTTTTTTTTTTTTGCTGTGATGGGGTTGGTCACCCTGGTACTGTATGAAATGTGCATGTTTTTCAATCATAATGTTGATCTACTGTATTTTTTTTTTTTACATTTTTTTGGCTGTGATGGGGTTGGTCCTCCTGCGACTATATGAATTGTGCATGTTTTCCAATGATAATGTTGATCTTTTTTTTATTTTTCTATTTTTTTGTGTGTGATGGGGTTGGTCCCCCTGGTACTGTATGAAATGTGCATGTTTCCACTAGGTTGAACTGTATCCCCTGGTAATGTGTGCATGTTTTGCAAGTGATGTTGTACGTCACCATGGTTTCCAAGTGATGAAGTTGTTCCCCCTGGTACTGTATCAAGTGTGCATTTTTCCAGTGATAGGGTGGGTACCCCTGGTACTGTTTATGGGTCCAATTAATGACAGGATGTTGTGTTCCGTACACCATAAAGCTCACTCCTGTCCATGTTTGAATGTTATTTTTGAAAACAAGGACAATGAATACATATATTCACAGTCCCTTTTTGTCTGTTTATTCCACAGCAGAAGATTTGAAAGGGAGGAGGCGGCAGCAGCTGAAGCAGCAGCAGCACGGGGACTGGACATCCTCGAAGCTAGGAGGACAGCCAGCAGAAAGTAAATATGACATCCCCCATTTCCATAAAAATTACATGCTTGTTTTCTCTTTCAGCCAGGGACAAGGAATAAACATATATTCACTGTCCCTTTTTGTGTCCTTACTCAACAGCAGAAGATGTCAATGAGAGGCGGCGGCGGCTGCAGCAACAGCTGAAGAAAGGGAGAGGACATCCAAGCTTGGAGGATAGCCAGCAGAAAGTAACTATGACATCCCGCATTTTGCTCAAAATTACATGTTTGTTTTTCTTTCAGCCAGGGACAAGGAATAGTATATTCACAGTCCCTTTTTACTCAACAGCAGAAGACGGCAAAGACAGGCGGCGGTGGAGGAGGCAGCAGCAAGCAGAGAGGGGGAGAGACGGGCAGAGAGGACAGCCAGCAGAAAGTAAATATTACATCCCCCATTTCCCTAAAAATTACATGTTTGTTTTTCTCTTTCAGCCAGGACAAGGAATATACAAATATATTCACTGGCCCTTTTTGTGTCTTTCTTCCACAGCAGAGACCGTCAAACAGCTGCTGCAGCTGCCGCAATGGCGGCATTAGCAGAGGAAGCGGCAGCAGCAGCAGCATCTCCTCCCTCCCAGCCACTTGAGCCAGCTGATACATCTTCTTCTGGGAGCCCTCTTACCCATCGTCAGCAATTGGCGATAAAAATATCTAATTTGTTTTTCTCTCCACAATCCATCTGTGGGATATATGTATTGATTTTTTTTTTTTAATAACAGGAATCACAAGATGACGAGGAGCTCCCAGAGGAAGAAGGACGGGGTGGGGAGACACCCGGAGTGGGCTCACAATTCGTAAGTATCCTGCATCAATCGCATAAACACAACATCACACTACACACAACACATAGAAAACCATTTAGTACATACTTGACACAGCAGCCAACACATGCCAATATCCTAAATTTTTTGTCTTTTTAGTCTCTCGGATCTGGGAGCCAACAAAGGGGTCCTGCCAGCGCCTCCCAGAGTCGTCGTCGTGAGACTGTCGGCGGTTCCCAACGTGTAAGTTTTTTTCTTTTTGGATTCCAATGTGATATATATTTTTTTCCCAAAATTTTTTTATTGGTTGGGGTGCATTTTTAAAATGTTATTTTTAGGTTTGATTATTATTTTTTTTACTATTTACCATTTTTGGTACGATTTCATATAAATTTTTTAATTTTTTTTAAAAAACGTGATATCTATATATTTTTTTCTTAATTTCTTCTAGTTTAACATGTATACTTTTTTCATTTTCAGATGCTAATGTGTATGGTAATGTTTTTTTTTTTCTATTTTAATTTCACAGGCTTCACAGCGTGCTCCCGACTCGGACAGTGAGGAGGGGCTCGACGTTGAGCTGATGATCGATCTGGTCCGAGAAAGGGAGCCGCTGTGGAAAATGGGGACCGCCGGCATTCGGATCAAGTTGTGACCCGACGGCTCTGGGAGGAAGTGGCATTGGCAATGGTGGACCGCTGGGAGGACCTCGATGTTAGGTTCCAGACTAAACACCGTAAATAGAGTTCCGGTTGCTGACTGTAAGCTGTGTTTCCCAAACTTGAGTCCTCATGTCCCCCACGGTTCATGTTTTCAGGATTTCCTTTTGTGCAGCACTACGGAAATACTGAAAACATGACCTCTGGGGGACACAAGGAATAAAGTTTGGGAAACACTGATGTTGTATAGTAACCAATGTGTGCTTTCTCGTTTCAGGGGAGAGAATTGTGAAGCGGTGGCGGTCTGTGAGGGATCGCTTTAAGAAGGAGTTCAATAAGGAGATGCGGGCCCCGAGTGGTTCTTCAGGACGCCAGAGCAAGTATAAGTACACACGAGCCCTGGCGTTCCTGCATGAAACAATGGTCACCAGAAGGTAAATATTACCATAAAATGTTAACATCTATCCAATGTTTTTTTGCAGCCAGGGCCATTCCACATCTGTATATTCATTGTATGTTTTTTCTTTCTTCCACAGCACGGTGACCAGCACTCGGGCGCCCGCAGAGTTGGCGCCTTCTAGAGCGATCCCTCAGGAGACCGACACCGAGGGACACTTCGACCGCCCCGGTACATCTGCACCTTCCCACACATTCGATCCCGCAGTCCCCTCCACCAGCGCTGAAGCATCGTGGCCGCCTGCATTACATGAATCTGCTGGTCAGGAGATAGCATTCCCTTTACCCCACCCTTCTGACCCTGCCACCTCTATTACAGCTGCGGGTACTGGGCGCAGCGTCAGAGGGGTCAGGAAAGGAACTATGCGCCCAAGTTCTTGCATATGAATGCATCTTTCCAGAACTGTCTTAAAGTATTATCTGAACAACTTGCCGAAGGCATTCATCAGATAGCCTCCGTAGTTGGTGAGGTAAAGACACTTCTGCAAACCATGCATTCAGAAGCAAGAGCATCACCAAACCACAACTTTTTTAGGTCTGTTGCGGAGCGCATAGATCCACTATCTCTTGACCAGCAGATGTATGTAATGCATACGTACCACGCTGCTGTAGTGCAGGTTCTCTCCCATCCTCCTCCATCCACCCGAGTCGTTCCTCCACCTCCCCCCCTACAGCCGCCATACATCTTCACCCCCTCCAGCCGCCGCCTCACCCCCTCCTATAATACCACACCTCCGCTCCATCATCCCCAATTACACCACCTCCCTACCACCGCCACCTCCAACTGCATCACCTCCCCATACCAGCAACCTATCCACTACCCCACCTACCCGTACCACACATCCACTCTACAGATCTCCTTCCCCTTCCATCCCTACCATGTCACCTGCTCCTCCTGCCCAACCCTCCACTCCACCACCACCCACCTGTTCTGCGTGTCACTCCCATCATTACTCTTTCCCACACCCTTCATCTCTTCCTGTTCCTTCACCACCACCATCCCGTCACTGTCCTCCCACTCCCACGTCGAAGTGTTCAGCAGCCCTCCAGCAGTATTTCCACCCCACACTACACAGACCCTGCTAATCATGTGTTAATAATTTTTTAAAGTAAATAAAAAAAAAAAAAAATAAAAAAAATAAAGTGGAATAAAAAAAAAAAGTTTATTTCAATTTGAAACATTTGGCCAAAAGGCCTAATTTTATAAAAATTATATTAAAAAATAATTTTTAAAATAAATTGTTCATTGGTTTAACATTGTTGTCTGTCTTTATTTATAGGATGTTAAGTTTTAAATTTTGTATACAGGTTAAGCTATTTGGTTGCACAAACACCATTATTAAAAAAACACCTAACTTTGGCTAAAAGGTTCATAAATGTAACCTTTTTGCCAAAGTTGTGTCCCGGGTTGTGTAGTATGCAAAGTATATTATCTTTTTCCCAAAATTGTGTACTTTTAGGTTATCCCCTACAAGAGGGTTGCCCAACTCCAGTCCTCAAGGCCCACCAACAGATCAGGTTTTCAGGATTTCCTTTGTATTGCACAGGTGAGGCAATTATCACCTGAGCAATACAAAGGAAATCCTGAAAACATGACCTGTTGGTGTGCCTTGAGGACTGGAGATGGGGAACCCTGCCCTACAATGTACACTTTTTTGGACAAAAGGTGAAATATTTTTGTTAAAAAAAACAGCCAGGGACACAACTATGGCAAAAAGGTTACAGACAGTAGAAAACACACAAGAAGGTAGACAAGTTAACTTTTAAAGGTTTATTGTGGGTACAGAAATTTTTAAAACAACAAATAAATTTATCACACTCTGTCATCCTGCCAGTTAACTTTACCTTCTAGTGACACAAAGTATTGAGCAAAGTGGTCCCTCATTCTTGAAACCGCGACTGTACTGCGAGTGGTAATGTTGCTGTAGTCGTGCAAAGTTGTTTCTTGATTGTGGTCCTCCATAGAAATCGGTTCCTTGGGTAGGACAACATTATGTAGGACCACGCACGCTTTAACAACATCATCCACAGTCTCGGTCTTCAAGTTTATTGCAGTCAAAAGGACACGCCATTTAGCTGTCATAATCCCAAACGCACACACTCCACCATCAGTCTGGCTCTTGTGAGGCGGTAGTTGAAAATTCTCTTGGTATGTGTTAATCCTCTGCTGGCATACGGCTTCAAGAGGTGTTCCGACAGCTGGAATGCCTCATCACCTACACAAACGAATGGCATCGGTGGGCCAGAGGTTTGAGGCAGTGGCCTAGGGGGTGAAACTGAAAATTGTTTCCGTACAGTTTATGGCCCAGAGCAGAAAGTTTAAAAACTTGAGAGTCATTGGACCGTCCATAAGACCCAATGTCCACCTCAATAAACTTGTACTCCGCATCTGCAATAGCCATCAGGACAACCGAAAAATATTTTTTGTAGTTGTAGAATTATGATCAGGTTCCTGAAGGCTTTTAATGTGGATATGTTTGCCATCAACAGCGCCCAGGCAATTGGGGAACTGGCAGATACATAGAAACTGGTACGCTATTTGAAGCCACCGGTCTGTAGTTGGCTCTGGAAGAAATTCTCCAATCAAACAGTCCCACAGAGCACGACAAGTGTACTTTATTATCCCAGATAGCGTTGATATTCCCAGGCGGTATTGGAAATGGAGCGATGACAGAGTTTCGCCAGTTGCCAGAAATCTGAAAACAAAATAGAAAATACAAATTATTTCAGAAACACAGCATTACATACCAGAACTCAGGTATAACTATTGGAGATACCAAAAATAATAAAATCAATGAAAAACACTGTTTTGTAAAAAATTTTTGTCTACTGATATGGTTTCCTTGTTGTCCTGTGATGTTAAAAAAATTATAAAATTACAAGTGTGCTCAAGCAAACAGATCCAATACATATAGCTTACCTTATAGTGACCATGAGACGCTCCGCCGGAGAAATCGAGAACCGACAATAGGTGTCCGATTTTTTGATTTGGTCTCCAACACGCTCCAGCAAATAGTCAAAATTGTCTTTATTCATACGCAGATAGGCAAAAAATTTCTCTGGATTTTCTCGCAGCTCCATGTTCAGTGTAGAATACACACCACGAGTTAATCTCTGTGCCGTGATGGGGTGGATCCACATACGGCGTCGTCTTCGCTGGCGCTGACGCATAATGCGCTGCTCAATCTTTCGCTCCTTCTCCATAACTATAAACCTCAAGCGATTCGCCTCCGCAGTAAAATCAACAAGATTCTTGAAGATATTGCCGATAATGACATCCATGTTCGCCAATCACTTGCTACTTGCTCTTCTCTGCAACCTGCACCTTGCTCCTCTACAACCTGTCAAAGATGGGCTGTAGGAACAGTGTATATATAGGATTACAGTAGCCAAAAAAAGGAACCCGAAAAAAGGACGTTTTTAAAAACCGGATCTGGCGCATTCCATCGAAAACAGATGCAAAACCGGATACACCGGATGAGACGGATCCGTTTTTTTTCCGGAGGATAGAAACGGATCCGGCGAAAAACCGGATGAGTCTCATCCGGTTTTACATACTAGTTGCCGGATGCGGCGATCCGGCAAAATTCCGGGGGCGCCGTCAGGCGCAAAACGGATGTGTGAAAGAGGCCTTAGGGTGCCAACCTCCGCATGCTAGACAGGTGTACAGATCAGGATATCATTGTTTCAGGGTGAATTCAGTGTGCACTTTTTAAATGTGTGGTGTTTTTGTCGTATGTCCCGTTTTAAAGTATTAATAAAAATTATATTTTATTGTCTTTGGGGTTTACGTGCATGAGTTTTTATAAACAACAAAAACTCTCAAAATATTCAGAGTGGGGACACAGCCTTACAAATCATATGATTTTGATAGCATGTTTATATATCGTATTTTTAATCCATTTTTATGTGAATTAAAAAAAATAGGTTTTACTGCAGTTCTCTGATATAGCTTATATGTGATCTTGGTGGGTTCTTCATGCATTTTTGATGCATTTTTAGATGTGTTTTTTCCCCTTAAGCCATTTTGATTTCAATGGAAAAAGCAGCAGTAAAATCACTAAAACCATTAACATGCTGAGTTTTTTAAAAGTTCACCACAGTTCAAAAAACGAAAGGAAAAAAAAATAGATTTTAGAAATGTCATTCATTTTGTTGTTACTCTAAAACAGTGTTTAGGCTGCACAAAAAAAAATGAATGAAAAAAAAATGCCGTGTGGGAACAATCCCGGCTGTATGCAGATGAATATTGCAATTCTCCAAAATCTGCAACTCAGAGACAGGACTAGTATATTCTCTGATTTTTCCAGACAATTTTGTTGCCATTGTGGAAAGATGATATCTTACTAAGTTGGGACAGCTCCTTTCATGACTAGTGTTGAGCATTCCGATACTGCAAATATCAGGTATCGGCCGATATTTGCTGTATCGGAATTCCGATTCTGAGTTCCGATATTTTTGTCATATCGGATACCAGAATCGGAGTTTTCCTGTAAAGTCTATGGGAGTTCCTGTGTCACAGAACGAAGTACGTGACACAGGAACTCCCCAAAACTGTCACTGTCAGTGTCGGTCGGGTCTGTCAGGTGTCAGGACTCAGCAGAGTCCGCACTTACCTGGCAGAAGATCCCCTTCCCCGGTGGTCACGTCCTCCTGGATGGCCGCCATTACCCTGTCCGTGGTGGTCACGTGCAGAATCTCGCGATAACTGCAGTGACTGCCGGGTACTGGGTAATCTCGGCCAGCTGTACTGTCGCGACAGCTGGCCGTAAACCAGTCCGGATGACGTCACCGCCGGGGAAGCAGCAGTGGTAAGCAGCTCTGCTCTATGTGGATGTCAGGCTCAGCCTGTCATCCAGATGTAGCAGAGCTGGACTCGTCGTGGGACACTTGTGATTTTGGACTGCGTCGGACAGGGAGTATTTGTGTTGGTTTATTATTTTTGTTTTTTTACAGGAGATCGATGGCGTCGCAGGAATGAGAGTGAAATAAAAATAATGAAAACTGTGTGGTGTTTTATTTCATTAAAATACTTTTTTCTTGCTGTGTTTTTTTTTTAAATTTACAAACTATGATTAATAATGGATCGGTGTCTTATTGACGCCTCTCCATTATTAACCGGGCTTATTGTCACCGATCAATCAAAGGTGACATTAACCCCTTATTACCCCGCTTGCCACCGCTACAGGGCAAGTGGGAAGAGCCGGGTAAAGTGCCACAATTGGCGCATCTTTGGATGCGCCATTTGTGGGGCTGCTGATGCCTGGTATTTTTAGGCTGTTGAGGGCCAAAATCCATGGACCTTGACAGTATTTTAATACCAGGCCGCAGCAGTCTGCATTTTACTTGGCTGGTTAACAAAAATAGGGGGATCCCCACGCCATTTTTTTTTCGAGGGGATCCCCTATTTTTGTTAACCAGCCAAGCTAAGCAGACTGCTGTGGCCGGGTATTATCAGGCTTGCAAGGTCCATGGATATTGGATCCTTACCAGCCTGAAAAACCAGGTCTCAGCAGTCTGCTTCATCTGGCTGGTTAACAAAAATAAGGGGGACCCCACGCCATTTTTTTTCGAGGTGATCCCCTATTTTTGTTAATCAGCCAAGATAAGCAGACTGCTGTGGCCTGGTATTATCAGGCTTGCAAGGTCCATGGATATTGGATCCTTACCAGCCTGAAAAACCAGGCTTCAGTAGTCTACTTTATCAGGCTGGTTAACAAAAATAGGGGGACCCCACGCCATTTTTTTTTAGAGGGGATCCCATATTTTTGTTAATCAGTTCACTTCAGGTCAGCCGGGATTCCCTCTGACGTCACTGATGCAGTGCGGTGTCCCTGGCTGACCTGAAGTGAAAGTGGGAAGCAATCAATTATGCTAACCACTTCCTCTCCTGTCAGCCAGGAGAGGAGCTCATTCATTCAGGGGTTTACTGTGAGACTGTCAGCATTAGCTGCAGTCTCTGCAGTAAACATTAACCCTGTCAAGATCCCATCTGGGTTGGAGCCGATGTTACTGCAAACACTAGGGAAAGCAGAGGCAGGTAGCGTAGTCAGGTGGCAGGCCAAGGTCGGTACACAGGAAAGGCAGTTCGGTAGCAGAGGAGCAGGCAGATAACGTAATCAGGTGGCAGGCCGAGGTCAGTTCACAGGAGAGCAGTGTTTGTAGCAGCAGGAACAGCAGGGAACGCTTGACTAAAGGCTAAGAGCACAATAATCTCACAATGACACACCCACAGGGCCAGGTTTATATAGGGCGTGTAATTGGCAATCAGAGGCCAAACGAGAGAGCACTGGGTGAAGCTGATCAGGAAGAACAGTCAATGGTATCCGGGTTCAGCAAGGAACTTTGTAGCCAGCAGAATAGCTCAGATGGTAGAGCTGCTGGCCGGTGGACAAGAGACACTGGGCTCGATTCCTGACAGTACTCCCCTCCTTCCAGGATGGCCTCTGGACATCTCAGGAGCTGGCCTATCTGGGTACCTCTGATGGAAGGCTCTTGTAAGTCCAGGAGCAATGGACGTTGTCCTTTGGTTCCCATGAATTTTGCCTCTGGTCCGTAACCTTCCCACTGCACCAGATACTGCAGTTTACCTCTGAATTTTCGGGAGTCCAGAATCTTATTCACAATGTATTCTTCTTCACCACGGATCCTTTCTGGTGGAGGAGGTGGCTGAATTCTTCCTGGAAACGGGTTTTCACAGAAGTGTTTGAGCAAGGATATGTGAAATACTGGAATGAATCTTTAGATTGTTGGTGTCAGGGACACTGCACTGCACATGCTCACCGAGCCAGTGCACGTGTCCTGAGCGAACCAACTGTGCCCCAAGATACCTGTAAGCAGAGCTGCAGCAGAGAAGACGTGTGTTTCTGTGTAACAGGACCTTCCGCAGCATGTGACAGCCAAGGGGCGGAGCTGGCCACACGTCTCTCAGAGGCAGCAGTAATGAATGATGTGTACTGCAGACTAACAGGACCTGCGTGGCCTAAGCTCCAGAGATCTAGGAACTGCAGGAAAACTCCTAGCAGGGTAACGACGAGATAAAGTTACCAAGGGGCAAAGACAGAGACGAAAACCAGGACAGGCCGAGATCAGAGCACAAGATAGCACGACAGTACCAAAGGGTTAGACAGAACAGATAGTCAGGACGTAGCAATAGATCAGTAAACCAGAGCGGGCAATAGACAGTACAATAGGGACAAAACGGTAACAGAGTATCGATAGCCAAGCCAGGAGGTCAGAACCGGAGAAGACAATATAAGCAAAACGTGAGACAGAGAGCAGAGTGAACAAATAGACCGGGTCATACACAGGAGTCAAACAAGCAGAGCAGTATACACGCAAACCAGGGGGGTCAAATACACAGTCACAACGAAAGTATAGCTGACAGAGAATCTCCCTCTGGACTGGGTATAAATACCCTCCCAGATCCAAAGGGAGGCCAGCAAAAGTTAACCCTGAGTGGACAGGACATTAACCATGTCCTATACCATGACAGTACCCCCCTTAACGGGGGCCACTGGACCCCCAGGCCTCTCAGGATATCTGGCATGAAAAGCCTGTACCAGTCGATCGGCATGTACCGAACTGGCCGGAACCCATGACCGATCTTCAATGGAGTATCCCTTCCAATGAATAAGGTGCTGAAGTCTCCGGCGCACCCACCGTGAATCAATGATGCGCCCTACCTCGTACTCCAGTTGACCCTCTACCAATACTGGTGGAACCACGGATGAGGGATCTTCTCTAACCATCCCCACAGGTTTTAATAGGGACCTGTGGAAGACGTTAGATATTTTGAAGGAGGTGGGCAACTGAAGCCTGTACGCCACTGGATTGATCACCTCTACAATCTTGTATGGGCCAATAAATTTGGGGCCCAGCTTCATAGAGGGTATCTTAAGTTTGATATTACGGGTGGACAACCAGACCTTTTCCCCCACTGTCAACGCAGGACCCAACCCCCTCCTCCTGTCCGCAAAATGTTTGTACTTCTCCTGGCTTTGGAGATGTTCCCCTGCACCTCCCTCCAAAGGTTTTTTAACTGTTGAACCATCCCCTCGGCACCAGGACAACCAGAATCCATACGGGAAAATTCCCCAAACTGCGGAACAAACCCATAATTGACCTGAAAAGGAGACTTTCCGGTAGACTGATTGATACGACAGTTGAACGCAAATTCTGCCATGGGTAAAACCTCACACCAATCTTCCTGTCTGGAGGAGACCAGGCATCTCAGAATCTGCTCCAACGACTGATTGGTGCGTTCAGTCTGTCCGTTGGATTCCGGGTGATAGGCAGAGGAGAATGATAATGTGACCCCCAACTTCTTACAGAACGCTCTCCAAAACCTGGCCACAAACTGCACACCCCTGTCCGACACCACATTCACAGGCACTCCATGCAACCGAACTATGTGCTGTATAAACAAGCGGGCCAAGGTTTCAGCAGACGGCAACGCGGGTAACGGCACAAAGTGGGCTTGCTTAGAAAATCTATCAACCACTACCCATACCACTGAATTGCCCTTGGATGAGGGAAGATTAGTGATAAAGTCCATGGACAGGTGTGTCCATGGTTTATCCGGAATTGGCAAAGGCACAAATTCCCCGGCCGGCCGGACCTGAGAGCTTTTAGAGCGAGCGCACACCCCACAAGTATTAACAAAATTTTTTATATCAGTACCCATAGAGGGCCACCAAAAACCTCTAGCCACTGCCCCCCGGGTAGCTGCAATACCAGGGTGTGCACTTAACACAGAATCATGAAATTCTTGCAGGAGTGTGAGACGGAGCTGTTCGGGTATGAACAATTTACCTGGGGGTTTATTCCTGGGAGCTTGTGCTTCTAGAATCTCTCTCTGTACCTCAGAGGAGACTTCGGCTACAACCACTCCCGGTTGAAAAATGGAGGAAGGAGGTTCTGGAGGGGACACAGAATCAAAACTTCGGGATAAGGCATCTGCCTTTACATTTTTAGACCCTGGTCGGAATGTGATGGTAAAATGAAAGCGAGAAAAAAAAAGTGCCCACCGAGCCTGTCTGGGGGTCAATCTCTTAGCAGACTCAATATAGGCCAGGTTCTTATGATCAGTGATGACCGTAATGGGATGAGCGGCCCCCTCCAAAAAATGCCTCCATTCTTCAAAGGCCAGTTTGACCGCTAACAATTCCCTGTTGCCGACATCATAGTTTCTCTCTGCCGAAGAGAACTTTTTAGAGAAAAAGGCACAGGGTTTAAGATTAGTGAGGGTAGAGGGGCCCTGGGACAACACTGCCCCCACCCCCACTTCTGAAGCGTCGACCTCCACGATAAAAGGTCTTGACGAATCGGGTTGTACCAACACAGGGGCTGAAGTAAAGCATTTCTTCAATGTAAGGAAGGAATTTTTTGCGGCCACGGACCAATTTTTTACCTCTGCCCCCTTAAGAGTGAGGTCCGCAAAGGTTTCACTACCTGTGAAAACCCTTTAATGAACTTCCTAAAATAGTTAGCGAAGCCCAAAAATCGTTGCAACCCCTTCAGATCATGAGGCTGCACCCAATCTGTAATGGCCTGAACCTTCCCTGGATCCATGCGGAATCCCTCCCCGGATACAATTACACCCAGAAAAGACAGTTCTTGCATAAAAAATAAACACTTCTCCAGCTTAGCATACAAATGGTTCTCCCGGAGTCTCATAAGAACCGCACGTAAATGATGCAAGTGTGACTGACTGTCTTCTGAGTATATCAGAATGTCATCCAGGTAAATGACTACATAACGTCCAATTAAATCAGAAAAAACAACATTGATGAAGTTCTGAAAAACAGCAGGGGCATTAGTGAGACCGAAGGGCATAACCAGGTTTTCAAATAGCCCCTCAGTTGTCAGGAATGCTGTTTTCCATTCGTCCCCCTCCCGGATCCTTATAAGGTTATAAGCTCCTCGTAGATCGAGCTTAGAAAACCATTTGGTCCCCGTGAGTTGATTGCATAGATCGGGAATCAACGGGAGAGGGTACGTGTTCTTAACGGTAATTTTGTTCAGTTCCCGAAAGTCGAGACACGGTCGCAACCCACCATCTTTTTTCTTTACAAAGAAAAACCCCGCTGCCACGGGTGACACCGAGGGCCGAATATGCCCTTTGCGAAGGCTTTCTTTGATGTACTCTTTCATGGCTTGGCGCTCAGGCCCAGACAAATTAAACAAACGAGCCTTGGGTAATTTGGCTCCAGGTAACAAATCAATGGCGCAATCATAGGGTCTATGTGGTGTGAGCGCCTCAGCCTCACTTTCGGAAAATACGTCTTCAAAGTCTTTCAGGTACTCCGGAATACCCTCCAGACTGACAGACGACACAGATACAGATTTTATCGGTTTGACAAGAGAAACGGAGTTACAACAAAGACCATTATTATTACATCCCCATCGGGTGATCTCCCCTTTTGCCCAATCAATGAGAGGATTGTGGCGTTGCAGCCAGGGCATCCCCAATACCAGTCCTGCAGGCAGATTATTCAGAATAAAGCAACTTAATTTTTCCACGTGAGTGGAACCCACTTTCATAGAAAAAACTTCAGACATAAAACAAATTCCATCCCGGGCAAGAGGGGATGAATCCACAGCCACAATTTTAACAGGATCTTTCAACCTGACTGTCCCTATCTTATTAAGAGTCACAAATTGGGCATCAATCAGATTAATGGAGGAACCACAGTCAACAAAGGCGGTGGTCATAACAGAACCGCCAGCAAGTTCCAATTCAACCTGGAGCACCATTTTAGCAAGCAAAAAAAAATGTACCTGGGAGTCTGGGCAACCTCTACGATTGTTGCCCAGACTCAGTCGTTTTCCTGATGATTTTACAGAAGAAGGGCAGGAGGGACAGTCCCTTTTCCAATGTCCAGAGGCTCCACAGTAAAAGCATAGACTGTTGTCTTTACGGTGTCTTCTCTCTCGTTCCTTTCCTGAGACAGCCTCCATCTCCATGGGCTCAGATGCGGGTGCGGTGTAACACAATTTGGAGTACAAGGGAGTCTCTTGTTGCATCATTCCCCTAGCACGGAGTCTCCGATCCATACGGACCGCCTGCATCATGGCGTCCTCCAGAGTATCGGGAGGTGGATGTAATGCCAGAGCGTCCTGCAGACGGTCAGATAGGCCCCTGCGGAACAACCCCCTCAGGGCGGCATCATTCCAGGATACTTCCGCGGTCCAACGTCTGAACTCTGAGCAGAACCATTCAGCAGAGTTCCTCCCCTGTGTCACACTCATCACCATATCCTCAGCCAGACGCACTCTATCAGGCTCGTCATAAATGTGCCCCAGAGCCTCAAAGAACAGGTTCACAGACATACGTTCAGGAGCAGAGGAAGAAGAGAGAAAGCCCATGCTTGCGGAGCCCCCTTAATAAGGACATTACGATCCCCACCCTCTGCCTTTCATTTCCAGAGGTCCGGGGACGCAATTCAAAGAACAACTTGCATCCCTCCTTAAAAACCCTAAACAATTTTTTATCTCCAGAAAAATTGTCGGGTAATTTTACAGGGGGGGGGCCGGGGTCCACAAGAGATACATCAGTGGGGCCCCCCTCCTGGAACCCCGACGGAACAGACCCCATTAGAGCGTCTGCCACATCTCTCTGTACCTGCTGATGCGACTGAACCAGATTTTGCTGCTCCATAGACAGCTTCTGCATAAGCTGGGAGAGCTCATTAACCTGCTCAGTGAGAGCCCGTACCGGATCCATAATGTGCTAACACCCCACCACCAGGGAAAGACTGTAACGGTCAGCTATAATGTCAGGGACACTGCACTGCACATGCTCACCGAGCCAGTGCACGTGTCCTGAGCGAACCAACTGTGCCCCAAGATACCTGTAAGCAGAGCCGCAGCAGAGAAGACGTGTGTTTCTGTGTAACAGGACCTTCCGCAGCATGTGACAGCCAAGGGGCGGAGCTGGTCACACGTCTCTCAGAGGCAGCAGTAATGAATGATGTGTACTGCAGACTAACAGGACCTGCAGCACATGACTGCTGGGAGCGTGGCCTAAGCTCCAGAGATCTAGGAACTGCAGGAAAACTCCTAGCAGGGTAACGACGAGATAAAGTTACCAAGGGCAAAGACAGAGACGAAAACCAGGACAGGCCGAGATCAGAGCACAAGATAGCACGACAGTACCAAAGGGTTAGACAGAACAGATAGTCAGGACGTAGCAATAGATCAGTAAACCAGAGCGGGCAATAGACAGTACAATAGGGACAAAACGGTAACAGAGTATCGATAGCCAAGCCAGGAGGTCAGAACCGGAGAAGACAATATAAGCAAAACGTGAGACAGAGAGCAGAGTGAGCAAACAGACCGGGTCATACACAGGAGTCAAACAAGCAGAGCAGTATACACGCAAACCAGGGGGTCAAATACACAGTCACAACGAAAGTATAGCTGACAGAGAATCTCCCTCTGGACTGGGTATAAATACCCTCCCAGATCCAAAGGGAGGCCAGCAAAAGTTAACCCTGAGTGGACAGGACATTAACCATGTCCTATACCATGACAGTTGGGAAGTTTTAAACGAAAAGCAACCTGGTTTATTTTTGCAGAAATTTGAAAAGGTCCAATGAATTTCTGACCCAATTTGGAGGATGGCACATGTGTCTTAAGGTTTTTAGTGGACAGCCAAACTTTGTCTCCAACCTGAAGAGCAGGGGGCACGCTCCGATGTTTATCTGCTGCTTCCTTATATACTTCCTGGGTCTTGAGTAATATCTCTGATAATTCCTTCTGGGATTTCTGTAATTTTGCAAGCCTGTCATTAACAGCAGGAATGGGAGTGTTCACTGGCAGATTAGGGATAAATACTGGATGTACTCCATAATTAGCAAAAAATGGGGTTTGAGATGTAGCGCTATGTATGGAGTTGTTGTAGGCAAACTCTGCTGTTGGTAAATAGTCCACCCAGTCATCCTGAAGATAGGAAATGAAGCAACGGAGGTATTGCTCCAAAGTCTGGTTCGTTCTCTCCGTCTGGCCATTGGACTGAGGATGGAAAGCGGTAGAAAGATTCACCGTGACTCCAAAGGCTGTACAGAAACTCTTCCAAAATTTTGACGTAAACTGAACGCCTCTGTCAGACACCACGTTGTCAGGAATTCCATGTAACCTGAATACCTCTTTGATCATCAGTTCTGCAGTTTTTTCAGCAGTAGGAATTCCTTCAGTTGGAATAAAGTGGGCCATTTTTGTGAGTCGGTCCACTATGACAAGGATGACGGTCATCTGTTTGGAAGGGGGTAGTTCCACAATAAAATCCATGGAAATAGATCCTCAAGGCCTGGATGGAACTGGGAGTGGTTGCAAGAGTCCTAGAGGAGACGATCGTGGGGTCTTGTTTTGTGCGCATGTTAAACAGGTTGAAACATATTTCCTCACGTCCTTCCTACAATTAGGCCACCAAAAGAAACGAAGCAGTAAGTCTTGTGTTTTTGCAACTCCAGGATGTCCTGCCAGTTTAGAATCATGGACACTTTTGAGGACTTCAAGGCGAGAAGATTCAGGTACATATATTTTGTGTTTCTGCATCCAAAACCCCTCTTTGAATGAAAGATCGACGTCTTCCGAAGGATGGTTAAGGAAAGAGTCCTCTTGATATCCATCTTTAATTCTATTACATAGTCCTCTAGAGTGCAATGTTCCCAAAAAATTTTTAGGGCCTAGAATTGTATCGTCATTACTAGACCTCTCCTGAGGTTCCGAACACATCCTGGACAGGGCGTCAGCCTTGCCATTTCTTGAACCAGGCCGGTAAGAAATTATAAAATTGAATCTTGAGAAAAATAAGGCCCATCGTGCTTGTCTTGCAGACAATCTTTTTGCTGTACGGAGGAATTCAAGATTCTTGTGGTCCGTGAGGACAGTCACAGGGTGATTGGCACCTTCCAGAAGATGTCTCCACTCGGAGAAGGCAACTTTAATGGCTAACAGTTCTTTATTACCAATGTCGTAGTTCTTTTCTGCAGATGACATGGTGTGGGAAAGAAACGCACATGGGTGAAGTTGCATCTTGTCCCCAACTCGCTGAGACAGAATGGCTCCCACTGCAGAGTCCGAGGCATCCACTTCGACAGTAAATGGCAATTCAGGATTTGGGTGTACTAACAATGGAGCAGACGTAAAAAGAGTTTTCAACTTGTCAAAAGCCTCCTGTGCCTCCGGAGACCAGAAAAATGCTTTGGTCTTTTTTGTTAGTGTAGTAATTGGTAGTATGATCCGTGAAAAGTTCTTTATAAATTTTCGGTAAAAATTTGCAAATCCTATGAAACGCTGGACATCTTTTAAATTTCTTGGAACAGGCCAGTCCACTACAGCATTGATTTTGCCGGGATCCATGCTCAGACCTTCTGGGGAGATGATATATCCCAGAAATTGGATACTGGTTTGTTCAAACTCACATTTTTCAAGTTTAATGTAAAGATGGTTCTCCTGTAGTCGTTCCAAGACGAACTGGACATGCCTGCGATGCTCTTCCAAGGTGTCTGAAAATATAAGAATGTCATCGAGATAAGCCACAACGAATTGGTCCAAGAAATCTCGAAATACATCATTAATAAAATGTTGAAAGGTGGCTGGGGCATTGCTAAGGCCAAAGGTCATAACCAGAGATTCAAAATGTCCATATCTCGTTCTGAAGGCGGTCTTCCACTCATCTCCTGGGCGAATCCGTATGAGGTTGTAAGCCCCTCTAAGATCCAGCTTCGTAAAGATTTTCGCAGAACGGAGTCTCTCAAATAGTTCAGGAATCAAGGGTAGCGGGTAGCGATTCTTGACAGTGATATTATTCATCTCTCTGTAGTCAATACATGGCCGCAGAGTGGAGTCTTTCTTTTCAACAAAGAACAGGGGTGCCCCAGCTGGAGATGTGGAAGGTCGAATAAAGCCTTTCTCTAAATTTTCATCCAGGAACTTTCTTAATACCTTCAATTCAGGTTCGGAAAGATTGTAAATCCGTCCAAATGGAATGGTTGCTCCTGGCAGCAATTCAATGGGACAGTCGTAAGGACGGTGAGGAGGTAATTGTTCTGCTTTCTTCTTACTGCAGACATCAGAGAACTGCTGATATTGAGGTGGTAGTTTCTCTTCCTTCCCATGCGAAATCTCAGAGATTTGGACTGGTTGGAGAACAGGGGGTTCCTTATGACAATTATTCTTACAGTAGTCAGATGGAAAGGTGATGGTCCTTGATGCCCAGTTGATAGAGGGGTTATGGACTGAAAACCAGGGGATCCCTAGAATAACCGGAAATTTCGGAGATGAAATAAGGTGGAAACTGACAGCTTCATGATGATCCGGTTCGATACAAATCTCCAGTTCGATTGTCTCATGCGTGACAGGTCCAGAAGACAAAGGTGATCCATCCACAGTTTCCATTTCAATTGGTGTGGATTTGGTCCTACTGGAAATATTATTATCACGTGTAAATTTTAAGTCCATAAAATTTCCTCCTGCTCCCGAATCCAACAGGGCAGAACATTGTATTTTTGGGTGCCCATTACAACCTGAATGGGGATTACAAAATGAGATGATGTAGTATGTATTTTGTCTATTTCTAGCGTTACTGATGAGATAGTCTGCAAGATGGAATCCGACTGCTGAGAAAGGTCCATATTGTTGGCAGACCTGTTGTTGGTAAAGGCTATAGTCCTTTTGTTAGGACAGTTGATGGCATAGTGTCCAGGGTCCCCACAATAGAGGCAGAGATGTTCTGCACGTCGCCTCTCCTTCTCCTGTGCAGAGAGTGGTCTTCGGATGACGTCGATCTGCATTGGTTCAGACACGCCTTGCGTCTTTTCTTGGTGGTCTGATGCTGAAAATGAGAAGCCAGGGCTATTCCCAAGTGCTCGCAGTCTCTCCTTTCTCCTTTCAGTAAGTCTTTGGTCAATCCGGATACATAGTTGAATAAAGTCCTCCAACTGATCAGGGGTCTCAACCCTGGCAAGCTCATCTTTCACTGGTTCTGATAACCCTCGTCGAAATTGACTTCTCTGGGCCGCTGGATTCCAGGTAGTGTTGGCCACCCAGCGACGGAACTCCGATGTATATTCCGCAACAGAGCGACGTCCTTGGCGCAAATTATGTAATTTGGTTTCTGCTGTGGCACATCGGTTTGGGTCATCAAAAACTTGATTCATAGCTGCGGTGAAGGCTTCCAGGTCATTAAGGAGGTCATAGTCCTTTTCTACATAAGGTGAAGCCCAAGCAAGAGCTTCATCCGTCAGGAGTAGTGTTGAGCATTCCGATACTGCAAATATCGGGTATCGGCCGATATTAGCTGTATCGGAATTCCGATTCCGAGTTCCGATATTTTCGTCTTATCGGATACCGGAATCGGGATTGTCACTGTCACTGTCAGTGTCCGTCGGTCGGGTCTGTCAGGAGTCTGCTTACCCGGCAGAAGATCTCCGGCGGTCACGTCCTGCACTGCTTCATGGCCGCCATCTTCTTTCCCCGGCGGTCACATGCAGTTTCTCGCGATAACTGCAGTGACTGCTGGGTAATCGCGGCCGTAAAGCAGTCAGTCCGATGACGTCACCGCCGGGGAAGCAGGTAATCAGCTGTGCTGCGTTGCAATGACAGGCTCTGCCTGTCATTGCGATGTAGCAGAGCTGGATCGTCGTGGGACTATCGTTATGGACTGCGTCGGACAGGTGGTATACTGTTGGTTTGTTTTTTTTCTTTTTTTACAGGAGATCGATGGCGTCGCAGGAATGAGAGAGTAATAAAAGAAATGAAAACTGTGTTGTCTCTTTTATTTCATTAAAAGACTTTTTTCTTGCTGTGTCTTTTTTTTATACATTTAATAACTTTGGGATTAATAATGGATCGGTGTCTTATTGACGCCTATCCATTATTAACCGGGCTTATTGTCACCGTGCAATCAACGGTGACAATAACCCCTTATTACCCCGCTTGCCACCGCTACAGGGCAAGTGGGAAGAGCCGGGTAAAGTGCCACAATTGGCACATCTTTTGATGCGCCAAATGTGGGGCTGCTGTAGCCTGGTATTATCAGGCTGTTGAGGGCCAAAATCCATGGGCCTTGACAGTCTTTTAATACCAGGCCGCAGCAGTCTGCATTTTACTTGGCTGGTTAACAAAAATAGGGGGGATCCCCACGCCGTTTTTTTTTCGAGGGGATCCCCTATTTTTGTTAACCAGCCAAGCTAAGCAGACTGCTGTGGCCTGGTATTATCAGGCTTGCAAGGTCCATGGATATTGGATCCTTACCAGCCTGAAAAACCAGGCCTCAGCGGTCTGCTTCATCTGGCTGGTTAACAAAAATAGGGGGGACCCCACGCCAATTTTTTTCGAGGGGATCCCCTATTTTTGTTAATCAGCCAAGATATGCAGACTGCTGTGGCCTGGTATTATCAGGCTGGCAAGGTCCATGGATCTTGGCTCCTTAACAGCCTGAAAATCCAGGCCTCAGCGGTCTGCTTCATCTGGCTGGTTAACAAAAATAGGGGGACCCCACGCCAATTTTTTTCGAGGGGATCCCCTATTTTTGTTAATCAGCCAAGATATGCAGACTGCTGTGGCCTGGTATTATCAGGCTGGCAAGGTCCATGGATCTTGACTCCTTAACAGCCTGAAAATCCAGGCCTCAGCGGTTTTCTTCATCTGGCTGGTTAACAAAAATAGGGGGGACCCCACGCCAATTTTTTTCGAGGGGATCCCCTATTTTTTTAATCAGCCAAGATATACAGACTGCTGTGGCCTGGTATTATCAGGCTGGCAAGGTCCATGGATCTTGGCTCCTTAACAGCCTGAAAATCCAGGCCTCAGCGGTTTTCTTCATCTGGCTGGTTAACAAAAATAGGGGGGACCCCACGCCAATTTTTTTCGAGGGGATCCCCTATTTTTGTTAATCAGCCAAGATATACAGACTGCTGTGGCCTGGTATTATCAGGCTGGCAAGGTCCATGGATCTTGGCTCCTTAACAGCCTGAAAATCCAGGCCTCAGCGGTCTGCTTCATCTGGCTGGTTAACAAAAATAGGGGGACCCCACGCCATTTTTTTTTCGAAGGGAACCCCTATTTTTGTTAATCAGTTCCCTCTGACGTCACTGATTGTGTCCCTGGCTGACCTGAAGTGAAAGTGGAAAGCAATCAATTAAGCTTTCCACTTAAGGGCCCGTCTCACATAGCGATATCGCTACCGAGATCGCTGCTGAGTCACTAGTTTTGTGACGCAGCAGCAAGCTCACCAGCGATATCGCTGTGTGTGACATTCAGCGATGATCAGCCCCCCTGCCGGGTATCGCTGATCGTCTCTGAAATGTCAGGACCTTTGATCGCTGGTTTCCCGCTGACAGGCACACATCGCTGCGTGTGACAGGCGGGAGACCAGCGATCCGCTGGTAACCAAGGTACACAGCGGGTTTCCAGGCGCGGGGCTGTGCCTAGAAACCCGCTGTGTACCTTGGATACCAGCGCCCTGATGCAGGGAGCTGGTATCCAAGGTACACAGCGGGTTTCCAAGCGCTGCGCGGTGCCTGGAAACCCGCTGTGTACCTTGGTTACCAGCGGATCGCTGGTCTCCCGCCTGTCACACGCAGCGATGCGTGCCTGTCAGAGGGAAACCAGCGATCAAAAAAAGGTCCTGACATTTCTGCGACGATCAGCGATACCCGGCAGGGGGCTGATCGTCGCTGAATGTCACACACAGCGATATCGCTGGTGAGCTCGCTGCTGCGTCACAAAACTAGTGACTCAGCAGCGATCTCGGTAGCGATATCGCTATGTGAGACGGGCCCTTAAGCGATGTTACCCGCAGTGTCGCTGTCCCAGATCGCTGCCTGAGCTGCCTGTTTGGCAGCTCAGCAGCGATCATGTAGCGATACACCAGCGATCCTGACAAGTGCATATCGTTGTCGGGATCGCTGGTGTATCGTTATGTGACACCCAGCCTTTACTCTCCTGTCAGGCAGGAGAGGAACTCATTCATTTGGGGTTTACTGTGAGGCTGCAGCATTAGCTGCGGTCCCTGCAGTAAACATTAACCCTTTCTGAAGGATTACACCGTGGGACCTGACTGTGCATGGGATAGGTAAGAATAATTTTGCTTTTTATTTTATTTTTATTACAGGAAATGGTTTTTGCAGTAAAATAAAAGATGGTCAAAAACATGTGTCTTTATTTCATTAAAATGATTTTTAATTAAAGTGTGTGTGTTTTATTTTTATTTCATGCAATAGGATTAATAATTGATAGTTGTCTAATTGACAGCTCTCAATTATTAACCTGGCTTAAGGTCACCTTTCAATAGCAAGGTGGCTTTAACCCCATATTAACCCATTCGCCACCGCTACAGGGCAATGGGAATAGACGGGCAAAGTGCCAGAAAGGGCGAATCTAATTATAGATTTGTCTTTCCTGGGGTGTCTGGGGCAGATGTTAGTAGCCGGGGGGGCAAAAATAATGGACCCTCTCTGGGCTATTATTATCTGCCCCCACTCACTGGCTTTGTCTGTCTGGTTGAGAAAATAGCACGGGAGCCCACGCATTTTTTTTCAACAATTTTACACCTCATATATATATATATACATGTCATTGAATTTGTGACACATATGTATATATATTTATATTTATAGTTCATACACTTCTACATAGTATAATAGACGCTAATTCAATTGCCGGCTTTTGTGAAAATACAGAAGCCGACATGAAATGACACATCGTTTAGATAGAGTTAACCATGTCATTTCATGTTGTTTGATATATTGTTTTCACTAACAATTACATGAGTGTATTTGACACATGTAGGTGTTAATTAAAGGTGTATATTCGTAGCAAAAAAGTCCGTTTTTTTTACAACGAATTTACACTTTTAATTAACCCCTACAGGTGTGAAATTTTGCACACATACACTCATGTAATTGTTTGTGAAAACCAGATATCAAACTACATGAAAAGACATGGTTAACTCTATGTAAACCATGTGTCATTTCATGTCGGGTGCTTCTGTATTTTCACAAAAGCCGGCATTACCCGGCAATTGAATCAGAGGCTATTTTACTATGTAGAAGTGTATGAACTATAAATATATGTATATATATATATATATGTCACAATGACATGTATATATATATATATATATATGTATTCTATGTGTGTATATTTAGTGTTTACAAGGAAAGAAAGGGTTTTTTTTAGTTCCGATATTTCTGTCCCATTGACTTGCATTGTGTTTCCGGTATCGGAACGGCGATACCCGATACTTTTTGAGTATCGGGCCGATCCAATCCGATCCGATATTTTAGGATATCGGGCAGTATCGCTCAATACTATTCATGACATTTAAGTAAGTAATGCTAATATACACAAGTTATGCTCCTCTTCTAATTTTCATAATTATTTAAAACAAGAAAAATACTGTGCCGATTGCATTTAATATTTTGTAACTACATTTTTATATATGTTGATTTGTTTCAAGTAATATCTTGTGGAAAAGGCAGTGCAACTCTGTTTTCTACTTGAAATTAATCTGTTTAGTAGACAATAAGCTATGAATTTTAAGAACTGCATTTCTACAAGGCAAACTATAGAGTGCTAGTCAGGATCCCTTAAGTCCTATAAATCTGTATTTTCCGGTTTCTGTCTTTCAGCTGCAGCAGTAAGCCTGTCCTTGCAGAGTACAAATTAATCACTCACATCTTCTGGCGCTCTGTCTTACTACATTAGTCATAGTTTAGAAACTCATAAGAGCTGAAAATTGAACTGTCCAAAGCAATGGCAGTCAGGAAGCACATACCAAGGGGAAAGTATTGAATGTTCATTGGTAGTGCTTTTATTACATCTATTCTTTATCCTCATATGTAGGCAGGTGTTAAAATAAAACATCAGATACAGTAGCTTCAGATATATCCACCGATGACCTTCTGATCACCACATTTGTTGCATAGTTTCTCGGAAATACAACTGTCTTTTTCGTAGAATTTCTCTCTTTTGCAGCACTATGAAGTATTTTAAATTGGCATATTCATTCCATAAAGATGTAACAAAAAAACAACTAAAAGTCAACCTTTTGGGAAAGCCCAGTATTAAAAAACCATTGCATTTAAGTAGAAAATAGTAAGTATATATCTCATCCAAGGAAAGCGGGATATCTCTAGATATGGATTTTTATGGAACAACACCAGAGTTTGGTAGATGAGCTTATGTTTCCCTTTCCTGAGTCAGTCATGGTGTGAACCTTGAAAGGGGTTATATGGAGAAACAGAACTCCAAAATTGTTCAGAAATTTTGGGGAAGGTGCAATTGTTAAATTTGCAGGAAAATCTGTGTATAGCAACCAGTTGTTGACAGTATGCCTGACCAAGAGAACTCTTTCCACTCCCTGCAAAGTCAACACTTCCATATGTGTGCAGTACGTATACAAAGCAAGTCAGAAAGAGAAAAATTGTAAGGCTAGGTTCACATTACGTTTTACCAGCCCGTTCAACACATAGCGTTGACGGTCTGGTAACGGTATAGCATAACGTGATCGTGTTATGCTATACCCTCTAGCGCAGATGAATCAGCAGATGATTCATCTGTAGAGATGAGCAGTGTTCGAAGCGAACTATTCGCCATTTTCAAATTCGAGCTGTTTTGGGCGGTGTTCGAGCCATTCGACGAACCCGAACGATTTTGAAAAAATCCGGCTGTTTGAGGTTATATTCGATAACTGTTCGTACACCTAAATCGTCACTGGATTTTTTCACAGTAATGCTGAGAATCACTGTTAATACACAGTTTGAGTGTTCAGCGGGGCGGGGGAGGGGCATGGGATGGATCTCTACTGAAAAAATGAAGATCTCCATTTTTTTTTCTCTTTCCCGCATTTCCAGTGGGCGGTGCAGTCTGTCAGCCTATCAGCAGCGCACACACGGAACGAAGTGCTTTTTTTTCACACAAGCAAGGGCATGTGTCATTGGCTGTGTATGTCACATGTCCTTGCCCTATAAGACCCAGCCATTTCCCCCCTCGCCACCATTTTCTCACTGCTGCAGCACAGTGTTAGACGGCACTGCTTCTGCTGTTAGCGCTATCTTTCTAACAGTGACTGTGAAGCGAATTTGCAGTTAGACAGGAAGGTTTAAGGAGTAAGGAGGGACTAGTTAGTAATTGCAGCCCTTTTAAGGGCTAGGTTACAGCAGTTCCTAGCACTTTTAGCAGGCAGGTCTGTGCTCTATATAGACAGATAGGTCATCTTGGGAGTAGTGACTATTTGTAATTGCAGCCCTTTTGAGGGCTAGGTTACATCAGTTGCTATCACTTTTTGGCAGCTCCACCAGCGTTCAAATACTCATAATTTTTTGCTGTATCTTGCCTGTAGAATAATTGTGGGCATAGTAACAGTGTGTGGTACTCATTCTATTAGGACATCTATACAAAGCTCCACCAGCGTTAAAAAAAAATAATTTCTATCTGCATCTTGCCTGGACAATAATTTTGGGCATAGTATCAGTGTGTGGTACTCATTCTATCAGGCCATCTATACAAAGCTCCACCAGCACTGAAATACTCATAATTTTTTGCTGCATCTTGCCTGTAGAATAATTGTGTGCATAGTAGCAGTGTGTGGTACTCATTCTATTAGGCCATCTATACAAAGCTCCACCAGCCTTACAAAAAAAAGAATTTTTATCTGCATCTTGCCTGGACAATAATTTTGGGCATACTAGCAGTGTGTTGTACTCATTCTTTTAAGCCATCTATACAAAGCTCCACCAGCCTTAAAAAAAAAAGAATTTCTATCTGCATATTGCCTGGACAATAATTTTGGCCATAATAGCAGTTTGTGGTACTCATTGCATTAGGCAATCTATACAAAGCTCCACCAGCCTTAAAAAAAAAAGAGAATTTCTATCTGCATCTTGCCTGAACAATAATTTTGGGCATAGTAGCAGTGTGTGGTACTCATTCTATTAGGCCATCTATACAAAGCTCCACCAGCGTTAAAAAAAAAAGAATTTCTATCTGCATCTTGCCAGGACAATAATTTTGGGCATAGTAGCAGTATGTGGTACTCATTGTATTAGGCCATCTATACAAAGCTCCACCAGCGTTGAAATACTCATAATTTTTTGCTGCATCTTGCCTGTAATATAATTGTGGGCATAGTAGCAGTCTGTGGTACTCATTGTATTAGGCCATCTATACACAGCTCCACCAGCGTTCAAATACTAAGAATTTTTTGCATCCATCATTTTTTGTGCAAACAACTCCAGAGTTGTCAATTAGGTAACCACCAAAATGAGTGGCAAAGGGCCTGCTGCTGGTAGAAAGGGGAATAGGCATGTTGGGAAGGGAAAAAAATGTTTTGTCCGTGGGGTAGGTGTTAAAGCAACAGTAACATCTGCAGAAGAAAGACCATCTTCCAGCCAAACTAAGATGTCTACTACTTTTAGTGGACAATGTGGTACGATCCCTTTCTTATGGGCACGCCCATCGCTTCAAATTCCAGATGAGGCACAAAAACAGCAGATGCTTCAACAGATATCAAGTGTTCCTTTAAGTCGGCTCTCCTCCACCTCAACTTCAACATCACAAAAACTCCAGTCCTCAGAGGTGTCACCCAAATCGCACTTGCTTCCTCACAGCTCCCAAGTCTCCAGCTGCCCATCTGAGTATGGGGTAGAACAGATGGTTGAGTCTGCAGAGCTGTTTACTCATATCATAGCCTGGGAATCAGAGGTCGTCTCCACAGCTTCGGTGAATCCAGACGAGGAAATGATCTGCACTGATGCCCAGAATGTTTATGAGTCGAATCCAGGACCAGATGAAGAAGGTTCTGATCATAATGTAGACCCTCGTTCCCAAACTGTAACTCTTGTTGGTGGAGACAATGAGGAAGACGATAATGAGACTCAAATACCTGATTTGAGCGACAACTTGAGTTTTGTGTCAGGGCAGGAAGAGGTTGGCTCTGAGGACGACGGGTGTGAGAACACACAGGGTGATGATGACGATGTTGCAGATCCCACTTACTTTCAACCCACAGTCAGACAGTCGATGAGGTCAGCAGAGGAGGATTCGAGTGACGACGAGGTCAGGGTGCGCCTTCCTGGACAGAGACGTAGTACAGTCATGGCCAAAAGTTTTGAGAATGACACAAATATTATATTTTCACATGATCTGCTGCCCTCTGGTTTTTATGTGTGTGTTTGACAGATGTTTTTATCACAGACAGAAATATAATTGCAAACATATGAGTAACAAAAGCTTATATTGACAGTTATAATGAGTTAATGCAGCAATTCAATATTTGCAGTGTTGAACCTTCTTCTTCAGGACCTCTGCAATTCTCCCTGGCATGCTTTCAATCAACTTCTGGACCAAATCCTGACTGATAGCAGTCCATTCTTGCACAATCAATGCTTTCATTTTGTCAGAATTTTTAGGTTTTTGTTTGTCCACCCGTCTCTTGATGATTGACCACAAGTTCTCAATGGGATTAAGATCTGGGGAGTTTCCAGGCCATGGACCCAAAATCTCTATGTTTTGTTCCCTGAGCCATTTAGTTATCACCTTTGCTTTATGGCAAGGTGCTCCATCATGCTGGAAAAGGCATTGTTGATCGCCAAACTGCTCTTGGAGGGTTGGGAGAAGTTGCTCTTGGAGGACATTCTGGTACCATTCTTTATTCATGGCTGTGTTTTTAGGCAAGACTGTGAGAGAGCCGATTCCCTTGGCTGAGAAGCAACCACACACATGAATGGTTTCAGGATGCTTAACAGTTGGCATGAGACAAGACTGGTGGTAGCGCTCACCTTGTCTTCTCCGAATGAGGCGTTTTCCTGATGTCCCAAACAATCGAAAAGGGGATTCATCAGAGAAAATAACTTTACCCCAGTCCTCAGCAGTCCACTGCCTGTACCTTTTGCAGAATATCAGTCTGTCCATGATGTTTTTTCTGGAGAGAAGTGGCTTCTTTGCTGCCCTCCTTGAGACCAGGCCTTGCTCCAAGAGTCTCCGCCTCACAGTGCGTGCAGTTGCACTCACACCTGCCTGCTGCCATTCCTGAGCAACCTCTGCACTGCTGGTAGCCTGATCCGCAGCTGAAACACTTTTAAGAGACGATCCTGGCGCTTGCTGGTCTTTCTTGGGTGCCCTGGAGCCTTTTTGGCAAAAATGGATTCTCTCTCCTTGAAGTTCTTGATGATGCGATAGATTGTTGACTGAGGTGCAATCTTTCTAGCTGCGATACTCTTCCCTGTTAGGCCATTTTTGTGCATTACAATGATGACTGCACGTGTTTCTTTAGAGATAACCATGGTTAACAGAAGAGAAACAATGATGCCAAGCACCAGCCTCCTTTTAAGGTGTCCAGGGTCTCATTCTTACTTAATCATGACAGATTGATCTCCAGCCATATCCTCATCAACACCCACATCTGTGTTAATGGAGCAATCACTGAAAAGAGGTTAGCTGGTCCTTTTAAGGCAGGGCTGCAATGATGTTGAAATGTGTTTTGGGGATAAAGTTCATTTTCTAGCTAAATATTGACTTTGCAAGTAATTGCTGTTAAGCTGATCACTCTTTATAACATTCTGGAGTATATGCAAATTGCCATTAGAAAAAATGAAGCAGTAGACTTTGTAAAAATTAATATTTGTGTCATTCTCATGGCCATGACTGTACTGGAAGCACGTCACCAACTGCATCCTCAACCACAACTCTGCCTCTGACCACAAGTCAAGGTGGCTCTTCAGGTCTCATGGGTTCTAAGCATTGCATAGCCTGGGCATTTTTTAACATCGATAAGGATGACCCAACTCGTGTTATCTGTAAGATTTGTGACCAAAAGCTAAGTAGAGGCCAAAAAATCCATAGTTTGAGTACTTCATGCATGAACAGTCACATGGATATGAAGCATAAGTTGCAGTGGCAAGCTCACTGTGCAACAATGCGGCATAGCGTGTCGGGCCAACCACCGTCTGCCCCATCTTGTGCATCCCGACCGCGGCCTCTTCATCCTCTGTGATTGGGGGGACAGCAGTCAGACCTGTTTTGAGACTCTTTACCCGCAACAGCCAGTCTGATTGGCAGGTCATCTGTTCATTTGGAATTGGAAACACCAGCTGGTGTTGAGTGCTCTCCGACATCGAGAGCACCACCTTTGGATCAAGGCAACCTAACTTTTGCGCCTGTATCTTCCTCACAGACCGTCAGTTGTCCGGAGACACCCTACTCAACCCCGTCTATGCACAACAGCCAGCCCTCGGTCCCTCAGATGTGGACAAGTAAAAGACCATTTCCTCCTAGCCATGAGAAAGCTAAGAGGTTGAATTTCACCATCTGCAAGCTCTTGGCTACAGAAATGCTGCCTTTCCACCTTGTGGACACAGAGGATTTTCGAGACCTTATGTCCGTCGCAGTGCCCCAGTACCAGATGCCCAATCGGCACTACTTCTCAAAGAAAGGTGTGCCTGCGCTCCACCAGCTTGTCGCACACAACATCACCGCTTCTTTGAGAAACTCAGTGTGTGACAGGGTGCAGTTCACCACAGACACTTGGATGAGTAGGCATGGACAGGGGCGCTACATGTCGCTGACTGGGCACTGGGTAACTATGGTGACAGCAGGACAAGGGGCTGCTGTCCAAGTCTTGCCGTCCCCACGAGTTGTGCGTCAATCCTCTTTATCTCAAAATTCCTCCACTGCTTCTGCCTCCTCAACCTCTTCTCGGTCCTCCATCTGCACCCAAAGCCTGTCTGGTCATGCCAGGGGCTTTCTAACTGCGCAGAAGGGATCCTGCACACCTCCTTGCTATGCTGGCAGAAGGTCTCAACGTAATCAGGCGGTTTTTTTTACCTTGAAATGTCTGGGAAATGTGAGTCACACAGCTGAGGAGTTGTGGTCAGCTCTGGAGAACCAGTTTCATGAATGGTTGTCTCCACTGGACCTGCAACCAGGGAAGGCCGTGTGCGACAATGCCGCAAACCTGGGTGCGGCCCTTCACAGGGGCAATGTCACACACAAGCCTTGTATGGCTCACGTGTTGAACCTGGTTGTCCAGCAATTTTTAGCCCACTATCCCGGACTACATGGCCTTCTGCAGAGGGCACGGTCACTGTGTGCTCACTTCCGCCGTTCGCATCCCGCAGCTCAGTGACTTACATCTCTACAGAAGTCGTTGGGCCTGCCACTTCACCGGCTAAAATGCGATGTGCCAACACGGTGGAATTCAACTCTGCACATGTTGCAGCGACTGTGGCAGCACCTACAAGCCCTGGTGCAATACGTTCTGAATTATAGCCTGGGCCAAAGAGATCCAGAGGTGGGGCAAATCACACAGGAGGAGTGGTCTCAGATCAGGGACCTATGCACCCTTCTGCACAGTTTTGAAATGGCCACAAAGATGTTTAGTGCTGACGATGCCATTATCAGCATGACTATTCCGGTGATTTACATGCTGGAGCAGATGTTAAACAGAATTCTGAGTCAGGTGGTGGAACAAGAGGAGGTGGAGGAAGTAGAGGAGGAGTTGAATGTGGAAGGGCTAACATCTGCAAGGTCCAGACGGTCGGCAGCACCAAGGCGGCTGGCATGGGAGGGTGGGGGAGAGGGATTAACCAGGGCACATGGTAGCAGCCAAACTAGTGAGGAAGGTGCAGGAGCCCAGGAAGAAGTGGAGGACGAACTGGCGATGGGCATGGAAGACTCATCAGATGAGGAGACCTTGATCACATTTCTGTTGTGCGAGGTTGGGGGGAGAGGGCAGAGGAAGGAAGCATGATTTGTACCTCGCCACCAACACAACAGGGACTTGGTGCTCCTGGATGCGCAAGACACATGAGTGCCTTCTTTCTGCACTACCTGCAACATGACCCTCGAATTGTCAGAATTCAAAATAATCCTGACTACTGGGTAGCCACACTGTTAGATCCCTGGTACAAAAGTAAATTTGCTGAAATAACTCCTGCCATAGTAAGGGATTCACGCATGCAGGAGTATCAGCAGAGACTGTTGCAGAATCTTACATGTGCTTTTCCACAAAACACCAGTGGTGCATGTAGTGAATCTCACAGTTCTAACTTGCCAACGGTGGGACTGTCGAGTCTTCAGCACTCAAACTGTAGTGTTAACAGCAATTTTGAGACGATGGTACAGGAGTATCTCCAACTGAACATCGAAGCCATGACTGTGTCACTGGACCCTTGCTCTTTTTAGGCTTCCAATCTGGATAAATGGCAAGAGCTCACCACTCACGCCTTGGAGATCTTGTCATGCCCCGCAGCCAGCCCTCTCTCTGAATGTGTGTTCAGCGCTGCTGGTGGTGTGCTGACAGATAAGCGCACGCGGCTGTCCACTGAGAAAGTAGACAGACTCATGTTCATAAAGATGAACAAATCATGGATCCGCAAGGACTTTTCTACCCCTGTGTAATCCTGGGGAGAGTAAAAGCTTGAGGATTTGGTAAAATCACCTCACCAACCGTTTTAAGGTTTCAAATTACTAATAATTTTTAGCTGCATCTAGGCCGGAAAATAATTTTGAGCCTGTAACAGTGTGTGGTACTCATTCTATTAGGCCATCTATACTAAGCTCCACCAGCTTTCAAATTAATATGATTTTTTAGCTGCATCTTGCCTGGAAAATAACTTTGGGCCTGTAGCAGTGTGTGGTACTCATTCTATTAGGCCATCTATACTAAGCTCCACCAGCTTTCAAATTAATACGAATTTTTAGCTGCATCTTGCCTGGAAAATAACTTTGGGCCTGCAGCAGTGTGTGATACTCATTCTATTAGGCCATCTATACTAAGCTCCACCAGCTTTCAAATTAATACGAATTTTTAGCTGCATCTTGCCTGGAAAATAACTTTGGGCCTGAAGCAGTGCGTGGTACTCATTCTATTAGGCCATCTATACTAAGCTCCACCAGCTTTAAAATTAATAATAATTTTTAGCTGCATCTTGCCTGGACAATAATTTTGGGCCTGTAGCAGTGTGTGGTACTCATTCTATTAGGCCATCTATACTAAGCTCCACCAGCTTTAAAATGAATAATAATTTTTAGCTGCATCTTGCCTGGACAATAATTTTGGGCCTGTAGCAGTGTGTGGTACTCATTCTATTAGGCCATCTATGCAAAGCTCCACCAGCTTTCAAATTAATAATAATTTTTGTTCTCTCTAAACGTGTGTTCAGAGCTGCTGGTTGTGTGCTGAGTTTGACAGATAAGCACACGTGGCTGTCCACTGAGAATGTAGACAGACTCACGTTCATAAAGATGAACAAATTATGGATTCAAAAAGACTTTTCTACCCCTGTGTCATCCTGAGGAGAGTAAAAGCTTGAGGATTTGTTCAAATCACCTCACATACCGTTTTAAGCAACTCTGGGGCAATTGATGCTACTTAAGTGGTGTCTGTGCCCCAAATTTTTGGGAAAAATGGAGACTCTTTTTGGAGTCCCCTTGCTGTGTTTTACGTGACGTTGGCATCGTCAATTACAGGTGGGTTGGGCCTTTCCCCACCCCCCTTTTAACCGTAAGAAACTACATAAACTATGGCTTGGGGTTAAGGGTATGCCACACTAAACAATATCGCTAACGGGATCGCTAAAAAACGTCACTATTTAGCGATCCCGTTAGCGATATTGTTCAGTGCGGCAGCTTCCAGCGACGAGCTTCCTGCTGTGATCTCGCTCGTCGCTGGAATCGCTCCGGACCCTATTTCATCGCTGGCGCTCCCGCTGGGTAAGTATCTTATCGCTGTGTGGCACCTTTTCTTAGCGATTTAGCGGTACTTTTGTACCGCTAAAGTCGTTAAGAAGATCGCTAACGGCGATAGCGTCGTTAACTATATCGCTAAATGCGGCAGCATTAAGCGATATAGAAACAATCCCGCTAGCGATCTCATTAGTATGCAACGCTAACGAGATCGCTAGCGGGATTGTTTAGTGTGGCAGTACCTTAACACAGATGGTTGAGTGTGAAGAGTTGTTTACTCATACTATAGCCAGGGAATCAGAGGTCTGCTCCAAAGCTTGAGTGTCTGCTAGTCAGCGGAGTAGCCACCAGCTGTAGATCTAATTACAAATTTTTAACTGCTTCTAGCCCAGACAATAATTTTGGGCCTTGTAGCAGTGTCTGCTAGTCAGCGGAGTAGCCACCGGCTGTGGATCTAATTACAAATTTTTAACTGCATCTAGCCCAGACAATAAGTTTGGGCCTAGTAGCAGTGTCTGCTAGTCAGCGGATTAACCCAGCTGTTAAGCAAGCTACACCACCTGTACTTTGGACACTTAATTTTTTCAAAGGAAATGCTTCGGGCCCCAGGGACAATCAGTGAAGAGCATCGGGGAGGCACCCCAAGGCACAGGGGCTGTGACTGGTGGTAGGACGCCTTGCAGTGGACCACCAAGCTCGATCCTAATAAAAGCTTTTTAACTGCACGCTACTGGAGCTGGAATTACCGCGGATGCTGGCATGAGACTTGACCTCCAATAGATCCTTGTAAAAGGATTTAAAGTGTACTCATTCAAATTAGAGAGACAATTTAAATTAAAAAGATTAGACCTGCCTCCACCGCAGGGGGGGCTCACTCGACCAGCGGACAGGCGCCAGTATTGGGAGAGGGGGGCTGGCCGTCAGGGTCCACCGCAGGCCTGGCACAAACCCGACGACTCGCAGGTCGAACGGGCAGGAACGGACTGGCCGTGTTGGTTTCGCACTTTTTTGGTTTTAGAAGGGCATGACATGCCTATATCTATGTCTCCCCCTCATTTTACTCCTCCACCTCTTTTCTTTTCGCATGACTATATGTACTTGTCACTTTTCCATGTGTTAGTTGTGTCTTCTGAGCAATTTGTCAGCTTTTGACACCTTTGAAGTGTTTTCTATGTGTTTTCTATGTGTTTGTATGTGTTTTGGCTTGCCTGCCATTGGTTTTAATGGTGTTTGACGGTGTTCGACGAACTGTTCGTCGAACCGAACCGAACTCGAACACTACGGGGGTGGCTCATCACTATTCATCTGTGCTAGCGGTGATGGAGCCCAGACGCTGCAGCCCACGTCCGAGGCTCCATCACTGAATGACGGCACATCGCGATGCACCCGAAATGGGTATGAGTGGCAGCGTTAACGGACTGCGTTACACCGCGTTATACCGCGGTGGAACGCAGTCCGTCTAACAGTCTGCCAGAACTTAATGTGAACCCAGCCTAAGAGAGGGCAAAATTGTTGAAAATTACCCAACCAAACTTCTTTAAATTTCATACATGAAATTTAAAAAAAAACAAAGTTTTTCCAAAATAGCTCATCAATTTTTTGGTCGATGATATTAGCATAGTAGCAGGAAGGTGTGTGTTCCTTAATTAGTGTAGTTTTTGCACAGTGAACAGCTGATGACTATATGGACGGGTTCACACATGCGAGGAAATCGTCCGATGCTCGCATGTGAAATCTCAGCTCTGGCGCCGGCACTTGGGAGTGGAGCGAGCGTCTGCATATAAATACATGCAGCCGCGCACTCCACTCTCGAGTGACGGCGCCAGAGCTGGAATTTCACATGCGAGCATCAGACGATTTCCTCGCATGTGTGATCCCGGCCTATGTCTGATCAGTAGAACTCTTTGCAGAGTTCACACTTCTCCTTGAACTGCGTAGAGCAGGTCAAAAAGGTAAAAATAGTTTTTAAAATTATTAAAGGGAACCTGTCACCGCTTTTTCACAACTACTTCTGAAACTCCCTGACTCCCCATGTATCACCCATAAAAACTTTTTTTATTTGTCCCGCAATGTATGGTAATCTGTTCGATCTGGTCCGATGGGCGTTGCCTCTGTTCCTCACTCCACCTTTCCTCAGCTTGCTGTTAGCATTCTTTGCCATGAATATTGGAGATCGCGTACATATTTCGCGTTTGCTCATTGAAATGGTATCTCAGCGCATGCACAGTATTTGGAAGTGCTGGAGATTTAGTTTCTGTTGCTGCAGCTGCATGATTTGCGGCTATTTGACAGCCTGAATACATGTGGGGATTCCTTAACAAACAGTCATTCCTCACATGTATTCAAGCTGCCCAGCAGCTATAAATCATAAAGCTGCGGCAACAGAAACTAAATGTCCGAGACCACCCAAGCATGCTCGGGAAAACCCGAGCAACGAGTATACTCGCTCATCACTAGTAGCAGACATCTGTATAACTAAGGATACTGATGTTAATCATGATGATACCTGTATGTAAAGGCTATATTTTGCATTTTTTTTTTGTATAACAAAGGAATATGAGGAATCCTGTTTGAAAAGAACTTGTGTGTTACATTCTCTGACTGCATTGTTCCCATTTTCTAACCACTATAAGCCTAATCTTCCACAATATATAATTATAATAAATGAAATATAAATGGCTGATCCAAGTAGCTATGCGGTGTCTATTATATATGATTTATACTATGTGTTTTCAGGATCTTCTCTTAAAACAAAATTTATAGAGGTGGAATGGCAATGTGTGCTGATTGTGATGTTGGTTTATGAAACATTTTATGAAGAGATGAGCCTTAAGAGTATAGATGAGCAAATCTTTTAGGGTATGTGCACACGTTGCAGATTGGTCTGCAGAATTTTCTGCACAGAATCTGCATCTCTTGGCAGAAACTGCAGGTCAAAATCTGTGAAGTTTTTATCCTTTTTTTGTCCTTTTTATCTGCAGATTTACTGCAGTTTTTGTGCAGATTTCCCTTGCCTTTTGAGACCTGCAGATTCCTATAATGGAGCAGGTCTCAAAACGCTGCAGTTCTGCACAAAAGAAGTGACATGCTGCAGTTTTAAATCTGCACCAAATCTGCGAGGAAAAATCTGCAGCATGTGCACTGCATCTTTTGATTTCCATTGACTAGAATGGTACTGTACATCACTTGCAGTTCTGCTGCAGATCTGCAAGGCAAAATCTGCTGCAGAACTGCAACAGAATCTGCAACGTGTGCACATACCCTTAAGGTTTGGTTCAGCTGGGATGGGCGAACTTCCCGATGTTCGCTGAACAGTTCATCAAACTTATCCGAGCCTCACTGAATTCAACGGAAGGCAAAACCAAATGTATAGACAACACCCTCGGTGGGTCCAAAAACAGACAAGTAGCTCAAAGTAGGGGTAGACACCAGGAAAAATGTCATCAATTGACGCAGAGGACAAATAGTATAATTGCACACCATGTATGCATGGGACAGAGTCTGGGAAAGGGCTTGGACCAGCATTTCTATAGGTGGATGAGTGACAGCTTTGGCAGGTGCTCTGAGAGCTCTGCCAAATTCAGGCAACACACATGAAGGAGACACAACTTGGAGTCCAAACATTTCTAAAAATTAGGGGTACACACCATGAAAAGTGGCATTAATTAACCCACAGTAGAAATGTTGTAATGGCGCAGCAGTTAAGTATGGGCCATGCATGAGACAGGGTCTGGACAAGCATTTACAGCTTTAAAATTAACTTAAAACTAAGAGGTGGTGTAAAGGACCAGTGTAGGCCTGCTTTCTTGGGAGCCCTGATACCTCATGCAACAGCTCAAACTGCTTTTCTGCTCAGCCACACTCAAGTAGCACAAATATCAGCTTTATAGACTACTATTGTTAGAAACATTTAAGGATAGTAACAAAGGTAGTTGACGGAAGGTAAGGGCAGGCCTGCCCTACTACTACAGGCAACACACATGAAGGAGTCCAAACTCAAAGTCCAAACATTTCCAAAAATTAGGGGCAGACACCAGGAAAAGTGGCATAAATTGACCCCCCAGTAGAAAATTTATAATGGCACAGCAGTCAGGCATGGGCCATGCATGAGATAAGATCTGGGCCAGCATTTTTATAATGGCACATTTCTAGTTTACAAATTGATCAGTAAGAGGTGAGTAAGTGACAGGTGGAGGCAGCCATTGTTTAAACTCAGTCTTGATAGCTATCCTAAATCTTGAGCTGTGTGAATATGATCTCCAAGGCATATTGATTTAACCACTGCCTGATTGCAGTGAGCACTGTCTGCGCAGTATGGAGGTGAAGGGAATTCTCTCAGTATTGTTGGAATGCTTGTCTCATTAAGGGAGAGGTTGAGGGCACAGGTGCAGGTGGAAGAGGCAGAAGCAGTAGAGAAAGTGTTAGATACAGAGGTTTGTTCCACCAGCCTTGGGGATTTCAAGACTAGTGGAGCAGCCCTTCCCCACCTGCCCTCACAGCCACCAGAGTTACCCAGTGTCTAGTCTGCGAGATGTAATGCCCCAGGCCATGCTTGCTTGTCCAGGTGTCAGTGGTGAAATGCATGTGTTTGAGGAAATAATATTTTATGTTTCTTCAATTGCGGGATCGAGGGCTGGCTGCTGTGCTGAGAAAGGGTGGCGTAGAGTGAACAGGATAAACTGCTGCAATGTGAGTGAGGTGCAGGTGGAGATGTTATGATTAGTGTTGAGCGATACTGCTCGATATCTAAAAATATCGGATCGGAATGGTATCGCCGATATCACTAAATATCGGCGATATCCGATTCCGATACCGGAAGTCCCATGTAAGTCTATGGGAACAAAATATCGCAACTAAAAAAACCCTTTCTTTCGTTGTAAACACAAAATATACACACATAGAATACATATATGTATATATACATGTCATTGTGACATGTATATATACATATATGTATAGTTTATACACTTCTACATAGTAAAATAGCCTCTGATTCAATTGCCGGGTAAAGCCGGCTTCTGTGAAAAGACAGAAGCACCCGACATGAAATGACACTTGGTGTACATAGGGTTAACCATGTCTTTTCATGTCGTTTGCTATCTGATTTGCACAAACAATTACATCAGTCTATGTGTGCAAAATTTCACACCTGTAGGTGTTAATTAAAGTTGTAAATTCGTTGTAAAAAAAACAGACTTTTTTTGCTACGAATTTACACCTTTAATTAACCCCTACAGGTGTGAAATTTTGCACACATAGACTGATGTAATTGTTTGCGCAAATCAGATAGCAAAGGACATGAAAAGACATGGTTAACCCTATGTACACCAAGTGTCATTTCATGTCGGGTTCTGCATTTCCACAAAAGCCGGCAATTGAATTAGCGGCTATTATACTATGTAGAAGTGTATGAACTATAAATATAAATATATATATATATGTGTCACAAATTCAATGACATGTATATATATATATATAATATGAGATGTAAAATTGTTTAAAAAAAATGTGTGGGCTCCCGCCCTATTTTCGCAACCAGACAAAGCCAGCGAATGGGGGCAGATAATAATAACCCAGAGAGGGACCATTATTTTTGGCCCCCCCCCTGGCTACTAACATCTGCCCCCAGACACCCCAGAAAAGACAAATCTATAATTAGATTCGCCCTTTCTGGCACTTTGACCGTCTATTCCCATTGCCCTGTAGCGGTGGCGAATGGGTTAATATGGGGTTAAAGCCACCTTGCAATTGAAAGGTGAACTTAAGCCAGGTTAATAATTGAGAGCTGTCAATTAGACAACTATCAATTATTAATCCTATTGCATGAAATAAAAATAAAACACACACTTTAATTAAAAATCATTTTAATGAAATAAAGACACATGTTTTTGACCATCTTTTATTTGACTGCAAAAACCATTTCCTGTAATAAAAATAAAATAAAAAAGCAAAATTATTCTTACCTATCCCATGCACAGTCAGGTCCCACGGTGTAATCCTTCAGAAAGGGTTAATGTTTACTGCAGGGACCGCAGCTAATGCTGCAGCCTCACAGTAAACCCCCAAATGAATGAGTTCCTCTCCTGGCTGACAGGAGAGGAAGTGGAAAGCTTAATTGATTGCTTTCCGCTTTCACTTCAGGTCAGCCAGGGACACAATCAGTGACGTCAGAGGGAACTGATTAACAAAAATAGGTGTTCCCTTCGAATAAAAAATGGCGTTGGGTCCCCCCTATTTTTGTTAACCAGCCTGATGAAGCAGACTGCTGAGCAGTGGCGTACCGTGAATGAAGCAGACCAAGCAGCTGCTATGGGGCCCGGACAGGTGAGGGGGCCCTCGACGGTCGGGTAGCTGTGCTGACACAGTACTACCAGGGGGTCGGCGGGGGAGCGCAGCTCTTCTATATACTCACCCTCCTGGTGCGGTCTCTGCAGCCCCTGCTCTTCTCCCACGGTCTCCGACGCCTGTGTTCAGCGGTCAGGTGGTACCGCTCATTACAGTCATGAATACGCACATATTCATGACTTTAATGAGCTGTCCCGCGTGACCGCTGAACACTGGCGGCGGAGACCGTGGGAGAAGAGCAGGGGCTGCACAGACCGCGCCGGCGGAAGGGTGAGTATAAGGGATATTTACCTGTCCCGTTCCACCGTTGCTCGCGTCCTCTTGCTGCAATGTTCAGGTCAGAGGGCGCGCTGACCTCTGCCTGATCATTCACTGCTGGAGGACCCGAAGACAGCGGCACTCAGCAGTGGAGAGAGGACAGGTAAATATCTCAGGTGCCGGGGCCCTGAGCAAGCGGTGACATCGGCACCTGGTGTCACCCCCTGCTCAGGACACCGGCACCTGGCCCCCAGCGACGAAAGGTGAGTATGTCTTTTTTTTTTTTTGGTTGCAGCAGCTGCGGCAGCATAAGGGCCTATACTATGGAGCATCTATGGGGGCACAATCTATGGGGGCATAATACATTTTTTTGTTTAATGTGTCCCCTCACTGTGCTGGCACTTTACATTTACAATGGCTCTGGGTTTTTTTTTTTTGGGGGGGCCCATTCAGAATTTTGCTATGGGGCCCCATGATTTCTATGTACGCCCCTGCTGCTGAGGCATGGTATTTAAGGCTGTTAAGGAGCCAAGATCCATGGACCTTGCCAGCCTGATAATACCAGGCCACAGCAGTCTGCATATCTTGGCTGATTAACAAAAATAGGGGATCCCCTCGAAAAAAATTGGCGTGGGGTCCCCCCTATTTTTGTTAACCAGCCAGATGAAGCAGACCGCTGAGGCCTGGATTTTCAGGCTGTTAAGGAGCCAAGATCCATGGACCTTGCCGGGATCCCCTCGAAAAAAATTGGCGTGGGGTCCCCCCTATTTTTGTTAACCAGCCAGATGAAGCAGACTGCTGAGGCCTGGTTTTTCAGGCTGGTAAGGATCCAATATCCATGGACCTTGCAAGCCTGATAATACCAGGCCACAGCAGTCTGCTTAGCTTGGCTGGTTAACAAAAATAGGGGATCCCCTCGAAAAAAAAAACGGCGTAGGGGTCCCCCTATTTTTGTTAACCAGCCAAGTAAAATGCAGACTGCTGCGGCCTGGTATTAAAAGACTGTCAAGGCCCATGGATTTTGGCCCTCAACAGCCTGATAATACCAGGCTACAGCAGTCCCACATTTGGCGCATCAAAAGATGTGCCAATTGTGGCACTTTACCCGGCTCTTCCCACTGCCCTGTAGCGGTGGCAAGTGGGGTAATAAGGGGTTAATGTCACCGTTGATTGCACGGTGACAATAAGCCCGGTTAATAATGGATAGGCGTCAATAAGACACCGATCCATTATTAATCCCAAAGTTTTTAAATGTATAAAAAAAAGACAAAGCAAGAAAAAAGTCTTTTAATGAAATAAAAGAGACGACACAGTTTTCATTTCTTTTATTATACACTCATTCCTGCGACGCCATCGATCTCCTGTAAAAAAAGGAAAAAAACAAACCAACAGTATACCACCTGTCCGACGCAGTCCATAGTAACGACTGTCCCACGACGATCCAGCTCTGCTACATCGCAATGACAGGCAGAGCCTGTCATCGCGACGCAGCACAGCTGATTACCTGCTTCCCCGGCGGTGACGTCATCGGACTGACTGCTTTACGGCCGGGATTACCCAGCAGTCACTGCAGTTATCGCGAGAAACTGCATGTGACCGCCGGGGAAAGATGATGGCGGCCATCAAGCAGTCCAGGCCGTGACCGCCGGAGATCTTCTGCCAGGTAAGTGCCGATGACTCCTGACAGACCCGACCGACGGACACTGACAGTGACAGTGACAATTCCGATTCCGGTATCCGATAAGACGACAATATCGGAACTCGGAATCGAAAGCCCGATACAGCTAATATCGGCCGATACCCGATATTTGCAGTATCGTATCGCTCAACACTAGTTATGATGGATTGAGAAAGATGTAGTGTGATTGGTAAAAAACAGCAGACCTGTCTACTTCCGTAACAGCTAACAGACCCGTCTGTAGCGGGTAAACAAATGGTGCCCTACGGCTGGAGACCTGTGTGAGAAAACTTGCCACGGTGACAGAGATGAAAGAAAGTTGATGATGAAGATGATGGGGTGGCAGGTGTTTGGCGAGGAACGCTAGACTGTCGTTTAGTGCAGTGAGATTCTCAGACTAGTAAATGTTGATCGCGAATGTGCCCATTCGTGCATGTAGTAGTCAAATTATTGGAATTTTTGCCTTCACTAAGTTGTTTTTTTACAAAGTTTGCATAGAACGTGAGTTAGGTCATTTTTTGTAGTCTCAAAAAATGCCCAGGCTAGGCATCCATTGCTGCCCATGCGAATTGCAGACTGGCAACTGATGCTGGCAATAGCAAGTGCTTTTCGTTGTTGCATCACTTCATCTCTGTGCAGGAAGCCACAACGTGACCTCCTCATCTTCCTCCTCCTTCACCTCTTCTGCTGAGATACTAAGTTGTGGGCCTCTGGGTTCTGAGTTCACACCAAGTGGGATCTACAACCTCATTGTCATCATCTCTGTTTTCCCACTCCTCGCTCTGAGAGTCATCCTGCTCCTCTTCCTTCCCTGACAGCACAGTACAGAACTCGTGCACCTCATGTATCTGAGTCTCATCATGATCACCTCAACCCCCAGGGGTTAATGTCTGGCAGCGAGATTCTGGATTCTGCTTGGACCTTACTTTGTTCAGCCCCAGATACAACTGAAAAATATTTTGGGCATCACTGCAGATGCTTTCCTCCTCTTGAATTAATCTTTGGAGCAGACCTCTGATGCCCATGGAACAGAATGTGTGAACAGCTCTGCAGACTCGCCTATCTGTGGTTCCACACAGTCAGTTGTGTGGTTGGAGAGTTGTGACGCAGGGGAAAACAAGGGTAATTTGGGTGCCACCTCTGAGGAGTGTACTATGTGGGATGTTAAGGTGGAGGAAGATGAGGACAGGCCTCTTGATTTAGCGCTTGCCATCCACTGGAGCATATGGCTGGCCCTCATCTGCAAGGCATAGCGCTGTGCAGCTGCCAAAGAAAGGGAATCAAATAGCAAATCCAGTAACAGAAGTTATCATTTGTCTTTGGATAGGATGAGCCAGTGTTTGTTCAATGGAGCTTTCATTAACATTACCACCTATCCCACGTATACCTCAAATACCATGTCTATTCCCCCTCCCATCAATGACCTGGCTTTTTCCCACTCATGTTGGATGTACTCTTCCCCTCTTTTAACAAGCTCTTTCACAAGCCTAGACTCAGACCTATCAGTCTCCTGTCACTAAATTAACATTCAGTATTTATTTTACTGAGATAGTGTGGCTGGACCACACAATTAGCACAAACTATTTAGATGCTGAAATGTGAACTGGTGGCTGGACCACACAATTAGCACAAAGAATTTAGATGCTGAAATGAGGACTGTTAGATGGACCATACAATTAGCACAAAGGATATGCTGAAGTAGCGACTAGTCGCTGGGACACAGAATCAGCAGCACTATGTATTTTTATGCTGAAGTGGCAACTGGTTGCTGTACCATAGAAGCAGCATCACTATGGATTTATATGCTGAAGTGGCAACTGGTCACTGTAGCACAGAATCATCAGTACTATGGATTTATGTGCTGAAGTGGCAACTTTTGGCTGCACCACAGAATTAGCATTCCAGATTTATATGCTGGAAGGTCGATTTGACACAGGATCCTATCTATCTGAGCTAGCTGAGAATAAACTGCCTAGCTAACTGAGCTAACTGACTATTTGCAGCTTCACTATGCTGTTAGACTCATAAAATGGTGCCAAATCCGCATGTACTCTTTTTATAAGGAGCGGGACATGTGAAGTAGGCAGCCAATAACACAAGCCCTTGTGTCTTGACGTTGTGGATGGTTTCTTCATCCTGTTTGACTTCCAGAATATCCACACATTAAGTTAATAAAAAATAAAACAAAAAAATAACAGTCTGCTGCTCCTTTGTCCTCTCCCACCCCTCCCCTTATCAAACACATACCCCTTGCCCATCATACAGCACCATTATCCTAGTTAAAGTCCAAACAAGAGCATTAGTAGAAACTCGATCATATACCAAACTTTGGCGAAATTTTGCCAATTTTGCCAACACGAATCCAAATGTGTAAGGTTTTTGCCACATTTGAGATTGCCAAACTTTTTTCTGAACAAGTTCGCTCATCTCTACTTATGACTTCGGATTTCTCATTACTAATATTATTAAGCACTGGGTAAAATTACCCATAGAAATCTAGACAGCAAAGGATATCACAAAATCCATCTAGTATCCTCTAACGTTAAACATGTCTAACTGAAAATACAGATGAACAAATCTATTCAAGTCAAATTCAATTTGTTTAAAATTTTAACAAATATTCTAATTCTCCTAAATCCAATCCATTTTTTTTAATTAACTTTTGCAAAAAAACGTCCACCAACCTTTACAAAAGCAATGAATTAGGAAAGTGGTTAAAAAAAACAGCTACTAATGTCACGATTCCACTGTCAGTATTGTGAGTGACAACCCAGGCGCCCAATCTGGCAGGGCATGCTGGGTTTTCTCCAAATGTCACTCATTCCGGGTGATTACCTGGCTATTTAGTTAGCTGACAATGGTCAGACCATTGTCAATCGTAGCTTTGCTCGATGATGTGTGCCTTGTGCTGTGTGTTCAGCAATTCAGATTCAAAGCTATTTGTTGCCTAGCCTTGGACTTTGCCTTTTGACCATTCTTTTGTTTTGCCCCTTTACCTCTGAAGTACTCTGACTTTTCCTGCCTGACATCGGACTTTGCCTTTTGACTATTCTTTTGCTTTAACCTTTTGCCTTTGACATGCTCTCCTGGTATCTGACCCCAGATTGCTTGACTTCCTTGTCGGCTTCTCCATGAAAAATGACTCGGTGCCACAATTACTTTGCTGCTCAGTTGTCTTGCTGCTGCAGCCACTGTCTGGTCCTCCACTCTTCCCCATTTGGCCTCTTGACATTCTCTTAGGGCATCTTAACTCTGCTCCAGAGCTTCTGACACCAAGAAAGACTCTGACATCAAGGTGCACATCATGATGTCACAAAGAGAACCACAGCATTAGAGTCCTAGTCGGTGCTGCTGCAGGGTGAAGATGCTTGAACAGGATTTCACTTGTTGGAGAAGAGAAGATATAGGACATAACAGCGGAACAGATGGTGGGCTGTGGTGGGACAGATGAGCTGCAAGGTGAGTAATATTTTTTTTTAAATTTCTTTAGATCCTACATTTATTATGCTGTATATAACTACTCGTATACAAGGGGAAAATGGAAATCATACTGTATAAGGACTTACCAAACATATGGTCAAATATGGCTAGTTATACAGCAGTTTTATAGTAATTGTATGCCATTTTCTTATCAACTTGTCTTGTTGTGCATTTGATTTATCATATTAGGCTACAGCTACATGGCGATTTTGGCCACAACACATGCCACATGGCTAAAGTTT